>JAQMCX010000009.1:8298860-8322663 GCA_029814765.1 Acanthurus leucopareius | reverse complement strand
TATTTTTGTTTCAGGTTGAATTTCTTGGCCTAGTGAAATCTGTCTGACCATTGTTTTCTTACTGTCCTGCCAAAATGTACCAAACCGCTCTCCACTCTTCCCTCAAACCAAAACAAAGCCAAAATATCCTTGATACAGGCTCTGCCATTTATGCTGGTGATGTAATGTGGAGCCAAAGTCTGTACAATGAGCTTACGATGATCCTACATCTGCTTTTTTAAAAACATTTTAATAATATTTTAAAAACCAAACATTTTTGGACAAATGGACACATACCAAACATCAGCACATTAAAAACTACAAAAAAAGAATCAAAAATCACAAAAACTATTGTCTGGAAAGAATGAAGCAACTTCCTTTTTTTTTGTTTTTGTGTTAAACATGTTTGGTTTTTTTTTGTTGATTTCATGTTCCATCCCCAAGCAGTGAGCGGGAGGGTTTTTTGAGCTATACTGCAGTCAACCACTAGGGGATGATCAAGAAATTTGGCATTTGAAGGGTTGTCATCAACATCCTTTTTAGCAAGACTTTCACATTCAGCAGACATCTTGGCAAAACCCCTAGACAGTTATTTCCGGCTAACAAGATCAAGCTCCTATATAAACAAAGGTGGGGAGAGCCACAACATCACTTTTAATAGTCCCAGGGGCATAAAAACTGGATAGATACCATAGCCATTAATATCTGTTATAATACACAAAAAACTTTGGTGTCAATAATCCAAAATGGAAAATCCTGTTGGCTTTTTTGTCCAGGCAACCAGGGTAATGCTAACTTTCGGGTTGGTCCACACAAATGCGTCATTCCTGCAGCACTCGGAGCAGCTAACCCACTTTTAATATGATAATGCATTTACAGGTCACCTCTACGCAGCGAGTGACACAATACGGTGAGACAAGTTAGACTTTTCAGCTGGTTTGTGATCAATTCAGACAGTCAAGTGGTATGAATAAGTCAAGGAAACAAAGGAATTCCCTAACTCTCATTAATATTATTAATTTTTAAATCCAATTACTGTATAACGGCTCGTGACCTATTTTCTGATTTAAGTGCCCTATCAAAACCTCACACATCACTGAGAGCGGAGAAACCTTTACGGTTTTAGATGGTTATCAAGTTCTTACAGGCTATTCCTTCGGGAAACTTCGGTTATCCAATCCCGGTCGCCTTCTGTCACGTCCCCTGCAGGAGAATATTATGATCCAACCACTGTACCATCCAGGTGAATGATTGCAAGTATTAGTCCGGAGCACACAAACTTCGGAGGCACAGCTCTTCTCTGATCTCTTGTTACACTGCCAGTTTTTTCATTAGCAGTGTGACAAACGTCCGTATAAAGTCACAGTGCAAGCACATTCGAGCTGGACAGATAAAGGAATTTACAATGGAACAGAGCCAATGTGAACAGAAGTGGGGTCAAGTGTATGTTTATACCGTAGCAAAATAATTTCATTGGTTCAGTGTGGTATTAATAAAATAATTATCCAAATACGTATATTTTTATCCTCTTAATAATATTTGGTATTATGCCAAAAATGTAGTCAATTGATAAATTACTACTCTAACAGAAAAGTACTATTTCTACTTTATTACCACTACTTAGGCAACTATTTTGATATTAAATCACTTCTTTATGGATATTTAAGTACTCTAAGCATTTGGGGGGAAATAAACACTGGTAGCAGGAGAACTCAGAATTTATTTTTTCAACTTCTAGGTTTAAAAAAAGGAATTATTTTTACTTTGACCTATAAAAGCTCCACCGGTCAAACTTGTGCAAAAAGCACAAGGCCAAAATTCACCTTTTTCTCGGAGCAGACATTATAAAATATGACAACTGACATTCAAAGCCTAATCCAAAAACCTAAAAATAAACTTCAGTCACAAAAAATGACACTTGGTATAGCCCTTGGTATTGTACCAAACATCTAGATCCCTAAAATCTTTCACTCAAAAACAGAAACCTTTATCATTCGACACCTGAAAAGGTCAGATGGCACAAATATACAACCAGGTCAGTCTCATTAAACACCTGTGCACCTGCATAATGACTGCAGTCATAATGAATAACAAGAAGTTACTTTAACTTTTTTTTGCTTTTGTTTAAATAGTAGATAAAGATGTGATAAAAGGTGAATTAAAGTAAAACTGGACAGAAAATGTTATGTGTTAGGATTCATTTTGAAACGTGATGCCTTAAGTACTATAATCATTATATCCACTTCTCTACAGGTTTTCATCTTGGCCCTGAAAGAAACACTTAGAAAAGTCTAAAAGGAACGTACTGTACAGTACATACCCAAGAATAGTCAAATGACATGTATTCAAATGCTAATCCACTTTTAACAGAAGCTTAAACCTTATTCTAAAAGTAACCATCAAGCAACAAAGAGACTTAAAAATAGACGTAATGTGTATTTTCTTCTTCTGGGCTTCAGTACAAACTCTCCTGCATTCTGAATGATTGACCGTTTATCTAAAGTTTTCTCAGGGAAATCGGAAAAAAAAGAATTCAAGTAAGTCCGAAGTGATAAAAGCAGCGTCTGCCTTCTAAGTGCATGTCAACAGACGTATTTCTGTGACATTTATATTCTCTCAGTTTAATATGGTGAGGAAACTGGTCATCACATCATGAACACTCTCTGGCTCTATGAATAAACACACTGTAGGACTCAGTATCCGTAATCACATACCGCTGTATATGCTGCATATAGTTGAGTAGCCAACTTTAATATATCTCTGCAGTCAAAGCAACTACAGCCCTTAATTAAAGTAGAAAAATAAAAGATGTCACTTTATATTGGCTCAGCGTGAAATGTCACTTGAGTCACTTAGTGAATGCGATATTTTTTTTCAAAATAGCAACAGAGTCTCTCAACAATCTGGAGCACGGTTAGAAAGTTTTTTTATTTGCACATCCTGGAGGCGAGTCGATCAAAAAAAAAAAAAACAGTGACATCTGTCAATCTGTCCATCTGAAGTCTCATCATCCGAATGACCACGGAGGTCATGATTACTCACAACGCTCGTACATACGTAGAAAACGTCTCATCCGGTCAAACATCACTTTGAGCTGCCTGCTCTGCTTGACCATCCCACAGGCCTTTTCGGCCCTATATTGGTTTGGCCAGAAGAGCCGAATCAATCATAAAAGAAAGAGAGCTGCCAAAGCCTTCTTTCACACCCCAACAATGCAGCACTCACTGCCATGTTTAGGCTATTTTGACATGGTTTCAGAAATGTCACGGACATCAACAGGGACGGCATGCTAATGCTGCAGGGCTTGTGGCTGTCATGATTATGACCATGAGAGTGTCGGGAAAAAAAAGGGGAAGACAGAAGCTTTTAAAAGATAAGAGATGATATAATATTCAATGACACTTGGACCAAAGAAACTATAAAAATGTCTTAATGACTCATTCGTGGCAAAAAGCAATAAGAACCTCTCATTTTAGATTAAATTAGCTTCATATTCCTCTTTGTAATGCCAGGTTCAGTCAAGTTTACATCAAATGCTGCTAATCCAAAATGGGGAAAGAAATGATCCCTTTGATGGAATTTTCACCGCGGCACAGATCAACAAATTGAACTAAACCGAAAAACACATAAAAGTACCTCCAGGCAATGTGAGATTAGCGAGAGAGAGAGCGGGAGAAAAGAGAGAGAGACAGAGGGAAGAAGACAGGGGCTGGGGGGGGTGCAGAGGGGGTGCACGGGGGTGGTGGTGGGTCGATCTCACCGAAAAGCTGCAAGCTTCAGGGCTAATAGAAAATCAACTGCAAACACATTAACATGGCCTCATGCTCAATACAAATACCAAAAGCACAAAACAGGCCTCGACTTGAGCTCATTTATGGATGAATATAATACACTGACAGATACTGGACAGACAGACAGACAGATATATAGATATATAGATGGGTCGACAGCCAGAGAGAAACTGGAAAAAAATTAAAAGGAAAATTTAAAGATTGAAGGACTTTACAATGATGTAAACCAGATCACCATCAGCAGAACGACAAATATATGGTGGAAGAAGGCAAATCTGAAACAGTCGTAAAAGTGTGATGGAGGCTCCTGATAAAAACAACAGAACTGAAACAAGTCAAACATTTGTGCTGCGGTTTGTTCCTCTCATGTATTTTACATTTTTCCATTAAAATAAAACAAAACAGATTACTGTAAAGCAACACTTACCTCTGTTTTAACTGTGTTTTAATAATCCTCGGACCTCTTATAATCATTTTAGTGAAAAAAATACTACTTCCTGTGCACCAGAGGGGCAGACCTCAGGGTCATATGGGGCGTAAACGACCAGGGAAGAAATATGACATGAAACTAAGTTTGATGAATATGATTATGTAGGAAAGATACACAGAAGTTTGGTAATGCTATTGTGCTGACCTTTATTTCACTAAAATTCAATTTGGATTTGGAAAATTCAATCTTTTTAATTAGTTTTGTCCTTCATCATTGTTAATAATTAATAAAAATAACTGTGTGTGAGGTGGGGGTGTGTTTGACCATCTTTCAGCTTCTGAAGGGGAGATGCCACGATAAAATAAAGCCGATAAAATGATTAAAAAAAGATTCTTGATCTTTCTTTTTGTTACAAAAAACCCCGTTTCTTTTTCTTTTTCTAAATTGGAGGCTGGAAATTGCACATCTACTTGGTCATTTTGTGCAATAGTGATCATAACCAAAAAATCAGCTATATAGTTATACATGCACACACTGATGTTCCTTTCCAATATTTTATATATTCATGTGAAATAAGCATCAATGTCTTGTTTTATTTTACAAACAGAGCATGTAAATGTGTTGTTTCCACTAAGCAAACTCTTAAAGTAAGCTGCCGTCCGGACAGCTGTAAGTGTTGTTAAATGACCTTCTGTTTTCTCAGAGATCACTTGGTAATTGTTTTTCAGCAAATCTGTTGCTTAATTATGTGACTGGAATGTAATGATTAGCTCGACAGGCATAAACTGGCCGCAGCCCAACACCTTGCTAAAACACTTCATGTTGGTTTTTCCTTTCATTTGTCACCCGTTTGCTGATCAGCAGTCATTATGTGTCCCTTCGCTTTCATCCAGTCCCTCGTCCACATCAGTCTACCCGTCTCCAAGGCTGGTACGGCCACTAACATGCAGGGAAAACAAAGCAGCGGAGAGGTACAGATGGCTCCGCTGCACATAATGGTAGTGTTAATCATCTGATGGCTTGAGTTAAGAGGGAAAGATAAGAAAGATGCTCCTATATTCATGTATTTTTGAACACGTAGCTGTGAGAACGTTCGAACAATGATTGTGACTCTTCAGATGGAGACTGGAAGAACCCCAGGAAGTTTTTTTTTCCTTTTTTCATCTGTGATTACAGAAAGTGTTTTAAGCTAACCTTGTGTAGCCAATATGGCAAGAAAAATCTGAGAAAGCACACGGTGTGATTACACAAAATATGGCCGGCGAGACTCACAGTGGATATGAACTCCAACATCCAGATGTTTAAGTGAAAAACCGACAAGGAATTTCACACTGTGACCATCTGTGGAGTTGACCTTACACCACAAGGGACGATAAGAAAAAAAAAAGAAAAAAGGCTGCTGGCTTTGAAAGAGTCTGAATTTGCATCTCCAGCAATTAAAACTGCACTTATTCCAAATACAAACATGGATTGAGAGAAGCACAAACATTGGAAACTTTTAACGAACACTCCGGCTCTTGGGATAAACCGTATGCATGCACAAACAAACAATGCACAAACCACAAACTTATCCAACAGATTGAGGGTTGGCAAACTTCTCAAAGCTTCCACCTGACAAACGTGAATATGACGGTTACTGGTGCCTGAGAAGCATTTGCTCCTTAAAAAAAGGGAAAATGTGAACGTTCAGCTGTATTTCCAAAAAGACAGGAGCATATTATCCATCTTGTGCATAAAATTAACAACCTGCGCCTCATTCAGACATTCACAAGCTTTCATTTTTTAATGATTAAGGTGAGAGTTTGCGGAGTAAGCGGTAAATTTAGCCCTGGATCACTTCTTGTGGATTTTGCTTTCGGCTTCGGCTCTTAATGAATTAGATGTGTGAAACTTTTTTCGAGAGGCGTCTTCCATTTTTCACACACACATTTCATTAACCTGTAGTTCATTCATTATTGCTGTGGGTGTGCAGGAAAGCAGCAGCCCCAGATATAATTGTGTTATTGGGGTTGTAGGGCTGTGGCTAATTACTGGCTGAGAACACAACACAGGCACTTAGACATCAGTCTGATGGAACAAACCACAATGGCTTGTGACAAGAGCTGTCCTCCCTGGAGTTTCAGGAGAAGACATGATAGCAGAGTGATTCATGACTCATAACAGAATCACATCATCTCCGTAGCACGCTAAATGACACAGGGATTGCTGCAAAAAAGTCGACAAGTTTACTACAGCTCAACTAAAAAGACCAGATCTGACAGCTGCCAGCCAAAACAGGAGGAATGTTTTAGAAGAAGTCAAAATTTAGATTTTTTTTTTTTTTTTTTAATCACTACGTTTAAGAAATCCACAGTAATTTGTCGCGGTGATGTGGCTGCTGCAACATAGTGGTTATGCTTACATGCACGGAGTAACCTGGCTGTGGGCCTTAGCGTCGTTAAGGTCTTATTTGAGTTAAGCTGTTTACACAAGCCTTTGATACCCTGAAACTGGGTCTCCTGTTTGCAAAGAATATTCCTGCAAACCTGTAATGTCCCGTCCACAAATTCAAAGGTGGAGTCGAGTCGGTTTTATTTAGATAACCTAGAATCACAAGCTGATCTTACATGTATTATAGTTTTTATACTGCAGGACACCCTCTATTCTTTCATTCAAATTAAAAAAAAAACTTTATGTTAAAAATAACCTTAAACAGAAACAAAAAGGGAAAAACCTTCAGCAAAAAGCAGACAGATGTTGCAGTAGCAGAAAATTATGAAACGCCAGAATGAAGCTGCTACATAAATAAAAACAAAGTCTAATATACAGTCATTTAAACTTAATATTTGAAATTTCCTTTTTAAAACCCAAGTGTTATTAGTTTGAGTTAAGACAAAATAAAAGACGCAAAGAAACTTTCAGGTGACTCCAAGGGACATTTAGTATCTGCTAATATGCTAAAACCCTGCTAACAGCTCTGTGAGGCTGTGCTAAGGCTATATGCTAATGTTAGCTCGCAAATATTCACACAATGACAATTCAAAAATCAAGGCTTCACATTTCACACTGAGAAATGGACTAAATAAAGAATACTTAAACCAGACAGCATGGGTACTACATGTGATTGATTTTTTAATGGGCTGTCAATGGGCACTTGTCTCCCACAATGCAATGCACACTGGAAATGGAGGAGCAGCCCGCAGCTGAAGAAAATAAATTGTGCAAGGCTGTGCAACAGATCCAAAAGAATCCTGGAAATGTGTATTCGATCTTAGGAAAAAGCACTTTAATGTCTGTGTGTGAAAATTAATTGATTGTAGCTTTTAAAGGTGGATTTTGAGTTGCATTCAAAAACATCACAGTTTGTTTCATTTTCCCTGTCCATAAAATGATTCATATAGACCTGACACACTGCTAGCATGGCTTAAAACATATTTTAAGGTCAGCAGCCTCACTATTTCAATCCAAATTTATAAACAATGTTTGAAAACTTCAATTTGAGTGAAGGTCCCAGCAAGAGACCATCTGATTGGTCACAATACATGTGACAGAAATCCCATTTTTCTTCCAACTGGGTTTTGTCTAAACTGTGCTTAAGAGCCTTTAAATGGCCTCAGTTCTTTTCAGCCCTTTCATGTAAAAACTAAAGCAAATGGCCTGACATGAAGAGCACTTATCCCACAAGTCAGAGGGAGCTGAAACACTGTCTGTCACCTGGCCTCCCTTATCTTCTAGCTAGGACAATTTCTGACTCACTGCAGCTCTGAAACTCCACATTTGGAGCTCATGAAAAGGACGAGACATCCACAGCGGCATATTTCCTCACAATCAGAGCTTTACAAAGAAGGGAAAGGAGAACGCAGACGCTGGAGAGTTATCCTCATGAATATCTGGCAGGGTTTTTTTTTTTTCTTTATCCTCCTGTCGACAGCTTGTCTGATTCGTATAAAACCCATCCTTCACTCATGTCTGTTTGTCTTTCATTGAATTGGCTGGAGATATGTTCTCCCGTTCATTGACCTTGAGAAACTACGAACTAGAGTTTGCAACTCCTCACAAATTTTCAGAGTGAGGCATTCAACTTTAGGCAAATCTTTTTTTTTTTTTTTTTTATAACACAAATGAGAAATTAATCGAAAATCAGCGATAAAAAAAAAACAGAAGATGTACAAACTGTCTATGTGTCTTTTTCCCAAAATCCCTCTGCAAGGCTCAACAGCCCCAAAGAACGCAATGCTGAGACGCCAGGCCAGACTCCGAAGCTGACTAGTTTATTTTCCTTCTGCCATTTTTATCTCTCTGTTCACATGCTGTTCAGTGTCCATTTATCCGTGGCGAGGGCTTCTCCTTGGCAGGAACGATCACTTTCAACAACAGTCGCCGCGAATCAGAGCGACGTGTCACATCGTTCCAGTGACAACTAACGACTACCAATGTATCTGGGCAAGCGGCCAGTGCAGTGCGCTAGGCTAGGGAACAGCCGGGGGGGTGGAGGAGGGATGGGAGGGATGGGAGGGATGGGAGGGATGGGGGGGAGAAGGGGGGGAGGTTGCAGGAGGATGTGGAGGAGGTGGGGGCTGCGAGCTCCAAGGAGACAGAGGTTTAGCTCACATGTGGCGGCATTAAAACCTTCGCATCACATCGCCTCAGTCGACAAAGTCCCTTACATATCATGTGCGGAGAGATTGAATCAATCTGCTTTGAGAGGCCGACTCTGATACTGTATGTCTGGAGGCCCACTGAGACAAGAGTCAGAGAGCCCGACAACAAGACTCAGAGACGGGGGTGGGTGGGCAGCAGCGACGACACGAGGGTGCATCTGATTCATCCAACAGTCAAGCCCTCTTTTCCTCCACCCCCCTCTCCTTCTGCTCATTTATATTCCCAAGGTCAGAGGGGTCGCCAAAACTTTACTTTACATGTATATATTTTTGGCTGGTTGGGGAGTAAAACACACACATCCCCATAAATAAACACTAATTGGTGGCTAATTTTCTTAGTTCTTGCCTGGTTGATTCATCGCCTCTGGGCTAGCATGAATTATTCATCCGAACGGCAAAACAGCTTTATGTGGAAACCTACAAGGCACAGCATTCATTATACTATCATGCCGAGTAATTCCAGGCACTGACGGCTGGTATTAGAATAATATGCATATTGGGTATTCTTTTTTTTTTTTTTCCAGGGCATTGGCAGGCAGTAATAGCGCTTCCGTTGGCAGGGACTGAGAGGGATGCAACACTCCTCGTGGCTGACAAAACCCCCTTGTTTTGACAGAGGATTGAGCGAAAGGAAGGGAACGAGTGTTTCGGCTCTGCCCTTGTGGAGAGAGGATTAAGCTGTGTGGCCGTGCTGCTGGGTGGCGCTGGGAGTTGGTAGGATATGTTATCATGTCAATCCTCCCTCCCGTGGTACCGCGGATCTGCGCCGCCCCCGTGACTCCAAAAAAGAAGCACCTGGCCAGGCCACGGGGAGCTCATCGGGCTCACCGTTCTCCCTTGGGAGCGAGGCTGCATCGCACTTTCCTGCAGTATCCCCGAGTCTGCCTGACTGACTGCAAAAAGGGAAGGACGACTGAAAGACGTGTACGCTGTGAGGGTTACAGGTTCTGTTTGTGCTCTGGAAAAAAGCTTTCTGCCCCTGCTATCACATCGAGATCCCCTGTGTTTTTTTTTTGTACACAAGTTTACAGCAACAGCGGCGGAGCGGGGGCGATGAGTCGGACGGGAGACGGTGAAACAGAAATGTCAGTTCAGAGCAGGGTGAGACTCTTAAATGGCAGCAGGCGCCTGGCAGAGGTATCCGTCTTCCCAAGTGTTCCCTGTCTCCGCAGATCTGTCTCTGCGCCGGAGATACGTTCCCTCCGGAGGAAAACGCCATGTCCTCAGGCTTTGGCAACATTAGCGTGAGGAAAACACACACAGGGAACATGGGTGGGCTACAGCTGGTTTCCTCTGTCTGACATCACTGGCAGGACTGGGAGCTTCACACAAAGATTTATAGGATGATTTGCAGGTTGGAGTTTGTCTGGAGAGGCAGCTTAAAACTGAGCTAATTTAGGACGAAGAGTTAAATACAGTGTTTATTTTTTTACACATGCAGTTTGGAACCGGCTTCACACTGAAATATACACATTTCAATGCATTTAAACAATGTGGATCTTTGGCTTTTTGACAGTTTTCAGCCAAATTTAGCGACCATAGTTGTCTTTAGTCAAATTTAGCAACAAAAGTTCTGTTTTTAACTTGTTTTTACACAATATTTCACCCTGAGTCTTTCTTTATTTAAATCATATGTCTAAGATTAGAAGTTGGCCTATGTTGCAGACAAAGATGTGGTTTTGGTGTCTTAAAATCAATTAACTTGACCTAGAATCACCAAAATCAATGCTACTGGGAACAATTCAGCCAAAGCTATACAAAAGTGACATTTTACAAGCACAGTTTCTTCATCTTCGGATGTTAACTCACTGGTTAAAGTGACAACCTATTAAAATAACAAACCAATTTCACTATCTAAGTAACCAAAGTTGTTCTGAGGACTGAAAAGAACCCCTGCTGACTGAAAAGCAGTCTCTAAAAATTGCTGATTGAGTTGAAAAACTGTATTACTGTGCACAAAAACACACCTTTAGTAAAATCAGGATGCAGCAGAGACCAAAAGTAAAGAATCATTGCTGCCTGTTTGCCATGTCTGGTATCACTTAGGAGATTTCGGGTCAATCTGACATCATGTTGTTGGCACCAAAAATAAACCACGTTGGGTTCAGACCTCACAACAATAAAATGTGATCTGTCTAATAGAGCGTGCATGTTTGGAGGAATTATCTGTATTTCAAGTGTTTTCCTCATTACAGCGAGTATCAGAGTGTGTGTGCTGCCACATATTAGGGGCCATTAACATCATGCATGCCCACTGGGGTGAAATTACGCCTGTCCGTGGACCCAAAGAGGGACATATTTCACATGATTTTCATTTCAAGAAATTACACGAGCCAGGGCCGGGTCAGGTGACGGGCTCTGCTGTGCAACAAATGTGCTGAGAGACTGTTAGTGTATTAATCTAATTCTGACTATATCCCCTGATTCAGAGACCACTTATGTCCAAGGGCAGCGCTCTTAAGTGTTTCTGATTCATGAAGACAAACGAGGAAGGACAAGATTTCACAGTGAAGACATCTTTCTTGGAAAAAAAAAAAAAATCATGCCTGCAAGACAGCTGCTGTTGACTTTCTCCTGTGAGAGCTAATAGTGTAGATATATGAAACATTTAAGCAAATCTTAACATATTCCCAAGTAAATTGAAAAGATGTTTAAAAACTTATTAACGGGCAAAGGATAATATCCCTCCTGGAATTAGGGATTGACAGAATTGGAGCAACTCGGGCGAAACATTAATTAAGCTCAGGGTTTGAACGTTCACCCGCTGCAGCCAGCGGATTGTCTGGCATCCAGTCAGTCCAACATCATCGCGAGAGGCCTCGATTCGGCCCTAATGCACACATCTCAAATGTCATTGCATATCTTCGCCGCGATTACACATTGCGTACGTTTTTAAGAAACACCAGCCATGCAAGACGGAGCCGTTCAGACAGCTCAATCTTTGCTCTCTGTGGGCAAATCTTACGAGCCATGACAGAAAGTCACACACTGCTAGAGTACAACAGTAATGAAAAATTGTGATGGAATCTAGATAAGAGCGATATCATAAATCCAGCGGCAGAAACTAAAGGTGAATTTTCAGAGTAAATGTCAGCCCCTCCCACAGGACGATAAGCCTCCGTGCCTCGCCACCGCCGCTGCTCCACAGTGAGTGTGCTAGTGTATTAGTATGAGATAAGGTGAGCACATCCGAGGGCGTCCTATTTAATTTCTGAAAATAGTACCCTTTAACAAGTGCGCGAGATGAACTTCCACCTCAACGGAGCTACTTATAACGATTAGATTAAAATTTTCTGAAAAATCGTCCTCATCCACTATTCGAGATAATCGTCCGATGAGCACACAAAACAATTTGACCCCTTCTGCTGACCCTCTTTGTGAAGGGGAAATCGCGCCTAATGACATGCTGTAGCACTGAAACATTAAAACGGTGATTTCTCTTACAGCTTCGCCAATCGACACGTCTTCAGAAAAAATATTCTCCACATGCAGTGAGTACGATAACTCACAGAAATCCATTTCTGCCCACAGCGATAATCCTACAACACTCTATCTGAATCATAGTGTTGAACCTTGGTTTAATATTGCAAACTAAATATGATTTTGAATAGAATTTCGAAGGATGAAAATAACCAAATTTTTACAGGATGGAGTGTGTTTAAGAGATGTGAAGTGCCGGAGCTGCAGCAGCAGCACAACTTGGGCGTATACAGCTGGGAGCCATCAAATAAAACACGTAATTATCTGGGAGGAAAATGAATGTGCATAAATGCATTAACAAAAAATTAATAGGACTAATCCTAATCTATCTTCTTTTTTTTTTCTTCTTTAGTCAGTCGCTCCTAGAAAAGCTGGACAATCTTTGGGGATTTCTTCAATTAAAATGGTGACACTAAAGCTCAGACCTGGTTATTATAAATCTCACCCCACCTTCGTTTCATCTCGGAGCCAAAATCACATATTTTTCTGTTGTCAGTGCTGAGGCAGGCACTAATTACAACTCATACATAATCTTTTATGTAAATGTTTTTTGCCTTCTTTGATCTTCCCATGTATTCGAGGAGAGACAGATCACAGACTTGGGCTAGATCTGTCACTGGAGTCTGAAGGAGTGAAGTGAAGTGGAAGGAAATTTGATTTGTTGTGGTGTTTGTCGGCCCGTGAGCACAGAGGATGTTTGATCAGGTCATTTCATGTCGGGGGGGGGGGGGGCCCTCTCGAACGACATGGTCACACCACACACATCTTTCATCCCGTTCTTATGGGACGAACACGCTGAGCCTCAGATCTGAACGGAGTGAAGATGGAGGAGACGCACGACTTTAAACACCTTTTACTTTCTGAATTAATCTTACTTAAGCTGCAATGCAATCGCTTCTTTTTTTTCCACAGTTCTTTAACTTAATGAAATGCCGGCTATATGTTGCAGCGAGTCATTTTTCATAATAACATTTTAAATGGCTTATAAAATTCTAAATTTCGATGACAGATGATGATTGGTGCTGGAAATAAATGGGCCAACAGTGGCCAACATCAGTGAGAGAGCAGCTGAGCAACACAGCTCGTACTGTACCTCATTAGCTACAACTCAAACATAACACTGAAGGAGGCCCCAGTGCTCCTTTCTGAGGCTTTAACACGGCTGGGGGCACGACATATAGGAACAGACTGTCCGTAAGTCCTCCCACCAACAGAGAAAGGTCAGCTCTGATGCCCCAGAAGAAGAACTTCAAGCTCTGGTGGACATAAGGAAGCCAAACTGCTTTACTGTGAGGCTGAAGGGTCAGACAGTCGGCCTCAGGCCAGGCAGGAAAAGCTACAGACAACCGAGTCTTAAGGTTTAGTTCACCCAAAATTTTAAAAAGCCGTGTCTGAGTGTGCAGATATTTGATCTATGTGAGATTTTTGCAGTGTTTATGTTACTCTTAATAATCGGTGGAACAGTATTTTAACAGATTATATTTCAGTTCTTTGGTTGCCGGAAAATTAGTGCCGCTGCTTAAATTTCACATTATCCTTAAAATCCTTTGCCCTCATATTTCAGTAAGGCCTGAGCCCCTTCACACACACACACACACACACACACACACACACAAGGATGTTATCTTCAAGACGGTTCAGGTTCTGGTTACAAACATGCTAGGCTGTAAACAACAACCTAACATGCTGATGGACCCTGTGTTTCTGTGTTTTTTTAGCTGTGATGGAGCCGAACCAGAGAATATTCAGTTAAAACGGATCAATGATGTTGTTTTGGCCTCGCTGTTCTCTGTTCGGTTTCGCTGTAAGTGATGTAGAAATGTATTCCCACTGGGGTTTCTGTTGATTGAGCGCTGCTCCGGACTCCGTGCTTTGATTTATTTGGCAAGTTGTTAACACACCAATCATAACTTTGTTTTAATGAAACTTAACTCCTGACATTTTCTCCTGATGATTCTTTACCCACTGTTTCTGAAGAAGGAAAAAAACAAGTGTAATTCCAAGTGACATTTCTTCTTCATTTCTTCTTTTTATCAAGAGCTGCAAAGTGGATCCAATTCACGCCGATGTGAAAAGTCTTTCATGTTGATGATGTAAAGTAACTGACAAATACTCTTTGAACAGTTCACTTTGGCATATAAGCAAAGAAACATTAAATTGTTTAATTTTAGAGGGGAGTTTGGTTTGGTGGTGGATGGTAGAGTTAAATGAGGGTTAAAATGAGGCAGTCCCTCCCCACCATACCCCCGAAATTTGGCCCATCTGCCTTTTTAAAGCTATAAATCTCAGAGAAACACTGTTTCCATCTCCATTTGTATCAAGGAGGCAGCAGAAATCTTACAGATAAACAGAAAAATCTTTCACTAGAACCAAAATATTCCTGCATTGCTACATAATAATATATTTTTTATCATTATACTTATATTTATGTATCCCCAATGTAATGTAAAATTGGCCATAGGTGACAATTTTTGGTTAGTGCCAAAGTAAATGCTAATTTAAAATGCTACAGTCATTGAATTACTACAGTGAATGTTAACTAAACTTAGACACAATATGTTACTTGCTTTTCTGAACCAAACACAGCTGTAGCAGTTAAACTCTTCAGTGCATTTCATGAGGGTGCATTTTACTCATGAATATAACTTTTTATTTACAAGATGAAGAATGTGAGATTTTTTCTAGCATCTATTGGCTTTTGTTACGAGCACAAATCACTTTGTTATGTTGGTTACTCACATGTTTGTCTGTGATAAAACTAAGTGCAAGGAAAGAAAAGGGTCCAAGGTTCATTTCAGCCAAACTAAGCTCTTTGAAAGCAAGAAGAAGAAAAAAAAAAAGGATGGAAACAGACAAGGTATAACGAAAGGAGAAGGTTGAAAAGGAAAACTCTGCTCAGTAGAAGACCGGGGCTATCTTTGGTCGACCAGCGGGGAGTTTTACATTTGCAGGATTTTGATAAGAAGAGTGTAGGTGTTCTCTCTTTCTGTGTGTTCAACAAATGAACATGACAGGCTTAATTCAGCGGTGCGAGGGCCGAACCCGCTGTCCTCTCCTTTCGTCCTGCCAGTCTGGTTACTACCTCTCTCATTTCCTCACGCCATGGTGTCACCAATTAGCCAGGGCCCAGGTTTCATTAGGACATCGACTCTGCTGCCTGCCACCTTCTGTCACATCTTTGATAATAAGCCTGAGATGGGTCTGCTACCTGACACACACAGGAAATCACAGCACACACACACACACACGGTATGCAGACACAAGACGCCAACACCAGTTATGCACAACGACACACATCCCACACGCAACACTTGTGGAAGTGTCCACCATCAGAGAAGCACACACAAACACACAAACACAGTCTGTGTTTATGTGCGCAAAACGCCTACACACACGCATGCTTGGACGCAGTCGATCTGTCAACGCTTGAGCGTCTTTTGTTTAGATAATTATAGAAATGAAGGCTGAATGATGAAATGCAGAATGACGGCGAGAGAGAGGGAGAAACTGGGAGAAGAAACAGCTTGTTGGTTGGAAACCAAAGTCACGGCAGTCTTGGCATTGTTGTGGATAAAAAAACAATGATAACACATGAGTTTAAAAACACAAAAATAAAAAGTGGATCTGAAAACTTCAGCAGAAGTGTTGCCACAATGTTTTGTTCAAAACTAAACCATGAGTTTTGGTAAAGATGTGCACAAACACTTCAAAAAAGAGCTTTGGAGAAAGAAAATGTCGACATTCGTGGATCATTTTTGACCTTAAAATTAGAAATTTAGTAAAAAATCTCACTACAAGGTGCAGAAATACAGACCAAATTCCTTAGAGTGCATAAAAAAAAGAAAAATAGATATTTCAATTGGGAAACTCTGTTGACCAAAACCAAATTTCATCATAAGAGGCTCCAGAAAAGCCAGTGAAAGCACACTGGGCTGGAGATTGTTTTCTCATTTGGCAAGATGTTGATTTCAATCAGGAATGTGATCAAAGAACAGTTAACAAGCAAACAAACTTGACCAGAAACTTGATGCCAGCTCAGAACCTGATTGTTTTCACAGCTCACTGCTATAAACATGTTTCCATTTGTAACCGAAAAACAACAAAAAACTAAAAAAAAGCACTGAGGTTTGATATCCAGCCCTAATTATTCAAACTGTCCTCGGTGTTTCTAAATCCAGTCACACGGCAGCTAAAGCGTGCACAGTTAACCAGGTTCCCGCTGTACATTTCTGTCATTCCGGCCACAGCAGTGCCACTGTGACAGTTTATGGAAAAGAACAGCTGGGGTGATGCCGGGGTGAGGTTTTCCCCAGGGAAAGGGACCTGGTAGGTTGAAGGGGGGTGGGAGAGAGATTTTCAGACACACAGGTGCTGCTGAATATTAGTCTCACGGCAAGAAGTCTGGACTCATGGGAGTGAATTATTCATCCTCTGAACCCAGCCTGTGTGCCTCTGTCTCACCAGGCTCCTGCAAGCCTGATCTGCAACGTTTGATGCTGCTGAAACTTCCCAGTCGCTAAATAAGGCAGAGCTGCCGCAGAGACGAGCCACGCTGGCCTGTCCACAGTCGGCGTTGGGTGTTAAAATTCCCAAAATTCACCAATATCAACACTTGATTCAGCTCACGTTCGTGGTTCAATTAAGTTTACCCCGACGTTTGCTCTGAAAACAGCATCTGCAGGAATATTTAGTCCACTAATGTTTTTCTTGAGTTGAATCAAGTATTAAAAAAGCTCATTGGAGAGAAAACAGTTTAGATATTCTCCTGTTTTTCACCACAGACACGGTCATTTTTTAATTTATTGGTCATTTGGTTAAGTCAACAGGCTAAGACACAGGTGTCAGGTGAGATCTCGCCCTGAAATTATTTATTTTTGGGTTCATTTTGGTTTCTAAAAAATAGATGTTTAATACAAGCTCAGAAATCTAACAAGCAATCTGCTAAATTTCTTGTTTTTATACACCTAAGTGACAAAATAATACAAAATATAAGACAATGACCTTTTGTAGTTGTTGTTTAAAGGCTGCTTTGCTCTTAATTTGGAGAGAAACTGGAGAACTGGGTCATGAAACATCAAGATCTTGAACTCATCTGCTTCAGAGAAACTTAGCCTGCTAACATAAAACACCTGAAGGCGATCATGTGCAGAACTACAACATGACTCAATTCCAAACGAAACAATCTGCTGCCAAAATCAGATCAAAGCTACTTAACCCTGTTATGGGTTGTTTTTTGAGTGGTTGAAGTAATCAAACATAATCCATCATATCACAGAAAAATCATGTTGCTGTCCAAACAAATACGACAGTCAACAGTTATAGGAAGCATCCAAAGGCCTTTTTTGTTTTATCTCATTTTCTTTATTTCTTTTGATGTATGTCAGCTAACATCTGGCAGCAAGGCTTTTTCTTACTGAACTCAGATCAGTTCTGTCCATTAACACAACCTGTAGGCAGTTAAACGGCAAATTAAAATAAGAATTACAGTTGAAAAATTGAGTTATTTAGACTTAGTCAAACAAAACCTATGTGGGACCAAAACTGGAAAAGTGAAAAAAAAACATGATCTTGGTTTGAATCTGGTCATAAAGGGGTTTTTTTTTCGCCCTCCCCTCCTTTTATAAATGTCTCCCTTCCTTCAGCTGGGATCGAATTATGAAAATGTCCCATTTAGAGATCCGGGAATGACAACAGGGAAATACTCTGTTAGCCTTGGGATTGGCTCAAAGAGTTAATAGGACAGGAAAAAGATAAGTTAACATACAAGTCAAATTGTAGCTTCAGCAGTGTGAAAACGATCACATTAGTTATCAGAGCATTTTAGTTATATTTCTGGTGGTTTTTGAGTTCAGAAAAAAAGCTAAAATCCATCAAAGATTGTGTGATTTTAATGGTTTCTAAGCTACAAAACCAACATGTTGAGTTGATTCTGTTTTAACTTGTTTTAGTAAAGTGCTGTTCACCGTCATCATATGAAAAAACCCAACTGCTGTTAGAAGCTTTCCACATTAATTACTCCTTTTGCCTTAATACCTCTCTGAGACATCACATCCAACTGAACTCATCCTTCCGGCCGGCAGCGTCCTATCATTACAATCAACTTGTCAGATTTTCACCGGTTTTGTTTACTCAGATGTGCATTATTCCAAAAACATGCGTTTTCAACTTTGTTTCCGTTTGCAATGCGGAGCTGCACCCACACTCCTAATGACTCCTGCGCCCTGTAATTTCTTTAGCGTGGCAAACTCTGATTACAGGGTGGGAGTCGAGCTTCGAGCACAGCATCATCTTTTCCAGTTATTGTTTTGTGTTTGCTCTGTCTTTAACATGGGCCCTGCAGCTGTGCGTCTCAATAGCCGTGTCAATGAAGCAGTGTTTAACACCCAAAGTGATTTAGTACAGCGGGTTTCGCTGCGGCACAGCCCGTGGCTACTGATTTTCAATGCATCGTTTGCTCAACACGCCGGCAAATTAAACAAGAGATGTGTTGAAAAGTGAGGTGAGACTGCTGGAGCTGACTGATGCTCCCTGATGGAGAACTGTCCAGCAGCCAACGTCCCCAGAAGAGTCATGAAAACACTTGTCTCATGTCAGATTTCACTGAGTTTGCACACTTTTAGATGGAAAAGCACAACTGAGAATGTAGTTTATGCGATAAAAGTTTTACCACGTGGTTAAAAACTAAAATTCTGATTGAAATCGAAAGGAAAACAAAACTGTATCATCAGACAATTCCATTCCTAAAAGCTACATCCAGTGTAAATAGCTTTTTATCCTCATTTTCTAAATGTTTTGCACCAATATAGCTCCTACTGTCTTATTCTACATCCTTCCCTCTGCTTCTGAAATCACAGATACCCCCCCTTCAGGCTCTGACAGCTCCAGAGTGACCATCGCTCGCAGCGTGGAGCGTACAGTAATGCCATTAAACCTCCTCCCCTGGGGAATCAGTCACGCAGAGGTTTGAGCTCAGGGCAAACACAAAAGAGACCCATCAGAAAAAAAAGGAGCCAAACCCAGCCTGAGGAGGTCAGAGGGCTGTTTACAGAACAACAGTCTCTTATCGGCTGTATGCTTCCCCGAGGAGTCTCCACCGCAAACAGATAACAGCCTCCAAATAGGCGCCAGAGTGTGACCGATAGGAGTATAATCAGGTACATTCCGCTTTGGGAGGAAGAAGTGGAGGATAAGGGTGGATAATAGCGTACTTGACTGTTAGTGGTGAAATCATATGCTGGAGGGACACAGCTGCTTTAAAAAAAAAAACATACTGTAGCAAAATAAAAGTTTCTACGAGGTAACTGTCCCCCTTAAAAAATAAAAATAAGGTCATAAAATTGTATATGATAGTTAATGTTGTTGTTGTTTTTTTTTTTTACCTCCTATTAGCTATTATTCACCAGGACCACCGAGGCCTAATTCATCCTCAGGGATCGCTTCATTATTGAACAGTTAAATGGTCAATAGGTTCAGCCAAGGCAGCTTTTAGCACAAGGGCAAATAGACAGTGTGTAAAAGCCAATGCAAATAACTGGCACTCAAACAGGGTCTAATGCATTAATGACTGCATGACGTGGCCTAATGTGACGGCAACAGATTCAGACTGACAGTAATGGAGAATTTTGCCCCTGGTTATACTCATAAGGCCCGGATGGGGAGAAGAAGAGGAGGAGGAGGAGGAGGAGGAGGAGGAGGAGGGATGTACACCTGCCTACTGCCTGAGCCTTGACAGAAGCCTAATAAATAACAGGAGACAAGGTGAAACAGCAGTAGCGCTTTCCCCCCCTCACCCACCATCCCCCCTTCACCCATCCCCTCCTCCACCTCCTCCTCCACAACCACCACCACCGGTCGTGTGAGGAGCATCAAGTCTAAGCGGACAGCTTTTTGGCACGAAACGGAGTCTCCTCCAAGTTAGCAGGTGCACTTGTCCCGTGAAGGAGGCAACTTATTCATGAAATTACAGAGAGAAACTTCGCAGCAGCACCTCGACGACGTGACTCGACGGGCGTTGTCGGAGCAGGAGGAGGGAGGTTTTTTTTGTTTTTTTTTCTATTTGACAGATTTGAAATTAAGCTTCAGGCTTCAGGTCAGAGCTGCATGTTCACCTGAACCCCGAATATCAAAGTCTGCTCTATCAGAATCAATTGCAGTGCATATAATAACCACGGGGCTATAGGTGACGACGATGAATAATAATAAAAAAAAAAAAAACAGCTGATTGAACATCAGGTTTTGAAGATAAGTGAGAAATGTGCAAAAGGTCGGGGTCGATTCAATCTGGAGTGTGAAACCATTGGTGCGTCTGCAGCTTATTGGTCACTGATGCAGATTTAATCCTCAAGATGGGAGGAGTGAACGCCTTCCAAATAAAAAAAAAAGATGACCCCCTTTTTTTTTTTTTAAACATTTTGAATAAAAGTGAGCTGAGCCTTGGCAGGGGGCGGGGCTTACAAATCGATTGAGTCGACACGGTGTAATGTCCCGATTTAAACTCCTTCTCCTGCTCCTCCCTCCTTCCCCTCCTCCTTCTCGTCACCATTAATAACAATTGAGACCCTTGGAGCATTAATTAGTGAAATTCTCCTCACTGCCCGGACTCTCCGCGCCACCTACAACGAATGCAGATTTCTGTAAACATGATCCGCTGCATAGTAAGTTGTTGTTTTTCTACTGAGGATTCTTCTTTTTTTCTTTTTTAAAGACATGGTGATGAGATCACAGAACTGTTCGAGCATGCCATAAACACACAAACACACACACACACACTCTCTCTCCCTCTCTCTCTAGCTCTTAACAAACACTCCCCTCTCTGCCTCTCACTCTCTCTTCATTAGACAGCCCCTGTGCTGGCCTGTGTGCGATTCATTAGCTTTTATCCTCTTCATTTGAAGAAGGAGCTGTGTATAATTAGAGCAGCTCTGTTTGTCCAGCATCCTTCTCGCAGTCACATCTCAAGGCCAATTATCATTCCGTTGCAGAGCTCCCAGATAACATAGCCACATCAGCCGCCACGAGGATGAACTTCAAACCATTACTGGCTCTCAAGAATGTAAATAAAATCACTTGCAAATCAACAGCTAATGATTGAACGTGGAGTGGCACTCGAGGGATATGAAGATGACGATCATATTGGTAGACATCGCACTCTTTTTTTTTTTTTTTTTTGTTGCTTTAAAGTGCTTCTGATAGACCGGCACTTAAGCAATTCTCACACCTTTGGACAGTCACATGTTTGTAGCCGTCTCGGCTCCGTAATCCAGCACTTTAACCTTAATGTTGTTTCTTTTAGCTTTAATTTAAGCTTTAAAACTTCATTTGGGTGCAGATTTCACTGTGGGATTCACAGTCATTTTATACAAAGTCCATTTTCAGGACGATTCTGCAGGACAACGATCGTAAACAAACAGTAAAAGCTCCCACAGAGCTTTCTAACGGACAGCAGTGGAATGTTATTGACGAGGCAGGTCAGTCATCTGACTCAGTCCAAATTATCATGTGTTTCACTGAGTGAAGAGCACACTAAAGGTGATGGAGGAGTCAGCTGATATCTCAGGGTTAATGCTCGGAAAAGGATTCAACAACAATATTAAGTCCGCCGTCTTTGGCACAGCAAGGACGGTTACATTAAAGTCAAACTGAACTCTGCAACCGATCCTCTTTTTGAACAAAATGTCAAAGTGTTTTTCAAATGAATTGTTAATCGTGTTGTGTTGTTATTGAGAGGAAGGAAAAAAAAATGTCTTAAGGGAAGAAAAAATTAAAAATGCTGTTCTAAGATTAGCAGCAAACACTGAGGAGAACAAACCTGCATTGTGGCTGTAAGTCAAGGACAGACGGCGTGCTGTCAGCAGGTAGTAAAGAGTACAAACCACATCAGGTTTGCAGGTACATTTACATGCTACTTAAAGTGCTTCAGCTAACTAGCTAAATAGTTAGCTATATAGCCTGCATACTGATGTTAATAATGCACTTTTTCCACGGTGAATCTTTGTTTGGTGGCTCATCCAACAAGTGAAGCTGCAGAACAAGACGTGCGTTCATGTTTGTAGGTTAGATTAGATGGAGATTAATTAGCAGAGCTGATGTGTTTCTTCTTGTAACGTGAAGGAGGCTGCTGTCTGACTCTGTGTGATCGCCTGCAGATAACTAAATGCTGAAAATGCTGGTTTTTTTGCAAGATTTGATCGGCTGAAGAAGGAGAAACATGCTTGTTTTTTATCCTTGATGCAAACAAATGTTCCATGAATTCATGTCCAGACGTTTGACAGACCAACGAACGTCTCAAGTCTAATAAATTGTGTTGATTATATATGTTTGAATGTGACAGACTGCTGCCTAATTTAATCTTTGCAACCTGCTGCCTGAGTTGATGGAAAAGTCCACCCTTGGTTACTTCTATGCGTCACCAGTCTGTGATTTTAAGGAAGTCTTGACAGTTATTTTCTGATGTAATGTTGTTTACTTCTTTCAGCGCGTCAACTTTTCCTCAACCTCCCTTATCTGCTACCTTCATTACAGTTTCCCTATATTTCCAAGAATGCCTTTCGGCAAATTCCAGAGAACAGATGCCGACTTTTCCCAATGAAACAAAGCTGAATAACATGACAAGATGTGAGTCATATACTCAATATGCAACGTGATTTGTTGTTTTGTTATAAGAAATCTAATTAAGACAGCAATATATAAGATATTTTTTCTTACATATGTGATGAGTATGTCTGAAAAAATGCTCTCAATCTTTGATTTAGAGGAACAACACTGGTTTCTTGCATTTGCTGCAGATGATTCAAATAGAAGACTTACTATTAGGCATTTTGAGTGGAATATTACTTTAAATATTGCACTTTTTATTGGGTGTGAAGCTTAAATGTACAGGCTAGCTACTATATGAAATATGGCAATAAAGTCCTGCACAAAGACACATTAAAATTAGATGGTTGTTACTTTATTTTTTACACTCACTGCAGAGTTACATTGAACCTCTTTACCAGTGAAAAAAACTGGATAAAACTCCTGTCAGTCTAGTCACTTCAAACGACCGGTCCAAGTCTATACAGCAGCACTTAATATTACAAGTTCTTAAAGTTTAGTTTTTAAAATGACACCCCCCGCATGTCTACCAGCCGTGATCAGTCTTAAGACAGCCCCGCTGACAAACTCAGCAGACCCTTTTCTGGGAAGTCACACGTGTAGCCGCAGTGTTTGAACAGCCTCAGTAAATCCACCGCCTTCATTATCATCATAATATAAGTGTCTGAAAAGCAAAGTTACAGAAGAATGTAGACACCTCACTTTCTGCTTTGTACTATCATCAATCACCGCGGAGCTTTTTTTTTCTCCTCCAACATTGGTTGAAGCCATCAAAAAAAAAAAAAAAAAAAGGAAAAAGAAAAAAAAAAGGAAAAAGCACATGCATATTTATTTTAATTCTACACGGGCTAAAACAAAGGAAACTGCCCCCCTTCAGTACACCTTTCTGA
>JAQMCX010000009.1:8206947-8298760 GCA_029814765.1 Acanthurus leucopareius | reverse complement strand
TTTTCTCTTCCTTTCTCTTTCTGCTTTTTACTATCATCAATCCCCGCGGAGCTTTTTTTTTTATCCTCCAAAATTGGTTGAAGCCAACAAAAAAAAAAAAAAAAAAAAGAAAAAGAAAAAAAAAAAGAAAAATCACATGCATATTTAATTTCATTCTCCACTGGCTCACACAAAGGAAACTGCCACCCTTCAGGACACCTTTCGGAAAAAGTCTCTATTAAATCTGAGTCAGCTGGGAGAAGAAAAAATAAAAGAAGTAGAGGAGAGAGAAAAAAAAAGAAGAAGAAACATTTCATGAGTGGAAAAAACTATCTAAATTATTGCCAGACTTTCAAATGAAGTGCTGTTTATCTTTTTTTTTTTTTTTTTTTAAGCAGCCAATGTGTTGTTTTACTCCTTAGTCACAGCTTGGATTTGGATGGCGATCAGGATCGGTCAACCAGGACGCTATCAGCAGCAGTCGCTCGGCCAATGACGGACCACGGCTCTGCACTACAAGCATGAGCATTATTCTCAACACACAGGCTCGAGCCCTATCAGAACACCAGGCAGGTTTTATGGCGGCTGGAAAAGGTGGTAAACATAACAAAGCGAGCAGCTCTCTGGAATTTAATGTGCTCGGTCAAAAGACAGAGTAGAGATATCAAAGGCCGGGCCTTCTTGAAAGAAGAAGAAGAAGAAAAAAAAGAGAAGCTGTCCTCATAATGTAGAAAACAGAAGCACTGGCCATGCACAACAAGTGATTTATGGTGTTGTTGTCTGGTTGTTTTTTTCTTGTTTTTTTTGAACCCAGAACATCCAGTGGGCATTGTGGATGCAACAGAGAGGAGTTTAAAAAAAAACACAAAAACAACAAAAGAGCAGTTCATCTCTACCATGACACCGAGAGCAGACATCCAGGTGCAAAGACGAGTCCACAAAGGAAGCTGATGCAGCAGCAGCCTCATCCTCATTACTGGAGTTGGGAGTTGTTGTTTTTTTGTTTTTTTTTAAAGCGTAAATTAAAAGACTTTTGCAAAAAGACTGTCGGCTTGTGATCAAATCAGGGGCTGCACAGTCAGTCAGTCACACGAGGCGTCACTCGACACTCGTGTGACTTGAGTGGACCGAAACCTCCGGTTACCTCTGTGATCTAATTATCACATGAGCTGTTATCACATAACCGAACGCATCGAGCCGCGTGCACTGGCTCATATTTAGCCTCCACCTTCATCCATCCATCCGCGTGCGGCTAATCCGTCACCGTGCCGGGGGGAGGCGGGTGAGGAGTGGGGGGGGTGGGCGACGACACACCATCCAATTGATTTCTTCCTGGTTTACATATTTACACACACACTCATGCAATTAGGAGCACATTTATCGATGGTCTCGGCACCACTGGGAGCCCTGCAGTGCAGCCCGCTTCAATAAATCTCCCGGTCCTGAGGTTGCCAACGGGCAAGACTGATGAACCTCACACTGAAATGGACTGGGGGATACTTTGAGCTCCAGGGTGAGAGAGTTTTCAGTCACTAAAATTGACCGCTGGCGTTCACGCTGCTTGATAAAAAACTATTTATTCATCATAAAACCCTTTTTTTTCTTCTTTTTTAAAAGCATCTTCTGTAGCTGTCTGACTTTGCCGGTTTCTCTCTCTGTTATAAAAGATCTCTGACATGACTCAGATCAGTTTAAAGAAAGTGGGGGACACATAAATAAAACACAAAATCTTCATTTATTTAGCAGCCGAGCTGTTCAACTGAATCCAAAAAAAAAGTGGGATCAAACTGAAGTTTTGTCACAGCAAAAGAAACACAAGTTTTTTTTCAAAGTGCATGTGAATCCTGATCGATGTGTTGGACTCGTTGGTCCTCCAACTCTGAGCAGCTTGACTTCATCATCTGGGTATCATGTTATATGTGTGCCATGCTGCCCCCAACAGGCTCTCAGAGAAACGCCTCACTTGTCTCTGAATCAGACTGAATTCAGCTCCGACTGAAGCCACACATCACACCACAACTTCGCCTCACACATCGCTCCCTCACAGTCTGAGCAGGATGCACATAAAAGTCACAAATGAGGCCAAAATATTTCAAATTTTATTGATTTTTTAAAACAAAATCTAATCATATTGAGAGTATGGATCACATCCAGACTGGACATTCATTGTCTAAGCATTGATTGGCATGAAAATGGACTAATGTGCCTTTTTTCCCCCAACATAGATAATTCCACTGTGCAGAGAGCAGAAATGACCTCTTTAGGGGCTAAATTAGACTCTGAATGTTAAGTCCCCTGAGGCAGCCACGCTTAAAGTCTGCACTATTATTTTAGTAATTCCAAAAAAGTCAAATCAGTATCTCCCACTAATCCCTGAACTGTTTCTCTGCACAAAGCTTTGAATAGACTTAGTGCAAATAAAGTTGAGTGTGAATGAATATCATTAATTCGAGCAGGAGAGCTGCGTTTGTGTTCATACTGAGGAAGTTTGCAAAAAAAAAAAAAAACAGTCAGATGGTAAAACAACGAAGTCATTCAATTTAAACCTCAAGAATTTAAAAAAACACAAAGCACAAGACTTTCTGAAGACATCAACAAGCAAATGTTTACAGCTGAAAACAGAGCACATGCAGGGAAAACAGCGAGGGAGGTGACAAGTTATTTCACTTTTTACTATTTAGTTTGATTAAGATCGACTTTTTAGATATTAACTGCACACAGACAGTTTCACAAAAATACTACATGTATTTTAAGATCTATCAGTTCATCCCTTCAGTAAAGAGGAAAACAATCACATTATATGTGTCAGACATGAGCTGCAGTGAAGGTTTTCAACATGATTTCATGTGATGCACAGAAGTTTAATTGTCTCTGCATTTATATGAAAGAGACCTGAGATAAAAACAAACTCTGCCCACTGAATGAAACTCACACCGAGCATTTTAGTGGCGGATGTACACGTGTAATGTCTTCATGGTGATTGGGACGCAATAAATTAAGTTCACACGGAGTTCACCGTGAAACGCTGTCGGTAGGTCCCGTTTGGCTTATCGCCTCGCCTCGCCTCGTATAAAACCCAACGGCGCGCACGCAGTGACACCTCGGTGCGTGAATCCCTTGAGGTTAATCACATTAGACAGCAACTTATCAAGATAAAGTTAGACACAAACAATGAACTCCTTAAACTTGCGGTCATGTAAATCGTTGCACCGAGGCGGATGTGCCCCCGGCGCCAGTAGCGCACCTGTTCGTGGCGCACAGCGGAACAAAAGGTGAGAACAAACTACTGATGAATGCAAACGCCAGAGCGGCAAACTGGGATTATTCTCATTAATGTAAATCCAACATGAGCAAAATTGCTGTTTCCACGCCACACTGATATAACTTACATTATTTCACGAGGCTGCACATGCTCGAATTTGCGCAATACGCGTCAATTAAAGCCTTTAAAAAAATCAGAGTAAACTATCAGACCAAATAGTGGGCTGACTGAGTTGAAGTGCCTTTTCCCCTTCCACTTCGCCTCTCGGCTGTGGAATCAAACAGGACGTCGCGTATGTTCTGTACGTGCAAGCATCTCCAGGTAATCCTCCTTACCTTTAAAAACTTCCCCTCGCGCGGACAACAGCAGGGTTATTGCAGCAAACAAGCAATTGATAACTTTATCCATGTCGACAGCGCCTTTGTCGCGTTAACCCCCGGCCGCGGGGTTAACTGGCAACTCTTCTGTCTTGATTGCAACTTGAATCCTCTACCTATTACTTTTCGGAGTGTTAAATCTAAAGTGTCTTCGCCCTTTTCCTCCGTCCCTTGGCGTGCTGTCGGGGGTGGGGGTGTGTAAGGGGGGGACACTGTCGTCGATACGGCTGCTCCTCGCCGGCTCGCTCCACACTTGGAGGAGGAATGTGTGACTGAGTCCTGATTCCTGAATTACGCGTGGATTGAGAGGTCCGGTAGCTCCAAGAGAGCAGCGGCTGTGTGCGCGCCGTCTGGCCGGTAGAGGGGGCGTGTGAGCCCCGCCTGTGAGTGTGAGAGGACAGGCGGAGGAGCAGTCCCCTCCTCCTGCCTGCCTCCTGCCTGCCTCCGAGCGTGACTTTTCGACGTGTATGCGGACCAGGCGTGGAGACTGAAGTTGGTGGAGATGAATTGGTGAATTTGTTAACCTGGGCCGCCCAGTCAGCCATTACTAATTCAAGAGAGCAATTAAAAATTAATTGTCAGAGATATGGTGACAGATCTAATGACCACCACTTTGACGTTATCATAAGGTGATCACTAATGAAAAGTAGTCCTTATGTTGTATTTTGCTCAGAAAATTTAAAGTTTTGTTGTCGTTGGTTTTACTTCCTCTGAATACAGATCACTGCTGTGCATTTGTAAATATTTAAAGTTGCAAAATCCACCTAAAATCCCCTTTGAATATACTTTTTTCCTTAATTATGACCTTCAACCCAGTATGAATTAAACTACAAATATGATAACTTTATTGCCTGAAGGTCCTAAAGTACTCAGATTACCATGAAGCATTGATGTTAGACCAAATAAAGCAAAAACTTCATGTTTTATGGGATATGCATAAGTAAATATGCATCCATTGTGTTAGCCAAAAGGTCATTTAAAGACAAAGACAAGTAGAAGAAGCCTGACATATCTTACATTACATAGTTGTGTTATTTATGTTTGAGGTCTGCTAACCTAAGAGGTGTAAGATGTTCATGAATTCCAATATCAGAAAATCAGATCAGGTCTTTTTTGGTATTTGATTTGTGCTACATTAAACGCAGCGTACTGTCAACATTCATCATAGATATGAAAATCCATTAAGTTTAAAAGCTGTAATAACTGTAGCTTTAACAGCTCAGAGCTGTTATCCCTGAGCACAAGTGATGGATAATTTTCTGTACTGGACTTCCTGAAGGTTTTTTCAGTTCAAAGTCTTTATGAGCAATTCAGTAGATTAAGAAAAGTCATGAAGAATCAAGGTGACGAAACAATAATTATAATTTTCATGGTGATATTGTTCTGCAGATGCTGTTTTTTCAAAATAATAGCAAAAAATAGAATGAACATGAACATAGCAAAAAATTAAATGAACATCTAAAACAACATAATATTCTAGCAAAAAATAGTATCTGCTGATGAAGATCATATGAGGTGTTCAAAGTCCAGAGCCGCAAATTGTGTTCAAATTGTTTTCTCAACCAAACTGTAATGAATAATTTCATATTTCATTGATCACCACTGGCAAATTATTATTACTATTTACCAAATCTATCGTTGATCGAAGGTGATTTTATTAATCACAACACTAAATAAGCCCTATAAGCCTTTTTCATGCTCAGTTTAACACCTTAATACATTAACCTAATATTTCGCTAAAATCTTTGCCAGCTGGATTCTTAATCATATTTCACCTTGTTTGTCCTTTCTGATCAAATTTACGCATTGATCCTATTAAAGGGAAACCCAGGCTGACATTGAAGAGGACCTCATCAGTTGACCCAGCAAAACAGACCGCGTCGTCACAGCCTTTTTTTTTTTTTAACGGCTTTAATGAATCAGTAATGATGGCTTACTTAAATATAAGCAAACATTTGTTCAAAATTAGTCTTATCTGAGAACGGCGAGTGCAAACAACGGCGGGGTTTTCTCGCAGCGGTATCAAACAGAGAGATGGAGAAGCAACTAATGACAAAGTCAGCCAATGTCATTGCCTTATTGTTTTTTGCATGCATAAACATACGTGGCCATTTCACTTGTAACAGCAGTTTTCATTTCTAATTAAAATGCAGCCAGATTGACGTGGGTCCACATTTAGTCTCAAAATGACCTTGCATTGTCAAGGATATGCGGCTCTAGTTGTTGTTTTTCGACATAAGTGCACCAAAACAATGGCTGAGGCGTTTCATGGAGCCACGTGTCTTTTTGTGGTCTTTAGGTATTGTCTCATGCTGCAACAGTTACTCTGCCAGGAATGCATGAATACGGGTCTGAGCAGAGCTGTCATGGGAATTCGTGAGAATGCAAACTCCTCCGATTGGACGGAGGAATGAATAGATAGCATCATTGTTGGCACCCACGAATGCAGAGAGAGTGTATGTGTGTGTGTGTGTGTCTGTGAGTGTCTGTGATTGAGGGCTGTGTTTCAGTGATTCTCCATAAATATGTTCCACAAATATATCATAATAACGCACTGCTTTTTTCCTGTCACATAACGACTCCCACTGCCCTGTCAGATGAACTGAAGCACTGATTAACAGCAGCCATGATGTTCTGAATTGAGTTCGTTTGAACTGATTTTAAACTAAGTTTTATGTTGATGACATTACAGCAATTTCTCCACAATTTCACTGCAAATTAATGTAATATTTTATCCATTTGGCAGAGTCTGCATATTAGTACTACTTGGAGTGGCAGAAGCTGTTCATTTGGCATTTATCCGCTACTATAACTATTTCAAGCACTCGTGTATCTATTTCTAAAGCTTGGACCCGCTATCAACCATCAACCATTATTTTTACATCATTACTATGTCTATTACTTTCACTATGGAGCAGTTATCCATAAAGCTACCTTTAGCTAAGGTTGCCTAGACTTTTCTACTGTTTTCTGTCTACTTTTCTTACAAACTCAACATCACAACATAGAGTCGTGTTAATGCCACCTCAATATGTTGATATTTTAATCAAATTACCTTTTTTTAGCAAATTAATTGAGTAGAAAAAGCTTACCGTCTAACTTGTGATGGCAAAAAACAAGGCCACATACCAGTTGCATCATTAAAAATACTGCTGGCCTGCCACTTTATTTTTTCTCCGGTAACCTTTCACAACTTTCTTTCATCCTGCTCTCAAAGCAAGACACAGAAAAAAGCCGTGACATCACACTGATTGGACGAAAGGAAGTGGCTCCGAAAAAAAATTGATGCCAGACCAGGATCAAAAGACTCCCTATTTAGGCCTCAAAGGTTATGATATGGCCGACTGTTTTTTGTGACTCACCGTTGTTGATTCTGAATAACACTCTGAGCCGCTGAATAGACGTTATTGACATTTTGTCGTGGAGAGCTGCCTCCAGCCAAGGACGAGCCCGTTGGCCTGCAAGCAAATCTATTCTCCCTCATATTTCTCTCCGCAGGAACAGTTTAAATGAGTTAAACATAAGAATGATGAGCTAAATAACACTTTGGAGTAATTGACATAAGTGGGGGTATAATGCTGTTTGTCAATAAATGCCAATCACCTCACCCTATGTGAGGAGTCTCGGTGTGACTGAATAAATCACAGAACTTAAACTGCACTCCAGAGGAAGACTTATTAAGCCTCTCCTCATGCGGCTGCCAGACAACAGTGATTTTGTCATTTAATTCCATTGTGATTATCCCGTGCCTTGATTGTCAAAAGCTCAATATGAGATTGATTAGCTGTCCTTCATTACGGGAAGTCGCTGGCTGCTTGTGATGCTAAACTGTTTTTTTCCATGCTTTGGCTTATGAATGTAAAATACCTTTTGAATGAAGAACACAGTTGCCAATCTGCGCTCACAGTTGTTGCATCTCGCAGCGTCTCGTTACAAAAGCAAAGTTATGGGGGCGTGCGGCGATTAAACAGGATCAGCAAATCCTACAGAACCTGCTAACCGAGCTCATGGGCGACACCGAGTGTACAAGCGAGCACGAAAGAGTGAGTGAGTGCAGCTCTGCAAAGGGCGTCAAAGGATCATTTTAATTAATTATCAGAGTGTTACCTGACTGTGATTTATATATATCTGCACACACACACACACACACACACTCACTCAGACATGTTGAAAAAAGTCATTGTTTTATTGTTTTAACACCAGAATAGCAACATCACCATACAATGAATTCAGGTCATCTGACACATTGATGCAACATCTTTATAGGTGCTTTATTTGACAACACGTCCCATGATCACTAACTAGGACAAAGACTTATTCAGGAGGGGCTCATCTATCATGAGCACGTGGGTTGTGTATGTGTGTGTGTGTGTGAGAGACAGAGTACTGCACTTAGAGGGAGAGAAAGTGGGAGAGAGTAGACAGCTCAGGCTTCACTGAGACGAATGTAGTAACAGCTACAAACCAACAGAGGTCACTTTTTTCATCTAGAGCATCTTTGATAGAATTAACTGCAATTTGTGAGTAGTTAAAAATATTTGTAACTTAAATTGGGGAAATATTTCAACCTCATTGATATCTAAGCTGCTAAGTTGACACAAACTATGTTTAATTTACAGGAAAAACAATGTAACCGGTGGTTTTTTAATAGATATTGGATGCACACATACTTTTAACAAGTCATACTTATCATGAAGTTGCTGCACTTCAAGAAAAGTAAGTTTTCTTCAAGCTCCTTAATGTTATGTGCATGAATGTTGATAACTTTTCTAGCGATAAACAGAATTATTCCACCTCTACGGATAAAAAAAAGAGAGAAGGGTTGTTTTTAGAGAAAAGGTCAAATCTATTTATGCAACATGTGATTCATTATTTCAATATGAATCAACTTAATGTTGCAAAGCAATAATATTGAGTTACCATTTATTAAATTTGGGACCTTCTGAATATTTTTTCAGTGGAGGATATCAGTTCTAAGTGTTCACTTTTGTGCCATATTGTGTTTAACTTGACCAACCATTAAGATCTTCTGGCTTTTTTCTTTCACTCTTATTTTAATCCAAGCTGCTAAGGGCCTGTGAGAGGTGGGCCTATTTGGAAACTATGGTATCAGTTACGTTAAATATCACAGATGAGTGCTTTAATTAGTCATTTGTCTTTGCTATTTGGCTTTCCAATAAATACACACAAACTTTATTTATCTAAAAGGATAATCCAAACTCAAATGTCCATTTTCAAGCTCTCTGAGCAGTTTGCTTAAAATAATTGTACCGAAATCTAACAATTTGTTCCACATCATGATATTTCGAGAGGCAATTTTCACCCATATCATGCATTAGAAAGTTTTTTTCCTCCCCTATTGTTTCAAATCGTTTCTGTCGTGACACCCAGCAGCCTCGGAGGAGCTGCAAACCCTGCAGCCCCGCTCTGATCTGATGGAGTGGAACAACATTTAATCACAGTCTAAGTCCCTGTTGTTTTTTGGTTTAATTTATTTATTTATTAATTTAGAAATCCTAAGCCCCCCTCCTTCTCAAATGTTCTTTCCACTGACTTTACACACTTGATCCCTGTGAGCTGATTGGAGCAGCATCCACAGCTGAACTCACCCGAGCCTCCGAACGAGATCAACCCGCCGGTAATCGGCCCCCAAATGTAGACCTGTGAATTTCCCCGTGAGCCCGTCCTGAGCTCTCTGCTGTGGATTAACACATGTTTGGACGTGAAACAGCAGTTAACTGTTTATTTTTAACCCAACTTTCACATATTACATAATAACACTGAGGGTTAGTCATTTGTATTCGGTGCTAACAGCTAGCACTCACGGCATAACTATCACATGTCAGGGGTCAGGTTTGTGCCAATATGCCTCTATGACACACTCCTTTAGACCCGCACTCACAGATAAACACACACACACACACACAGCCAGTGGGAGTCCCTCACGTGGGTTTGAGGTAGTTATAGAGGGCACTGAGTCCTCCTTGCAGCACCTCCTGGATGGGTTTAAGGAGGGGGTTGTGAATAATATGAAGTCCTTTATCCAGCGGGTGGCAGGCTAACCTCTGAAGCCTGCTCAGGAGGTACATTTCCACCGGGACATTCTGCAGTTCATTAAAGTCAACATTAAGAAGCTCCAAAGACTCAAGGAAGCACAGTGTCTTAGGCAAAGTGTGGATACTGTTTCCCTCCACGATGAGGATCTTCAGGTTCACCAAGTCCTGGATCTGGTCCGCAATGGTCTCCAGACGGTTGCAAGCCAGGTGTAGGAAGACCAGGCCCTTCATGCTGTAGACGCAGGTGGGGATGTGAACGATGCGGTTGTGGCTGAGGTTGAGTTTGGTCAGGTTGTGCATGGCGGCCAAGCTGCCGGGGAGGCCTGTAATCTGGTTGTTGGCCAGGCTGAGCACCTCCAGGCAGGTGCAGGAGCCCAGCTCCTCGGGGATCTCGCTCAGGCGGTTGCGACAGGCGAAAAGCACACGCAGCTTCTTCAGGAGGCCGATCTCAGGCGGGAGGCTGGACAGGTTGTTACCCCACAGGTTGAGGACCACCAGGTTGTCCAGAGAGCCCAGGGCGGGGGGCAGGGAGCACAGGCAGTTCATAGACAAGTTTAGCTTCTGAAGTTCTCTGAGCTCCCACAGCTCAGCAGGGGTCCCATCGAGCCCCCGCATTGCAAGGCTGAGGGTGCTGTAGCCAAAGTGCACCGTGGTGTGTTTGCGGATCCTCTCAGCAGCAGAGGACAGGCCGGGCTGCTCGTCTCTCCCCGCGCTCCTCCTCCTCTGACTCACCCTCACCTCGCTCAACTCCTGTTTGGAGAAACTGCGAGACTGCTTCCCACCCATGATTGTCCTCCTGTTGATCTCTGTCGCTCAGAACAAGATGTCAGCATGCGTTTGGCTGAATCACCTACATTGAGAGGATTGCTAATAAGGCTAATGGCTGCTGATTTGTTCCCAGGGTTCTTGAACAAACCACACATAACATTATCGGCCCTGTTGCAGATCTCCTGATGTTTGGCAACAGTCACACTGAATCCTGGCTGAGTTTTTTCTCACTGAGTCGAGTTGCAGGCTGCTGTAACTGAGCACTGCGCGGGGGCTCGTGGTCCGTGTCGCCCCCCCCCAGACCAAACTGCCCTGTCTTACTGGATTTCATTCCCCAGCTGGTCCTGTCACTTTGCAAGTCCACAGATAGCACCGCCGCCCTCCTGCTCCACCCACTGCGGGAGGGCAGGACTCGGGGATAGGATGCTGTGTGAGCTCAACCACTTGAGGTCACCGCCATGATCTCATAGCCTGACGCACAGAAATACTTCGCCGCTCAAAAATACTCTCACAATTACAACACAGCCATGTTTACGTTTTCAGCTAAACCTGCTGTCTATTGAAAGTGTGTTATATTTTTTTTCCATTTTGAAATAATTCAGATATTTCACATACCATTCCTGGGGGGGGACAATAATCTCTTCTCACTTTTTTTTTTTGCTCCTGTGTCGGCCCCCCCTTGTGTCTTTGTGCGTGATCTCTCGTCCCAAGCTGCGAAAAGCACCGAAACATCTCTCAAAAAAGTAACAGCTCTTGGAGGTATTAGCTCAACCTTATGCACAGACGTGTTGGTTTAATCTCAAGTGCAAAAGGACATGGAACATTCCAGCGTGTTCCTAGAAAACTCTGCAGCTATTCAAAGTCTCATTCATGTGGCCCCGAGGGAAGAATCTCTCCTCGTGTAAAAGCATATACTGTGGTGCATTTACATTTTTGAATTTGTCTTTCCCCCGAGCAACTTACACACTGAGGTAAAACGGCCTTAATGCTTTTTCTCTACGGACTTCTTTAAGTATCTTCATAGCAAGAACTGACAGCTATTTGTTCCACTTTTCGAAATTTTCAGACGTTATTATCTTCCAGTGTTTACTTTGAGTGGTGTGAATAGTTTCTGCTGTGTGTTTGATAATCAGCTCAGAGTCGTAGGGGTAGTGGTGATGTCCCATCATGCATCTGTTGAGCTGCAGGTCCGCAGTTTATCAAAGACCAACACATTTACACCTTTAGTTCATTTAGAAATTCCAATTGAGTAACTGTACTTTTACTTAACATGATTACTTCCGTGATGTAATTATTCATGCTTCTACTCGCCTTCAGTTCAGAGTTTTTGTACATTTTTCTACATTATTTGAGAATTTTATTTGAGAATTGTAACACAGATTAGGATTTTATATACTAAATATATTATGAGTTTAGAAAATACAATGCACTGGTATAAACTGCCCAAACGCATATGTAAATATTAAAAATAGTTCCACTAAGAGCATCTGCAGCAGTAAAAATGTGGCTTAAATATTAATGTATCCATAATAACGATCTGGTAGTATATTATATAACAAGATAAAACTCGCTTGAATGACTTGAGAAAGAACAAATCAAATCTTTTCGGTTCATAGTTTCAAGTTTGCAAATCAGTTTCAATTTAGATACACCAGGTTAGCCGGGTTTCTTCTATTCTTTCCTTTTTAAAGGGTCCTTTTCTTATTGCAGCCAGCAAAGATAGAAGGTGTTATATGTTGGATTGTAAAGCCCCCGGAGGCAAATTATGATTTTTAATATTGAGCTATATGAATAAGAAATGACTAGATTTTTAACAGGGAAGGAAACTATGAGAAAGTTAAGGAAGAGCAGCAGCACAGAGATCTCTCCTACGGAGGCAGGCAGACCTGCAAAGAGATGCAGAATGTACCGAATGTACAGAACAACATGTGCACTGAACGTCTGCCAACGAGAATATAGATTTACAGGTGCAAATACTGATCTGTGAAGCACTTTAATCCATCCCTTATGGGCCTATTATTGATGTCATACTTCTATCTTTAGTCTCTTTTCTCATGTTTTTCTTTAACACTATCTTATTTATCTGTCTGTCTTTGCAAATGCTAAATGGGAGAAGTTAAGTAAAGTCCTTATTTTCTAATGATTTTAAAACAAAACTAACTGTAATTTGGTAAAATAACATAAAAAAGACACTTACCTCTTAAAATGAACAGTGTTTAATTTTTATTTCATTTAAGTTAATATTTTATGACACTTATCATTTCCTAAGTGGTGTCACTCGTATGCTTAACATGATTTCTGCAACATGAGAAGTTTACATTCACGAGCCGTGAACATGTTAGCCTGTGTAAACATCAGGGGTGTAAACAGGACCTTGGACTTGATCCACTCTCTTTACCAGCAGTACGTAGTCTGAGCAGGACTTTGAGCTTCCTGAGTCATTATTCTTCTCCCAGTCCAGTAATCAAAGTACTTGGATGACAGTTAGCAGTGATATCCGGCTCTGGGGACTCGGTGGCTCTGCTCTGAGCTTGGCTACATCAGCACTTATGAATGACAGGTTGAATCATGCCTTTTTTTTTTTCTGAATTGGACACAGGAGATTGGGCTGTTGTGGTGCATCGGCCATTCAGGCAGCTGCTTGTGTTGCACGTCTCATCTGGGCAACTTTTAGTGAATGTTGACAGCTTCATATGACAGTAAACTTTTTTTTTTTTCCTCTTCATAAAGTGGGTTTCTGGCTGACTGGTACAAGACAAAGTCTTTAAAGAGCTCTCAGTGTTTAAGAGGAGATCTGTACTGCTGATCTTGTGCTTATGTGAAACCCCGGCTGATTTCACAAACAGCAGAATTGCTGTATCCTGCCATCCTCTATTTACATGAAAAATGACACCGCGGCTGTAACTGTCAAAGCAATACTCCAACTCAACACACACACACACACACGCACACACAATGTGGCAACACATCCCTAGAGAGACTCAGTACACATGCTGTCAAATATGCAGAAAACCATTGGCTTTATGTGCACATCCCTCATTATGGGTTAACTGTAGCATTGAAGTAGCTGGGATTGATGGAGGGATGGATGGAGGAGGTGGGATGGAAGCTAGAGAGGTAGGTGGCTGAATGGACAGAGCGAATTAAGCTCATTTCTGTGACAGAGCGATGTCAGCATGACATACCTCTCCATAACACACCGCCGTCATAATCTTGTGAGGCATGAATCTTCATTAAATGCTCCTTTTTTTTTTTTCTAAATCTCATGCATGCCTCCTTTTTTTTTTTTTTTTTTTTTTTGCCTTGTAAATGACTCGTACTTTCCAAAGGAGGAACAGATGTGAGGAAACAGCTTGAAATTTAAATTACAAGAAAATGGGATTTACCATTCCTCTTGCATTCGCACAACACCTTAACACAGAGTCCCATTAGCACCAAATGAGGATGAGTTATTCACTCTGAGAACAGTTACACCCTCAAGTCCTCGGGGTGACGAAAATGATCTCATTTGAGAAAGCTCATCTGGTTATGTGGCACAATAATGACTCTGGATGAGCTACCTTTAGAGACTCAAGTTCAAGATATATACCATTATTACTTGTTCATTACTGTGGAGGCTTCTGGCGATGACAGATGATATATGGCCTCTCTGCCACAGAATCGGCCGTAGGTATCTCTGTCCTGTTAAAATGTAAGGAGTATCTGCCAAGACCCAAGGCTCTTTCAAGTCTATATTGCAGACCCATTACTCCCTGAAGCCAGCACTCTTATTGAAGAATATGCTCCCTCTTTAGACAGAATACAAGACAAGATTGGCTCTAAGAGACAAGAAATATGCATTTTGCAAGTCTGTTGAGGATTCCAGACAAAATTAGCAGCATGAAATGGAGGGAAGCATGTGAATAAGGGTCCATGGCGAGCCACCTGAGCTGATAATCGTCTATTATTCAGCAGGTGCAGATGTGAATATTCACACCGCTGGACACTTTCCACTTTCCATTTGTGCACACAGACGCATCCGCCCAGCTAATGGAGTCCGTGGTGGCCGTGCATTTTTGTCAAAAAATTGAAGATATGTCACATGTTTGAATTACCATCTGGAAATTGGCTGCAACATTGCTCTGCCCAAACCTCCAGGTGACACAAAGGATCTACTCAGCAATGCAAATTAGCAGGGAGGAAATTGTAGGAAGTGTCCAACAAGTCTGCTTGGAGGCTCACTATGAGGCCAAGAACATTTCATTTCAGTGTTTCAAATGTTCATTTATTTACCTGATTGGACACACCGAGGTCGCCTCCGGCTGGTTGCGCAAATTGTCACCATGGAAATGACTGTACATCAAGGCATTTTTAACATATTCAAGTCTGCTTTGAGGACAAATCGGTGCTAAAGGAGCGCAAACACAAGTTCATAACTATTCTGCATCTTCTTCGAATATTTTTCACCCCCTTATCAACTCTAACTGAAACACCTCCGCTGAGTATCCTGTAATCTCCTAATCTCTCTCCCCAGGCCACACGCCAGGTATCTGTAGTTATATCTGCAGTGAAGCAGCCAGATTCATCTTGAGATAAACTGGGACAACATGATGAATAGATAATAAAGGCACCCAGGGGAGAGCACTATCCGGGTTAACTCCACCGCATAAAGGTACCATTTGTAATGATGGCTGGAATCAACAGGGAAGTGCAGTGAGCAAAGCTAACTGGGCTCCAAAGTGACCAAATCAGTCCTGACTTTGCTGATGCAGCAAATGGGGAATACAAACCAATTGTGGCCTTGACAACAACAAGCAGGGTGATGAAGCACCGCCGAGCAGCCTAACTGGGTCTCACCTGCTCGGTGGTGCTGCTGCTGCTCCAGGCTGAGGCTGAGTGCTGAGCAAAACCAGGCGTACAGTTGTGGACTGATCGTGATGGGAAACTGTCAATGCTCAGGGAAGCCAATGAGGTCGATTGATTTATTTGGAGTTCAGGCTCCGACCTCGTCACTGACTGAAAAGTCAGTCAAGACCCAGGAGTGACAATAATGAACTTCTCCTCCAAGATGGCGTTAGACAGACACTGATGCCAGCTACTATGAGAGGCATTTAGTGTGTGTGTGGGCTGGGTGCTATAGACCCCATGTGGCTCTTCCCCCTGCTGGGCAACTCAGACTGCTGAGGGAATGTGGTGTCAAACTTCAGGCAGGAGCATCAACAAAGAACTACCAGCCATTATGGGAAATATACTTAAATATATATGGAGTATTGTTTGTTGTGTGGGTTGTTATCATGGCCCTGTTTACACCTGGCATCAACGTGCATCCTGGGTGATCCAATGACAGGTAGAAAGCTCTGAGAACAACAGAGAGAAAATGTTGTTTTTGAACAATATTAAATTTTTCAGCACAACTCAGCAGAGAGCAAAATATTTCAGATGTAGTTCTGGATTGAAGCCATTTAAAGAGCAACGAACCAGTAAGATTTGCTCTGTTCAATCACAACCAATAAAACAACAACATGAGTATTGATATTTAAACACGTATGATGTTAATACCAACCACCATGCAAACGAAAAATAAGCTACAAGAAAGAAAGTGACAATTCATATCAAAGTAAATAACACAGAGGTAGATGGGAGCAAGTAAAAGAGACATTAGCATTAATGTTAGCGACTTAAAGATGCCAAAACATCACCTACAAATGCATCAGAAATAGTTTATATTTCCAAATACACAAACACAGACAACTGTCATTGACTTATGATATCAACTCAAGCACTGACCTGCTTGATGAAGATGAGCTGAAATTCTCATCCAATGTAATCAATTTAATTTTTACAGCCTAATACCACAAACTCAAAATATGCCTCAAGGGGTTTTATAATCCTTAGACTATCATTTTTATGACAAAACCTCCCCTCAAAAAGAGAGTCATCACTGTAGAGACTGAAGCATTAACTTCGGAACAAATTCCTGAACACCAGACGACACCGTCAGGACCCTCAGTGTGAGGCTTTGCTTATGTTGCATGGCTGCATAAATGATGGACAACCAGCAAATTGTGTCTGTGACTTTTCCTATCTCCAGTTAAAGTGAATGGAATTCAGTCTGACTCTCAGGCTAATATTAAAACATTATGATCAGCCTGTTTACAGTGGAGCTTTCTTATTAATAGCCACATAAGTGGTAACGGTGGCAGCGAAAGGTTGCAAATTAGCAAATGAGCAGTGCAGCAGCAGGACAGCAGAGCAAAAGAGGCGACACTGGAAGTTGAAATAGACCACTGTATTGCAAAGTGTGTGTTGTGTGTATGACGCAGCGAGTGGAGAATTTAATGTGAGCTGCTTGACGAGGACCAGACTTTGCTGGTGGGTCAGGTGTGCTGGAGCAAATGACAGCGGTCTCATCACAAGTTCTGTTCATGTCACCAGACCTTGAAACAATAGGATCTGACAAGCTCTGCTCTGCAAATTAGGATGCTTGCCATCACTGCCAGCAAGCCATAAATGTTTCATGTGGTGCTGATATGGTAATCATTGGATCCCTACAATGACACCTTGTGAGAGTTGGATAACGATGGCTGTCTTTCAGGCCTGTGTGACTCTGGACACAGTCCAACGGCTGAGGCACAGCCTGAAGTGCGGATCTGCCAGTTAAAATGTCTGCGTTGCGTCCAATAGGTGGATGAAACTCTCATAGATGAGCGGGATAAAGGTCCTGCGGGTGTCCTCCAGGCATCACGCGGACATACACACTCGCTGCTAAAAAGATGCCACGCAAATGCAGTCCTCTGAGTTAAATATGCCTTCTGTTTCGTGAGGTTTGCGAGTGGGTCCAGGTGCCCGTTGGTGGCAAAGACCCAGCTGGAGGATGTGGCTGACTCGCTCGGCTGGCGCACAGGCTGGCATACTAACAGAGCCAGGGGTGCTTTCACAGTGAGTTGAAAGAGGCTGGCGCCGGTGTCACACACCCAGGGTTCAGAAACACGAGCTCCAGCTGCATGTCCACTAGCTCGCATAGCTAAAGAAATTAGGGAACTGGAAAGTGAATTTTTTAACCTGCAACACGCTTCGTGACAAGAATATTGATCACTGGGCATTAACAATCACGCACACCGTCGCTGCTGCTGCTGCTGCTGCCGTGATCACATCTGCCTCTCACTGCACGCGAGATTCTGGGAGATTAATTGTTGGGGTGAAAAGAAGACATTTTCCAATCACGAGGGACGGAGCAATAAAAGGCCAACATGTCTAAAAGAGCTTAATGTATTATTTCTCTGAGGCTTGTGTAAGCCTTTTATTAAAGTGAAACAATCTTGTCAGACACCTGTTGTTCTTGACTGGAGGTATTTATTGTTGGCCTATGTCAGCACACTATAATCCCTCGCTAGAACATGGCTGTATTACCAGTGTGACCTATTCTTGGTCATCATAATTTCCTTAGTGAGTGTGTATGTGTGGGAGTGTGTGTGTGTGAGAGAGAGAGAGAAAAAGAGAGAGAGAGAAGGTGACAGCGTTCATGCTTGGAGTGTGTGTGTGTGTGTGTGTATCCAGTGATTGCAGGCACCCTTCAGCCGTTTCAGTTAAGCTTTTTTTTGACACCCAATGTCATGCAGAACAAATCGCCTATTGCTGACACCAGTGATTTCTCGTCTCCAGCGCTGAGAAGTGTGTGTGGAGGCAAAACAGTTGGGTCTTACTGACGGGGAGTTGGACAGTTCTGTGATTAAGTAGTAATGGCCCAGGACGTGACGGGGAACTTGGGATTTCATTGGTCACAGGGCAGGAAAAAACTGCACACTCCTGAGTCCACGGGCTATTTTTGAGTGAGAGTGTATAATTATTTCAAGAGTTTTGCCCTAAAACTCTGTAAACTGGCTATTAGGCTCTTTGAAAAATCTTTAAAATTTAAAAAATTCTGTTTTACTAAATGCATATTTGGAATTTGTGAATTTTTAAAAAGGTGTTTGACTCACATGAGAAACATTAAAGGTTAAAAGCAAAGAGGACTCCCATCATCTCACCAGCTCCGCAATGCCTGCCTTGAATTCCAGTGTCTGCCTATGGGCTTAACCCACTAATTGTGGCCTGAGTTCCTGCAGTATCGTTGCATGCCTGTGGTTTGGTTTGAGCCGACGGTTATATTAGGACCTGGTTATTTTAACGTCCATAATGAAAAACACTATCAGTTCAGATAATCAGGGATGTGTGCAGTCTGAGTTATGTGTGTGAGGTTGTTGAGGTGTAGTTTCACTTTTTAGAGACATGTAATGCTGAGTTTGAGAAAACATGCTCAGTGATTTAGGGAAAAGACGAGCAGGAGAAAAACAGTGATTAAAAGGGGATGTTTCTATAAGAATATATAATGGTCATTTAATTACTACAGAGATGCTCCTGGTGCTGTGGTAAAGTGGTTCCTGTTTGGGATATAAATGGTGCAATGGGGACATCTACTGGACATTTTGGGGTAGGTGAAGAAGATTTTTTTTTTTTTACTTTTTTTTTTTCTCCTTTTTTCTCATCTGCCAGAATTTCAGTAATGGCCCTATTGGATTTCAGATTTATAGATCAGTGACCTGTATCTCTGAAATGAGATCATAAAGTAAGTATTTGCCTTAAGCTCTCAAGTACGACATTATTCTGTGCAGACCTCTATGGTGTGCCTGTGTTGCTCATAGCAAATTTTGGTCATCTTACTTTAAATTATTAGAGCCAAAATTTCAGGAAAAATTGAGGTCTTAATTCTTAATTTGCCTCAGTTACAACCCTGCTCCTTATGGATTTTTTGATGAGGCTATAAAATTCAGGGAATTCTTCTTAGAATTTATTTTGTGTGGTTATAATCTATGCAGCTCATTACACAATAGCTTATATTTCTGTTTCAAAACCTTCATCAAACTGCCAGAATTTATTTTATTGAAAAAAAATTTAAAATCACTTTTTCATATAATTGAATTATTCTGTTATTAAACAGTAAACTCTACAGATTTTAATTCTAACCAATAAATTCTGCAGAATTTGTCATTTCTATGTGTATTTTATTGGTGGTACTTCTGTACTTTAATTTTTGCTTCATTAAATTTTACATGCAGGGGTTTTTGCTTAAAACTAAGTGTACTGAGGTATCGCTACTTTTATTAAGTAAAGACCTGAAAGTAATCCTTTCACCACTGCATATAACTATTCTATTATGGGTACTCCTATTAAGGCTTTGGCTGTAAGTTATAATGCGTTTATACTTATCATTTATCTTTCTAATGCGTCAATAATATTTCTATTGTCACCTTTGCGACGTTAATGTTACATAATGTTTTTATATTGATCTTATTTTAGGCTCTTTACTGTAGTTACATTACAACTATGAGAGTAATACTTTAAATAATATTTTATTTACTATTTTATATTTTTCTAGAAGTCGTTTAACTGAGTATTTACATTTTATCCGTCTGTAAAAAATAAAAAAATACAAATTACGTCTTCATTAGAGCAGTATATCTGCTCTCTGACCCTGTACATGTGAATGACATTGCACCCGACCACCCAGCACGTCATAATACATAACGCAACCAATCACATTCCAGAAAGCGAGCAGTGTTGCTTGACGAACAGCCGTCTCGTCCAATCAGAGTCTTACAACAGGCACGAACTCCCGCCTTGACGCCGCGTGTAGCCAATTAGGACGCAGAAGTAATTACTAATTCATTACATCGCAAAGGGGAGTGACGCAGTTATTGTAGATCTATAGATACTCCATCCATGCTTTCTGTTTTATGAACTGAAACAACATTTAATTTTTAAATCCGTGGACGTAAAACTCATCATTAATAAAACAAAGAAGAGGGTTTCCCGCTGTCATCTGGAGGCTGTATGTCGAATCTCTGCGCCCCTTGAATTCGGATGCCATTCCGGTTGGAGGTTGCGGTAGACCCCGAGGACTAGATGCGATAACCAGAACGAGATATGCCGCAGCCGAAATCACGAAAAATCGCCATCCTCGGGTACAGATCCGTAGGTGAGTTGAGACCCGACGACACGCTGAGGGGCAGTGATACCTATAAGCGGGGCCTGGGATGCGACGCTGGGGCTAATTTCAGCGGCCTTTCGGCTCAATTTTAAATCCATTATAAGAGCGGTCTACGCCTCCTATAATGGACTTAAATTACAAGGAGTAGCATCTTTACACGCAACATCTCATAGCGCCACCAGGTGTGAGGCAGCCTCGTGTTTTTTTTTGTGTTTTTTTTTTAGCACATGATGTGCTCAGGAGAGATCTTTGTACGCTAACTAGTCTGCGGATCCCGTCGGTGACCCTAACCCTTGGTTAGTTAGCGCCTTGCCCCGCCGCGTGAAGGCCCGAAGGACCACCGGACTGACGCATTACTGTGCAGTTTGTCCGCGCAGGCTAAAAAAGAAGCGCAATTCGGATGCGCTGAAAGGATGTTCAGGATGTTCAAGATGGCACACACAGATAAGCGCGACTGGAGGCCCAGCCAGCATACCAGCACTAAACCCCTGTTTAATATTACCAGACTGGTATTGTGTTCATGGTTGACTACTCTATAATGAGCTGCTATAGTAAACATCTCCCACAGTGGAGAGGTTTTGTGTCTGTTTTGTGTTTTCTGACCTTCAGTTTTGATAATAGGAACAGTAGGATTTTTTTAAAAAAATGTAGAAATGGTTTTCAGTCACTCATGCCTTTTATTTTTGTCATTTTAATACTGAATTTACTACGAGGCCACAGAACATTATTTATAGACACTATAGAAAATACTACAAACCACTATTCTGTAAACTTTTAAAGCTTTTAACAGTTTATTTCTACATTATTAATAAAAAAAGGGTCCCTGTTTATAACAATCCTTTGTATTTTACAGGAAAGTCCTCCTTGACAATTCAGTTCGTGGAAGGCCAGTTTGTTGACTCCTATGACCCAACAATAGAAAACAGTAAGTCTGGACTCTTTGCGGTCCGTTACACCTTCACACACACGTGAGGTTTCCCCACAGGAAGCTCTTCAGTGGAAGTGGTTGGCCACTCAGAATAAAAACAATAGCTACACTAAATATAACAGCTGGTTTTCATAACGCCCTTTTTCCCCTCCTGTAGTATTTTTTATAGACGTCAATGTATTTTTTATGGCTGTAACAGAGGGGGGTCTTCAGGCAAGGTGGTCCACCTCTGCTGTGAAACACGGTGGGAAACCCTAAATGTGCACACATGTCATGAATAAGCTGTGTTTTCGTTTAACACATTAGCTGCTCTCCTCAGCATTTTTCTCCGGTACCTACGGAGAGGGTGTTAGGGACTGAGAATCATACGAAACTCTCCTTAGACTCTCAATTCTGATAAGGAAAACCTCAGAAAAAGACAAAAAATAGACCAGTATGGTTGAAAATCCTTTATTAACTGTCGTTTTACAAAAAAATAAAACTCATTGCAATGTCAGCTTGCTGTTTCCAAAGCTTTTGGCTCCATCTTGTGGCCTTCTTCAGTGCATGAAGTGATGTAAAATGATGTAAAACCAAGAAAAGCAGCAGATTCTTATATTTTGGAGGCTTAAACCAGAGGATGTTTGGCAATTTTGCTTCAAAATGATGTAAAAAAATTAAAAGAGTTACAGATTTTTTTGGTTGATTGATAATCATCAGCTGACTCCAACCCTCCAGGGTCCTAAAACAGAACAACTGCACCAATTTTATAGCAAAACTATATCATTTTAAAGCCTATATTTCACACTTTACACATTCAAATCTTCGTTTTAAACATAGAACTTAACAATAATGTAAGGAAAGTAAATTATTCCTGCTGTAAATGTGTCTTTTTAAAACAAATATTGCTCTTATCATCACTGTAGACATCTGAATTATGCATCCTGGTTCTCTTTAATGTGATGTCATCAAAAGAAGGAGAATAAAACACTGAATTTTCACCCAGCGGGGTGTAATGTTCCCTCCTTACCATCGTGTCCAAACGCCACACCAGCTGATTTCACCCATTTCCACATGTTCATCCAGAAAGAAAAAGAAACTTTCTTTCAGGAAGTCAGCTGAAGGATTAACGCTTGCCAGCTCCTGAGGTTTAAGCTCGGACATCTCTGGGTTTAGAGAGGAAAACCTTGCTCGAAGGTGCATTCACGAGACATTTTTGCTCGGGGGAAAAGAACATACACTAACCCATCGACCTGAACACACACTTTTCCCAGACACTCCAGGGATTTAAATCCAAACTCTCCCTGTAGGCCGTTTCTCTTCCCCCCCCCCCCCGACATGTTCGCTTACATATCACGCTGCGTTTTCTGGAGTGTGTGGTCTGTATCTATAAATAATCTCTGTGTGGTTAACATAAAGTGAAGTGTCAGCGTTATCAGCGAGATGCTGCGGGCGCTGCGATCGCTCCGTCTCGCTGTAGACTGTGTGACCCTTCTCCAGGCAGGTATTGACATTTCTGTGCTGAATGAACTCAGTGGTACCAAAACGGATCCATAACCGAGCTGCATCTTGTATGTCTCGAGACCTGCACACTAATGAGGATACAGTCGGCTGTACAGTACTACAGCGTTGTATCATCTGTATTTGTCAATGGTTTTTTAAAGGGATTTTCCTGCTTTTTATACATTAAAATGATTAATTTATCATTTATATGGACTCATTCATAACTTTTCTTTCTTTTTTAAATGCAGCATTTACTAAAATGATCACAATAAATGGACAAGAGTACCATCTTCAGCTGGTAGACACGGCAGGACAGGTACAGTGCATCAGCCACTTTATTGACTTTTATGTAAATATGCAACGTTGTGACATCGTTCTTTCATAGTTTGGTGTTTGCATACTAATTTCTCAACATTTTCAATCTCTGCAGGATGAATACTCGATCTTCCCACAGACCTACTCCATAGATATCAACGGTTACATTCTGGTCTATTCAGTCACATCTAATAAAAGGTATATTTTCACTCCTTCTATCTTTAAAGGCAAACAAATATGTATGAGGCTCCGTATAATGAGCCGAGCTGCGTACAGTTCATGAATGCTAAAGGAGGAACTTTGCCCTCGTTTTCTTCCAGCTTTGAAGTTGTACAAGTTATCCATGAAAAATTATTGGACATGGTGGGAAAAGTTCAGTAAGTACTTATTTAACAGTCCGAAGCATTCCAAGAAGTATGGGATGCACCACGCATACAATGACAATGTGCTGTTGACTTTTTCCCTTAATGCAGAGTACCAATTATGCTCGTCGGCAACAAGAATGACCTACATATGGAGCGGTACGTCCTTACAGGCCTGCAGTGAGCATTAGGTCACATACATCCACATGTACAGCACACGGGGGGGAGGGGGATACAGTGACACTTTGCATTTGTTATTTCTGCATTCTTTTTGTAATTTTGTGGAATTTTGACGACAGCAATGAAAATCTAAACATGACGTACAAATGACAGGCAAACAGAAACACAGAGGAGATGTTAATGTCCGGTTCACAGGCGATGCAAAAGAAGGAGGGTGGGGGCATTTTGCACCAAGCGAGGGTGTTTGTATTGGTCTGTGTGTGTTTTTGTAGCCCTGCAAACGAGTCTAACAGAATGAAAGTGTGTGCAATATAATAAAACGACGTGGCTTAGAATAAAGACAAAGCTGCAGCTTTATTTTGAAATGTTTTAGTGTTTTATTCTGAATGACTGACTGGCCTGCTCTACCTGTTTGTCTGTGTGTGTCTGTGTGTTTATTTTTATGTAGAGTAATCAGTTGTGAAGAAGGAAAAGCATTAGCCGAATCCTGGAACGCCGCCTTCATGGAGTCCTCAGCTAAAGAGAACCAGGTAAGAGCCGAAGCTGCAGGGGATCATATTCAGCTGCAAACGCTTTGTTTATATTGAATTCACTTATTAAAAAATACACGCCCAAAAATGACACTTTTAACTTGATATATGGCTTAGATAAACAGTAGTTAGCCTAAATTAGATGATTAAAATGTCACCAAGGTTTGGTGTGGTGGCTCTTAAAAAAGGCTCAGTTTCTTTTGAAAAGTCCTCAAAGGGGAACTCGTCTGATTTTACAGATTAACTCATAATTACTCAGTTAAAAAAAGGGCCTTGGAACTGTTGTATAATGTCTCCTGTGACTCTGAAGGGAAATTTCCAAGAGAAATAAAACATAACCCTGATGAAGTCATCAGCGACAGACTCTAATTTCGTGCCTTCACATATATTAAAGAAAATTACTTGTTTGGGTTTAATGAAAACATGAAGTCGCTCCTCTTCTGGTTCGTATCTGAAAGTGTTGCTGCCGCTTTAAGGGTAAATTCTGGAAACTTTATAACAAATGGACATAAAGTTACAGCCAGAAACCACAAGTAATCAATTAACTCGGACTTTAATACAAAGATCTAGAAATTCCAGCTGTTTTAGTCAATGTATTTATATCTACAATGGATTAAATGACTTAGTCTGACAGAAAAGGGGAACCCAGAGAGCTTTAATCTGACTGTGCAGTTTCCCTCAGCTCTCAGAGCGTTTTACTGCCATTCAGCTCATTGTTTCACTGTTTTGTTTCAATGACTCTTAAGCTTCTGTTTTGGTTCATTCTCACAGCTCCCATCTGTGTTGTTTCCATCCACAGAAAGCAGCTGTTTTCAGCAAACACGCACACACACACTGTATGCTAGCGGCATGACATTAAACTGGACACAAACTGAACAACAGTGATTAGCTGGTGAACACAGAGGAGGAAGTGACAGCTAAAGAACTAGATGTTTATTTCAGGAGATGCAAATCGCAACTCCATCCATTTGGATTTGCGTTTGTCAAGCAAGAGTCCAGATTAATGTCAGTGTTGCTGTGTGTCTTTTGAATATATAAATAAACAGAGTTTGTTATTCCAACTCTAGAATAATACTGTAAGTCAATGTTGTGCTTACAGCTTTTGTGCTGCCCCCAAGTGGCCAAATACAGACTTAAATCATGCTTGTTAAACAATGTTTCAAAAGTTTATCCACCAAAACTCCAAGATGCAGCATGTTTTATCTTCTGTTCTTTCATTTTCATTCGCTCGGAGGATGAAACCCGACCAGCATGAGCTAAAAGTAAACAACAATCTTGCTACACAAGCAGCAGGATTAATTTCTTAAAACCCTTTTTTTTCATTTTCTGCCTGATATATTTCCCAACATAGCTCAGTTTCATATTCAGGAAGTCTGTTTATCTGCTTCAAATCAAGTTAGCAAACAAAAACAACGCCACCTCTGTTGTGCCCAAAAGCCAGTGAGGCTCCGCTGGACGTAGTGTGTGCTGCTGGGAAATTCAAAGTGGCGTGACTGAGGCATGTGACAGCATCCTGAATGTGTGTGTGTGTCTTTGTGTGTGTGTGTGTTGTTCTCTCTCTCTCAGACGGCCGTGGAGGTTTTTCGGAGGATGATCCTGGAGGCAGAGAAGATGGACGGTGGCGTGCAGCCAGGAAAAACCTCCTGCTCCATGATGTAGAGCCGCCCAATCAACACACAGGACACTGCACTGGGATATCCCGTTACTTGAAGGCTAGCTGCCAGTTCTCCTCCACCTCAGCTGACTCCACCCCTCCAGGGTCCTAAATATCCAATACTGTCTATTTATGGCTCTGATTCCACTGTTATTTATCAGTATTTCCTATTCCCTGTGGTCATCCTCGTTTTTCTTTGTGTGTTTGATAAAAAAAAAGAAAAGAAAAGAATGAGTGATCCCCTTGTCTTATATTTCCCACATTCCACCTCTCCTCCATCTCTGTGCTCGGCACTGATGCAAAACACAGTACATCATTTGGGTGTATCAGAAAAAATGTTTTCCTGCGCTCCATAACGAAGGCGGCCGTAAATAAAGGCCAGAGATAGTAGCGGCTTGATGCATCTTAGCTTCTCATTATGCAGCTCCCATTCAGGCTACGAGCCCTACTCTGTTCAGATAACAAGGGATGAGAGAAACGTCGTGTCTGCCATGCATACGCTCTGAATAACGGATAAGTAAACATGGATATTTCTTCTGATACATCACCAGCTGTTTGGTCTCTCCATTATACGGCTCTTTTTCTACTTCATCTGCACACAGTGCCCACTTCTCCATCCCTCAGTTTGTTTTCATAGCGGTTACTGTCAGCCAAAAAAAAAAAAAAAAAAAATTAAAAATTAAAAATCTGCATCCATTTTCTAATGTTGAAAATGTTGTACAAATGTTTTTGATTGTAATCATTAAAGGAAAAAGTGGTTATGTAAAGCGCCTGGCTCGCAGTGTGGGTTATTACTGCGCCTGATCATTTAGATTTATTTATTTTATATCACAGAGTTCATATTGCTTTACATAAAGAGAGCAATAAATACAATATATACACGGCCTGAAAAGGATAAAGGACATTGAAGTTCCTGCTGAATGTTAAGAGCTGGGTGGAGATTCAGTGTGAGGCATTAAAGCTCATATTTTCTGAAACTTTAATAATAATCAAATGCTGCTTTTCTATGTTGTCAGTTGAGCAATAAGCCATCCACAAACAGATGAGCTGAAAGGCAGAGAGGGCTCACACAGTGCAGATGTGCTGTGTTTTTATTCTGATATTAATGGAAAATCTATAGAAAAACAGAAACACATGATCCTGAAAATCGTTTTCTGTTGTTATGAGTGATGGGATCCCACATAAAAACATTTTTTTATTGTGAAAATAGTGTAAGTTATTTCCCAGGAGAGATTCATAAATTGCTCTTTTTTTCTTTGTGCAAGTCTCGCTGGTGTAAAGAGGCGGGGCTAAGGAAAAAAGTGACATCATATACCTCTTTGAAACCTAATTAGGATCTGAATCTGGTGACAGCTCGCTGTCAATCAAACCTGATCAAACCACATCCTGAAAATTAAAGCCTTGATGACTTGTACCAATGGATCTTTTTTTTAAACTTTGGCTACATTTTGGTCATGAAAATTCAATTTATCTTACATATTCAAACACCATCATCAAGAAGATTTGCTGTTTCCTTTTTAGTTTCTGTCATTGCCTTCAATCAGATTGGATTTTCAGTCGTGTTAAAAAGGTAAAAAAAATATTTTTTTAACTTGCATTGAGATCAAATACACATGCCAGGAGTTCAAAACCATTATGGGCAGGCGGTCGTGCTCATGCCGCCTTTTGTCCACAAGAACCACCATCATTTTGAAAAAAGGTAGTTCCTTGAAGCTGCTTTAAAGTCGTCTATTATGCTATAAAGATGTGGATGTTAGAGGTCAGTGCAGAGCACAGAGAACCTGCAGATATGCTTTTGTTTCTTACAGGAGTCAAATCAAAGCTCCAGTGTTTGGAACTGAGCTGAAAGTTTGAGCACATTTTCAAGGCCAGTTGGAAAAAAAAAAGACCAGTACAATAAAACCCAAAAGAAAAAGCTTGGATAAGACTTTCTAACTCCTGTCTGTCTGAACATGAACACAAAACTAACTCCCTGGTTCTTTTTTATTTTTTCTTAATGATAGTATAGGCAGACTTAAGTTTTGAAGTGATGTGGCTGTCAAATAAAATAAGTGACCTCCAATGAACTCCAGACACAAGAATGGAAAAAAAGGTCTTTGCTCATTTTCTTTCAACTTTTTTTTTTTTTTAATTCATCAAGGGAAGTTCTTGACAGAGAAAACTTGTTTTTTTTTTCCTAAAAAGTACTTGAATTCATACATGTATTCACAGCTGGGAGTCGCCTGCAGCAGCTGCAGTCTGCAGGACTCAATGGGTTGAAGTGCCTCACTCAGAGATGCTCCAACACCATGTGATTTTCTTAAAGTTTTTAGAAAGTGTTGCACATGTCCTCGCTGCAGCACTTCATGTTGATGTAGGCGTTATCCTTCAGCATTTCGCAGTCTGACATAGCCATGCATTTCTGGTAGTGGCCATCTAAGAAGGTTTGAAATAAGAAAAAGTTGGCTTTCAACGAGAAAACATACAGTTTCATTATTCTCACATGTTATTCACAGACATTTAACATTTAATTGAGATTGTTAAACCACAACAGGTATGATTTTTTTCTTCTACAACACCATTGTTCCCCCTGTCCCTCTAATTCTCGTGCCATGGTAAAGTATGGCATTTATGTTTTGTGTGTTGAGAAACTCACATGGTTCTTTCTTAAATGCGGCAGCAGCACAGCCGTCTTTCTCTGGATTGCAGGTCTCCACAGTGGGCTCACAGCTTTCTCCAGCCCTTCTGGGGACACAGCGGTGGCACTTCAGGGCTTCACCTGAAAATGAAAAATAACAGATTTTTGATTTCCTCTTTCTGTTGCCTGATTAAATTCTCTCATGAATGTGCATGGTGTGGTTTTTTTTTCTCTGTAGAAATCTAATATTTGCAAGTTAATATTCAGATTTTGTTGTTGTGTAATTAGATGTCTAAAGCGTGTGTGAATCCACATAGGAGGTGAGTGAGCTTCTTCATTATTACTTTCATTTTTAAAAAAATATGTCTTTTTACAGTTTGTGGCCAAATGAAAAACTGCGTTTGAGTGTCGGCCAGGTCTGCTGGGACTGTGTGTTTCTGTGCAGTGAACTAACAGAGATAGCAGCGGAGGTTGTGTTTATTTAGTGGAGAATCAGTAACAGACTCACCAGCTGTAAACAGCAGGACGACAGCTAAAGTCAAGATCAACAACTTCATGGTTCTGCTCACTGCTGCGGCCTGCGAGAGATAAAGCACAGATTGGATAATGCAGTATTTACAATAGATCTCACGTCATTTCTGCGATAAAGCGTTTTATTTAGAGGTGATTAAGTCAAGATTTGGAGAAAATGATTTGAAATACATGGTCTGTGTTATAAAAAACAGTGAGCATAAACAGGTGTATTAGCATGCAAGCACACTCATGCACTGTGATATTCACATCTGATAACAAACACATGGTGAAAATGTCAAACTAATATGAAATTCATAATTTATCACACATTCTTCAAAAAGAACTGCATATATAACACAAAAGAAATAACTCAAACAGGGGAAGAAAAGCACTTTTCTGTATTTACATACCTTGTTGACTCACTGGTCTCGGTTACTGCCAAGGACTGAGACATATTCATCCACTCTCTCTCTTTTTATACCCGTTCATACTTTGTCCTGTCATGGTAACATCCCATTAAGTTGTATATCTCTGTTAAGTCTATATACCAAGCACCTCGCTCACTCTGCTTACACTTTGTTCAGAGGTTACAGTTTCCCAATGCTGAGATTCCTGCGTTATGCAAGAGCTGTTCACCCTTTGTCAATGACTGTATATAATTTATGAGACTTTTGCAAATATTAATGTATGCATTGGGCTTAGAGTCAAATAAAGATTTCTATGAGTTGGATTTGTACCAAAGAGGACGAGAGGATATTAGTCCAAGGTACTGCATGTTTGCTCAGACATGAAGTGACTCAATACAAAAGCATAACGTCTGAATTAACTTGTACCAGCACTTAATATAAAACTAACAGGAGGGGATGTTGAGACCGGCACTCACACTAGCCACCGTACACTCAAAGTGAATACCTTGAACTATAGAAAAGAAATGCTGCACAAAGGAACAAAATTATGTCCAAGGTGCACGTGAATTATTACCCCCATTAAATGCTTTCTGTTTTAAGTATGAGCGAGGGCAAGGTACGTACACAACACATGAATAGCTGGCTGAAAAATATGCTTTATATAAAAATTGTCGAGAACAAATTCTCACAAAGCGGCTAATTGTTGACCAAATGGAACGACGTCAATTCACGAGTTGCAAAAAAAAAGAAAAATTCACTCGATTATCTGCACTCTTGAGACAAATGTTTTCCATTACTTAAGGCCTTGAATGACAGTTTTAGTGTGAATGCCAAACCCTGTTCTGCTCTCTAAACTATAAAAATCCACTCAAGTGCAATAACTCATTTTTAGAGTAGGTGTTTTATCTCTGCTACTGTAGCTGGAGAGAGAGAGAGAGAGATAGAGAGAGAGAGAGAGAGAGAGAGTGAAAGGGGCTGAAGTCATGGAGTTCATGAAAAACAGGTTTTATCTGTTTTGTATCCTGCTCCACCTGCCCGACATTAAAACTGGTGTTTCTTTGATGTTGCCACTGAGAGAGTCTCCTCCCAAATTTGGGATGAGCATCAGAGCAAGAAGAACAGAGAAAGAGACAGATCCCAAAAGAAAAGCTGGGGGGAAAAATAATAAAAAAATCAAAAAAAAATCTGCTTTGGTGTGTGAGATGTGCCGCCATAAAAAAACTTCGACCTGGTTAAATAGCTTGGAAGTGGACTGGGATCACACCTCTTTGTTTGTGCATTTTTCCAGTTTGTGGCCCGGCTCGTCAGGAGGCAGACTTCCTCAATCATTCATGTGCTTTCCCACTCGGCTTTAAATGGTCCCTCTCTTGTTTGTTTTCGCTCCTCATCTGGACTCAACCCAAATATTACTCTGCAACCCCGACATCACACCCAAAGCCCAATCAAAGCAAAATCTTTCCCTCTATTGTTTCGCCCCCCCTCAAGAGCCAAACTCCAATATCAGCACTGGCACATGTAAGGGAAACTGTCCATGTGGCAAAATGTCTAAACCCCCCATTGTTGTGCTTTTGTTGCCTCTGCCTCGCGATACCGCCACACTCGCTGTCAGCCATATATATCTGAGTGTCCAAATTTTTCCACTCCTATACTGTGTGGCTAGTTTGGAAGAGCAAACAGTGGAAAATGTCTCAGTACTCAGGAAAGGTGAGTACCACAACAACAAGGGAGTGGTATGCAGCCACAGTGGAGCCTCCCCAAACGCATGTGTGTCACACAAACAGATGTCAATCACAAATCATGTAGATGACTCGTCCAACTTCAGATATTAAAAATATATTTTTTTTTTATTATTTTCACTGTTGTGGCATGACAAAAAAAAAAAATAATAATAATAACCCTCCCAAAAACAGATTGTGTTCTATGAGGGAAAATGTTTCACTGGGAGGAAGCTGGAGATCTGCAGCGACTGTGACAACTTCCAGGACCGTGGCTTCATGAACAGGGTCAACTCCATCCGCGTGGAGAGCGGGGCCTTCATCTGCTTCGACCATCCAGACTTCAAGGGCCAGCAGTACATTCTGGAGCACGGAGAGTACCCTGAATTCCAGCGCTGGAATGCCCATAATGATCACATGGGCTCCTGCAGGCCAATCAGGATGGTAGGAGTGTGTGTGTGTGTGTGTTTGTGTGTGTGTGCGGGGGTATGTGTGAGACCCCAGGGACAGACAAATATTTGGTTGTTAAAAAAACCAGCAGACTGGCATAAGTGTGGTCTCATTTGTACACATGTTTTTTAGATCAGTTTAAATATATTTGTGGTAAAACTGGATTCAGCGTTGAAGCACAGAGGCAGATTAGCAACTTGCATGTTTTCACATCACGTATCAACACCATCAGCTGAAAGAAAATCACACATTTAGTGCACTTAAGACTGTGGGCTATATTGTCCTACACATATACGTTTAACCTTTAGATTTCTATAGGTGTGTTTGTGTAAGTCCTCTCCACATAAAGGAGGAGGCCTTGGTCCTTCGCACTGTGAAGTGAAGGCGAACATTGTTGCTATGGCTCAGCAAGAGGACATGTAATTATCCTCCCCAGCATGGAGAGCACTACAGGATGGAGCTGTATGAGGGAGACAACTTCACCGGCCAGTGTGTGGAGCTGTGTGAAGACTGTCCGTTCCTGCAGGTGCGAGGCCTGACCAAGAGCTGCGTCAACTCCATTAAAGTTTATGGAGATGGAGCGTATGTATCTCTGCAGATCAGGACTTCATTGTTTGATTTCTACTAAAATAATTTAGTTCACTGTACTTTATAGATGAACTTCTGTGAATTTGATCCATTTTGTGATCCTTTCTTTCCTTTTTTACAGGGTCAGTGTGCCAAAAATGTATTTTTTTAAAGACTTATTTATTGATTTTATTATGAATGTTAACCTCTACTGACAGGAAACGATGTAGATGGTGGGAAAGAGATTTAGATGACACAACTAATTTTTCTCGTCAGAATTGATTCCTCCTTCACAAAAGAAACATAACTTCTTACATTCCACCTGTTGTTTAATTGATTTGTTTGCTTGTTGGTATATTTGTAAAAGACTCGACCTAGATGTCCATATTTAAGCAAAGATAAAACTTTATTTTCTACCCCCTGACTTGTAACTCATATTTAAAAATTCAAGGAAGAAATGCACTTAAAAATGGGATTTTCTTATGTTTGTGTTCCCTTAAATGTCAGACCTTAACTATACTTGTAACTGTGTAAACTTTGTCACAAGAGAGATGTTTTCACATTCCTCTACTGAAGGGGGCAAAGTCTGTGCACTTTCCTAAAATCTGACATTCAAATGATTTGGTACTAAATTTGGTCACAAATTTGAAAGCCCACTGCAGGCAAAGAAACCTGAAGCCCCGGATGCAGATTGGACATGTCAGCACAGAGAGGGAGAGTTTGCATTGGCACAACAACTCATGCTTAGATAACTGCTGCCAGTCACAAGCTAACAAGCTAACAAGCTAACAAACAGCTCAAATTAATAAAAAAATGCTAACTACACTATTTTGGTACAATTGCTAGTTGTTCATTTCTGTCCACAGCTGACTTTTTATCTGACTCTGGATCTAAACTGAGCAAAAAATCTGTCTGAAACTCTCAAATGTTTCCTGTATGCTAACACAGACAGCCGTAGTGGGCGGGGCTTGAGGCCTGTGATTGATAGATACAGAATTTCTCAATGAGAGTAAAGAGTAAATATGCTTACAGCCTCTTTTCTGAGCTTTTCTCTGTGTAGGAAGATATGTTAAGCAAAATATTAGTCATAGCAGAATATTTTTACATACTTTAACACATGTCTGGAGGGGATTTTTAAGCCTTTTATTTCTTTTAAATCCATTTTCCCAAACAGCTGGGTGCTGTATGAGGAGCCTAACTACCGTGGACGCATGTACATCGTTGAGAGAGGAAGCTACTGCACCCACATGGAGTGGCAGGCAGAAAACCCCAACATCCAGTCTGTTCGCAGGGTGGCGAACTACTTCTGAACCATCTCGCCATCACTGGCAATACGACTGCAGGGATGAGATCATCCGCTGAGGGGAAACACACCACGCTGTCAAGCAATGTCCCGCTGACTCTGTGGGGCTGCAAAATAATAAAAGATGAAGAAAATGTTTGACTTTGCTTGTTGTTTTATTTTTGTACTGAATTATTCAAAGGCTGAAATAAAGTAGTGATCCTACCATATCTTCAATCTTATTCCTTTTCTCTCTCTTTATGCTCACTCAGTATGAAACTCCTAACTTCGCCATCATTTCCATTGTAGAAAAGGCTCCAGGCTATGATTCAGGTAATTGCTTTCTATTCTACACCATAACTCAAGTGTTGTGCCTTTCTTCATACTAATGGATCCATTACCAGAGATACTCTAAATACCACTGAACACACGTTAGATAAATGGGCATTTTACTTATCAAGGAGAGAGGCTAAATTGTTTTAATTGTATAAAAACTTGCAGTCGGATAAAAAAATCAAAACAAAATGCTCTAATTAAAATGTACAAAGACATAAGAAAGCGGTTCACCAGCCCATTTGGAGACAGATTCACATATCCAAGTGAATGTTTGGTAGTCAGCAGTAAACAACAGAAACTGTGTGTCCCCCCCATTATGCCGTGTGTAAATCAAGAGTGAGAGGGAGATATTGCACAGGTTGAAGCACCTGCTATGGGGAGCTCTGCTACCACCTAGTGTCATTTATCTATTTTACTGTGAAGTCATGACGCTCACCTCAGGGTGTTTCAAGTGATTACAATAGAAATTAACACAAAAATGGCACCAACACCTACAAAAACAATCTTTTTTTAAAAAAAATCTCTCTTTAAATAAAAATAAAGATCAGAAACTCTCCTTTTGAACTCTATAAAAAAATATATTCATCATTTCAGCTTAATCCACATAAATTCAATTTGCTCTACAAGCTTTTATCTGGTTTTTCATTTTGTTATGCACACAACATCAGTTCATAATGTAATTCTTGCAGCATAGTGACAGACTAAAATGAGCTGCATTAAGCAGCGAAATTACTTCAGTTCTTTTTATTTTTTTTATTTTTTACGCACCGCTGCATCATTTCTGCACATGCTCTTATTCCTGTGTGCAGTGTTGCACCTCGGTTGAGGCTCTTGGATCTTTAATGAGCACTCATGTGCTTTCTCCTCCAACTGTCATGACAACAGATCACCTATCTTTACAAGGTTTCGCTCGTGGCCTCTATTGAATTTCAGGGTCAATATGGGATAGCTTAATGAGGAAATGCTTTGTCTTGAGTTACACTCAACAGCACTAGTTTAAGGGCGATTACCTATGGCTAACCTTATTCTTAAGCCATTTGCTGCTTGAATTGGCTGGGTGTCACCCACATGCCATTAGTCTGGATGTCAAAAATTAGAAAGAGAGAGGGACCTGTGAGCAGAGCTTAATGGCATTTTAACAATGTCATTGCTGATTTTCTATGATGAGGGGATTTATTATTCTACACAAAGGCATTCAGTTTTTTAAAAGGGCTTGTTTTAAAGGCTAAGATGCAAACTGCGTGCCGTGGCATTTTATAACTATAGACGTCTATTTTATGTCATGAATAGGCCTTGATTACTAGCTCTAATGGAGGTAAGTGTTTCTCCTTTCGTGGGGAGATTACAAAAGAGAAGCATACCCAATTAGTCACAGAAAAAATGACTTGAACTTTAACTCTTTTGAGGAAAATACTTCTCGGAGTGGTTGTCTGTTGGCTGGGAGACTTGATGAGTTGGCATGGTGACTTATACTTTGACACAAAGCATACACTTTTTTTTTTTTTTAAAAAGTCAAATGTTGCAGGTTATTAGGCATGAAACAATAGAAATACTTTTGAAAGATGATTATTTTTGGAATTTAGGGAAGATCAATGTCATAGCCTGCACTTCCTATTTTGTGATAATAATAAAAAAAAAAAGGCCAAGTGATTCATTATGAGCTGTGGATTGGCTCTCTGTTGGGGTTTTTTTTGCTGCGTGAGATATATTTTATATTTAAAACTGTCTGGTGGTGAAATGATTAATTGGAACGAATAAATTTTAAATAGCATTTATTGTATCCTCTTACTCCAAATTAGGTCAGCTATTTTTAGCACGCCCACTAATGCATAAAAGATCATTCAGATAGACAAAAACCTCTGAATTTATCATAGGCCTTCTATTTGAGGGGCTGTTAAAAGATTTTTATTACAATAACACAAACGAAAAGACATAGGCTACTTAAATACTGTAGGCTACAAGCTATCACATTCAAGCTATTTTGAATTTTTAAGTATCCCACTGGTCATCTGTATTGATAAAGGCGCAATCTAAATCAAATTAAAAGACAGACTGTGTGTAAAGCTTATCTCAGTTTACGATTAACTTTACATCTGCGGTTGAAATATTTCAAAAAACGTATTATTTAAACAACGTTAAATTTTAATAAGGACGCGAAAAATATCGCACTATCATCTCCGTGTGACCAGTAAAATCAGTCTGCATTTGCTAAAAATCAAATTTAAACCTCGAGTGAATGATTAGAAACGAAAGCAGAGTGAAAAATAGCTTCCAACTCTGACCACAGAAAGTGCAAGTGTTATATCAGCTCGTACCGGGACAAATAAAAACGTAAAAAACACACATCTTCCACCAACCCATTATTATTTCCTTCAGTACGCTCTTTATGATAAAAATAATGCGTTTCACGGCGAAACGAGGCAAAAATAAAGTCATTTAAGGCGTGTATGTGCGGTGTCGTGTTAAGGTCACTCGCTGGCTGCCTGAATTCCCCTCTTTGTGTTTACACATCCGGGTTTCCCTGTTTGCAGCCCATTCCCCATTTAGAAGCCATTTTGGACACAGATCAGTAACATGCATGTAAACCCCGACCGACCTCCCGATGCAGCGGTGCTACTATTCAAGTGAATAACCTCAAAAAGAGCACCGGGCTTTCGTCTCGGATGGTTTAACGGCTTCCTATTCGGTTTTTGGATCCACTTCCGATGCGAAATGCCGCACCTATTAATGGACTAACAGTCTGGCAGTCAATTAATCGCTCCTATCTTCTCTTGCAACATTGTTGCAGCGTCGCGGCTATTGACACGCGTTGTGGTGGTGGTTAGGCTGCGGAGGGACCGGAGGCCTGTGGTCGTTTTGATCCTGGACTGATGTTTTGGACAACCTGAGTTTTAATGTTCGCGACGGAAAGTGGGGGAAATCTCTGTCCTGTATTAAACACGGAACATGTCTTTTTCATGGCTGACTTGTTCACTTCTTCTGGGAACTTTATGCGCAGGTAAGCCGCTATTGTTGGTTTGCTGAAATCGCAACAGTTTTTTTTTTTTAATATATTCGACCGGTCCCGAGGTGGACACATTTTTTTTATTTTTTAAATATGTGTGTGTGAGTAATCGTCTACGTTTGAAATGTCGACCCGCGAACGAGTTTACGTTTGTTGGATGATTGAACTTTGTTAGCGGTGGATACTACCGTTCAGCTGTGGGGGATTTTATTCTCTTACCCATAATCGCCTTTTCTCCGTTTGCCCCTCTAACCCAGCTATTCCACACAAGGGTATTACTTAAACCGTTTTATTTTACGCTTAAAAATATAACCAAAATATTGTTAAATAAATTCTGTTAAGCTGTGGGAAAAAAGAAAAAAAATCAAAAACACATATCCAAATTTAAAACTGTTGCGTCCCGGTGGCAGGAATAGAAAGCAGCAGCTGCATCAACATCCTGAAACCTTATAGGCAACATCTCAGGTCTGCACACTTGTTTAGTCACAGCCCGAACAAGAGCCTTTAGAAGAAGAAAAACACACACACACACACATACACACACTTACACTTCATCTGTGCTGATTTTCATAAAATCAATGGCGTTTGATTTGAGGAGACAGCAGCTGTTTGTCTCAAGTCAGGTCTTTTACCCTGAATCGAGGTTACTGTTACACAGCCTGTGACTTTGTACCACGTGAAATTGAGCAAAAGCTTCTTTTTCTTTTGTTTGGCTTTTTCTTTCTCTCTCTCTTTTTTTTTTTGCTTGCGTTTGCAACTCACATGGGAGGTTTTATTGTGTGTCCCACACGTTCCCCCCCCCCCTCCCTCCTCGCTAGTTATCCATTTCTTACTATGACTAAACAGTTATTTGGAAAACAATAATATCCACCCCCCCTCCTCCCTCCCTTCATGATGAAACGTTTTTGAGCTTTTCCTCGAGCTGTAATAAAAATTTCATTGAGGCACAGCTGTCTCTTGTGTGCCAAATAGCGCTGTGGCTAATGCCTTTATGGTTTATAGATTAGGGCTAGTGTATAGTAAGCTGCTTCTCCAGAATTCATGTTGTTGTGGTGTAAGCCTCAGTAAGTGACAGAGGGAGGGGGGTTGGGGAATGATCTTGTAGTAAAAGTCCTCCCGGATCATGTGACCACAGATATCAGAAATGCCATCTCGGCTCAATGGAGCATTGAGCATCTCTGCTCTGTGTGTGTGTGAGTGTGTGTGTGGCTTTATTTGTCCTTACCACCTTCCTTTCCTTCAATCCTTAATAATGAACATGATGTTTGGACATTGCATGCATCCCTATGTGCTATAATGAAATCCATTGTGTGCTGCTGGTCAACTAAATGTTTGTATGTGTAAGTGGATGCCTGAGTGTGTGTGTTTGAGTGTGTGTGTGTGTGCGAGTGTGTGTGTGTAATGGGTTGGTGGGGGTAACACTGGGGGATGGGCAGCCTCCTATAGGCAGGGATTTAAAGAGACATGCACTATTTTTTCTGTGAACAAAGATTAGGCATGAATGTCCAAGCCACACTGTGAATGACACAAATGGCATGTTATCTGCTTCACTATTCATCAAAACATGTCTTGCGTGTGTTGCCTGAGTGTGTCCAACATTTAAAATCCACACAGCGGAACAATAAAACCTTTTTTCAATTAGGAATTGTGCAGAAACTGGCAGCTATTGTTACATTTCGCCTTGGTGAGGGGAAACTATTTCCTACTTAATGACAGTAAAAGCCCTTAAAGAAGAAGGTCTTATCTGTCCTTCCACATGTGTCGTACTCCAGCAGGATACAAGAGTCCTTATCTATAGAAGTAGTAAGCCGGTGTGTGTGTGTGGTGTGTTTCTATGCCACAGCAGGGCATACCATTGTTTTTCTATTCGGCTAATTAAGTTCAGTTTTTTCTCCATTTTTAGTTGTTACTTTCTGAAAAGATCTTTCAGTGAATGGGATTACACTGAACTACTGTTCAGCAACAATTTCTTAGCCCAGAGGTACTTCCTTTTTACTACTGAGAGCTCCCAAACTTGGCTGCGTGCCAGGGTGATGATAGCGGCTCAGAGATGTTTCTCCGTGGCGTGGAGCGGATACTGCGCCATATGTCCGCGCTTCCGCCATTGGGTTTCAATTCATTACCATGTGAGCTGACTGAGGCCTTCTGTCCCTCTCAGGGTACAGTCTGGGCGAAGCAGAGACCCGGGAGTGTGTGTACTACAATGATAACTGGCGTACGGAGAGGACCAACCAGAGCGGCTTCGAGCGCTGCGAGGGGGAGAAGGACAAGCGGCTGCACTGTTACGCCTCCTGGCTCAACTCCTCAGGGACCATCAAGCTGGTGAAGAAAGGCTGCTGGCTGGACGACTTCAACTGCTATGACAGGTCGGGTCACCGAGCGAGGTCGCCGCTCACCGTGCTCTTACATTTGTTATTTTAGGTCCATGGCTTGGCCCTGAGTGGCCGGCAGTGGGTACAACATAAATATCTGCCCCAGAGCCCTCATGGAGTCCAACACATCTTTATCTGTGTGACCCGGGGCCTCAAGGGGGACGGACATAAAAGCTACAGGGAAACACTGGATGATTTATTGATCTGTTGACAGAAAATTAGAAAGAACAACAGCCACTTGAATAATTTATCAACCAAAATACCAAGTCATCAGGTGGTTTCAGCCTTTAGAAATGTGAGGATGCGCTGTGTCTTTATTATTATTTTTTAAAATATATTCATAAAAAGTTGACACAATTTGTTCAAAGATAAGTTTTTCATAAAAGACAAATGTACAAGATGAAGTACAAGACTATCTGAGGTTCATTTGCATTACTTAATTAAAAAAGATCAGTTGGGAAGAAAACATTAACACACTGCACTACTTGGCACTGCACAAAAAGTTAAGAAAATGATATAGGGCTGCAACCAAGAATCATTTTCATAATCAATTGATGCCTACTGTGTCTTGATGTGCTGTTTTTTATAAAATGTAAGAATCAAAGATAACAGACTTAACTGTTTTGTCTGATTGGCATCAGGTCCAAAACCTTAAGATATTAAATTCACAACAGTATAAAATATAAAAGCGAAAAACTTACATATTTGACAAGCTGATATCAACAAATGTGAAGCATCTTTACTTGAAGCTCACTCAAATGATTAATGAACTGTCAAAATAGTCCTTGATTAATTCTTTGTCGACTTATGTATTGTTTTAGTTCTACAATAGTACAGACAGTGTGCATAAAACTAAATGTTATCTAGCAGGCATTTAGCCCACTGCTTCTGCACATGCAAGCATCTACGCACACAGAGAACCTACAGCACAGTATATCAAGTGTAAATTATTCAATGTGTTATAAAATACCAAGTGTAAGGTCAGCAAAACAAGTGAACTAAGACTGCAGTAATGAAAAATTAGGTTCACGAACATGTTTCATTTTAAATGGTCCGACCTCATTGTCGGGGAAAATGTTGTGCAAAAAGCAAAAACATATATATAAATATATGTATATTCTCCTCATGATAACCGGATAGTCTGCATCCAGAGTGCAGCTCGGTGTCCACATCCTGATGGTGGCAGAAAGATACGGTGTCAGCAGAGGCCACTCAGGAGTTTGTGAGTCAGGAGGAGAATTTTAAACTAGCCTCTATCAGCAGCCTGTGCAGAGCTGTGTGACACAATCAAACCTTTCGAGTCTTTAATATTCAAGCCACGGCGTTTTTTTCAACAAGCTCTGGTGGCTCATGATGACGAACTGGAGAAAACAACTATAATAATTGTCCCTAAATGACACACTAGTTTGTGTATAAAGAATTTGCCACAAGCTTTCAATAAAAAAAGGTAAATGTGTTTTAGCCTTTTTATTCCTTTCTGATTATTTAAAGATATTCTAAGCATAAAGATGACTGCTATTATGAGCGGCACAGTGGCATGTAAATGTTGATGAGCAAAAACTACATTAAACCAAAAGCTAATTTTCAAAAGCTTTTCCGGAATGGGATTTGCACAAATTGGAGGTTTAGACGCAGGTACAAATTCATTGACAGTGAAGAGGAAATAGCTTCGGTCTGAAGTGCTGTTGGCTGTAATTATAACGATAAAGGGAATAAAATGAGACCTGAAAAAGCAAGTTTCATTCTGATCACATTAATTTGACTGAGAAGCTTCATAAAATAGCGGCTGAAAATGAAGAGCGATGCACAGGTCAGACAAAAACAAGAGCGTCATAATTAATAGAATAATATAAAAAAAATAGTTAAATAAATAAACCTTGCATATAAAGGTGAGAGCTTCAGTTAATTCAACATCGGCTGTATTGAAACGTTCACAGTGCCCATACATGTTTTTATTTCAGAACAGCAGAGCAAAGCTGAGACACCTTTTCGTCCTTTCCAGAACTGTCTCTGTTGGTGTTGTAGTTCACCGATGTTCCCGAACTACTGATGCAAAAGATGCAGGGGGGGGGGTCTCACTCCCAGGCTCACTTGCAGCTTATTGCATTAACCCCCGCACGAGTTGCAAGTAGTGTAAGACTAAAAGTTGTCAGGTGGAACTTGTTTATTAATATATAAATAGTGTAGTCTGTTGTGCATGTACACAAACCATTACAGCCCGGCAACAGTGCCAGTGACCAATATCAAGGAGTGCACAGGTTGAAGTCAGAGTCCTTTTAATAAACAGGAAAATATAGTAACGTTTGTGTTTAACGCACAGCAGAAGCAGAGGGTATAAAAACCACAGAGACACTCATACGCTTGCTTCATCAAGTTAAATTCTAGATAACAGAATCTCATGACAGTTTTTTTTGAGTTTGACATGTCTCTGGTTTGAACATTTGTTTTGCAAAGTAAAAGTGTATTTGTGTCATCTGCCGTTTTAGGCAAGAGTGTGTCTCTATGGAGGAAAACCCTCAGGTCTTCTTCTGCTGCTGCGAGGGCAACTACTGCAATGAACGATTCACCCACCTTCCTGACATGATTGGCAGTGGCAACCGAGGTGAGTGCAAATGCATCCCACGTATAGTATAAGCAGAAACGGGGGCTTGTTTCCCCCCCCCTGACTAGAGAGAACGAAGTTTAGCCTTGCACGTGGTTGCTAGAAAAACACATATATAACGCATTTCACAGCTTTGTGGGGTTTTTTTTTTTTCCTTTTATATGTCGATAATACACTTCACATTTATATTCATGTCTTATAATAACATAATTTGCTAAGTACACTGCAGTCATTTGCACTCTTTATACCTGGTATTGCAGCATTCAGTCCCTTCTCTTTGCATTTGCATGTTGTAATTATTCTGTTCCTCCTTGACAGTGAAAATCCGGCCTCCACCTCGGGTGCCGTCCTTGCTCAACGTGCTGGTGTACTCCCTGCTGCCTCTGTGTGTGCTGTCCCTGGCCCTAGTACTGGCCTTGTGGATGTACCGCCACCGCAAACCTCCCTACGGCCACGTAGACCTGAGCGAGGTGAGCGAGGCCATTCTCCAGCCTGACTCTCATGTAACGTGGTAGTCTGTGGTGTGAGAGATCAGTCGTTCACTGCATGTTCTGCTTTAAATTTTTTGTTGTTGTGAAATTTTTTAGCTTTCGTATTGAGTGTCAGCCAGTGTAGCTGCGGCTGCTTATCCTTTACTTATCCTGGCTTATTATTACCTGGTTCTTTTGTAACGCTCTTGAGATATTTTTGTAGCAAGGGCAAGCAAAATGTGAACACTTAGAGTTAAATGTAGAAGAACAAGGCTTAACTGGTATTCCATGTTGGCCATTTAGGATCCTGGACCAGCTCCTCCATCTCCCTTGGTGGGTCTGAAACCACTGCAGCTGCTGGAAATCAAAGCTAGGGGGCGCTTTGGTTGTGTTTGGAAGGCCCAGTTGATGAGTGAATATGTGGCTGTAAAGATCTTCCCTGTTCAGGTATGTCAGGAATGCTCATTCAAAACATTTTTTTTTTATTCCAAACATCTAAGCTTTAATTTGTATTCATGTTACATTTCAGAACCTCAATGATCAAAGTCCTCAGAGACTCTTCTTACCAACCCATTTCTCATGTTACCCTTGAAGTCCTTGCTTTTTTTTGTGTAAAACACAAGCACTGTACTAACATGGTTTTCTGAATGAAAACATATAGGCCTTACCCAATACTTGCAACCTTCATTACGCTGTCTTTCAAGCTGTAATGCAGCATTTGATGGATCACGACATTGTGGGTTTTATGTGCCTTTAACTGTGGAGGATTGTGATGTCTGATAAAAAAATTCCACTGTATCTGCTGCCTTATTATTGAAACACAGCTCTGCTTGTTTACTGGAGCTGCTCCAGTCGGTGTGTTCAGATACTTGTTGGGTCCAAGGGCCCATTCAGACCAAATCAGGTGCTGCATTGAAAACACAAGTTCATCCGTTCATTTTAAGGCTGCTAGTTTGGTTTTGTGAGTTGCAGTAAGTTGTTAAATAAACCCGGTGACCCCTAGAAAAATTGAGTATGATGTCACGCTGTAGTGACCAGTCAGTTCAAGGGCTGGTCAGAGGTGAACAACCCTGCCACGTGGGAATGCATAGACTTAATTTGCATTTGAAAATGAGGAGGCACTCCCTCATCTCTGCACAAACCTGATCAACACCTGATTGTGTCTGAAGACTCCTGACTTGTAACCAATCAGATCATGCTTGACATTTAGGGAGACCACAGAGAGCGAGGCGACTGTATCAGAGCTCCAAATGCCTTCATACAAGTATAATTATAAGGATTTATGTTGTTGAAACCGGCGAGTTATATAGTTAAAGAAACTTGATTTAATATGTAAAGACTCCTTTGATCAGATGAATCACTAAAGTGGAATAGAGGATCTTGAAAGGAGACCTTTTGACTGTTTAAAAAAAGCATTTCTATGAGGTACACTTAATGAAACAGGTTTACGGTTCATTTTGTCATTCAGTTGATGCATTTTTCTTTCTCCCAAACTGTTAAAAGAGTCTTTGAGGGTTTAAGTAATGCCTTCATGACGGTAGTTGGTGTTATTAAACGAACTTTAAAGAGCAGTGGGTAAATTGTTTTTGGAAAATCACATGTTAAACGCTGCAAATGTTCTGTTTACACACGAGAGGCACAAACTGGAGTTAGCTGCCTTGTGTAGTATAAACACAGAGCCCATAATTTTCCAAAGTGCTTGTATAAAATCATGAAGACCCAAACATAACTCTGTGGTTTGTGTGTGTTTGCGTAGGATAAGCAGTCGTGGCAGAACGAGCGGGACATTTTCATGACTCCGGGGATGCGCCATGAAAACCTCCTGCGTTACATCGCCGCAGAGAAGCATGGTACCAACCTGGAGACGGAGCTTTGGCTCATCACAGAGTTTCACGAGAGGGTGAGCCCACTTTTGTACCATATATACAACCATATAGAGCAATATCATGGCGAGGTATAGGGCTTCTGTGTTTACTGGAACTGACATTTTCTAGTGTCAGCGGAGGCTTTTATTTACCTCAACAAAAGAGCATCTCAGCTTTTATTAAAGACGCTTTTATTACCTATGGCAGGCCTGCAGCGCACAGTATATCTTAAAGTGATAGAACTGTGTTCCTTTTATTTATACAGTTTATTTTTAAAGCGTGTTGTGTGAAAATAATAATGATGATGGCAACGGTCTGTATCAAAAAATAGCCGTGTTTGTGAAATAATCTGTGTGATTTGAACGCTTAAAAGCAACCAGAACATCCTGTTCATTGGTCTTCCAACAGAGGTATTTACAGGATATTAGTAGGATTAAACAATAATTACCAAAATGACAAATGTAGCATCACATTCGTGTAATGGTTTTGAATGTTTGTCCTCGTGGGACCCTCCATCCATGGCAGATGCACAGACATATTTAGTTACAGTGATTGTCTCTGTGCCATCAGTGCATGTGTCATCTTCTGAGTTAAATGTCTCCATTTTTGACTGAATGTTTTATAATATTTTAAGGTAGCTGGTGTGAATCTTGACTCCTCTGGTAGTCCTTTTGGTCTACATCACTTGGCTGGCAAACGAAGTGAAACACTGGACCAAAAAAAACAATCTATTCCAGGCTTCCGGTTGGCTAAATCCCCAGACAGAGACTCACAGCAGAGGCATGTTCTTGTGCAGTTATTAATCCTTGCTCCTGAATGTTTTTGTGTGTGTGTGTGTGTGTGTGTGTTTGTGCGCATGGTTGTGCAGGGCTCTCTGACAGACCACCTTAAGGGAAACACTGTGACCTGGAGTGAGCTGTGTCACGTAGCAGAGACCATGTCCCGCGGCTTGGCCTACCTCCATGAGGACATTCCCAGCTATAAGGGAGAGGGACCCAAACCCACCATTGCACACAGGTAGATTTTACTTCAGCTGTTCCCGAAAACCTCAAAACACTGAAAACCAGACTGTATTTAATTTGAGATGAAACCCTCTATTTGCACTGCCCTCTTCTGGTTGTTCTTGATTTAGTAATTATGCCCCTAAAAGTCTGCGGATTAATGTGTTTCTTAACACCTCTATAATTACAGAACTGTAGTGAATTTATGCTTCAAATGAATTTTCCAGGGACTTCAAGAGTAAGAATGTGATGCTACGAGATGATCTGACTGCAGTCATCGGAGACTTTGGACTCGCTGTACGATTTGAACCTGGAAAACCTCCAGGAGACACTCATGGCCAGGTTTGGAAGCTCATGCTCAGTTTTTATTTCTACACGGGCACTCCTAATAAAGTCTGAGCGACTGTCATCCGATGTCTCTGAAATGTGAAGATGGTCCTCATGCAGCTGAAGCAGTGTATAGTGTCCTTGAATGATTAATGACTTCAGCTTGTGATAAAGGTGCAATACATCACATTTCAGCACTTATGAAAGCACAGTTTCTCATTTAAACTCTGACTTAATTCAAGTATGGCTGAAAAGTGGGATCAAATCATTTGACCTAAAGTAATTTGACAAGTCACAATATATAGTAAAGTAATAGTTATGTACAGGTCTCATTTGGTCTGTCAGTTTTCAGCCTGGGTTTAACTTCTGATGTGGGAACAGTTTTGTGTCTTTCAGTTTTCCTGTCTTGTGTTGCCATACTGTTTTTTACTTTCTTAGGACGGTTTAAACTAGACATGAACACTATACATAAGAAGTACATAGTGCTAATTTGAGTAGAGGCATTGTACTGTTAAAGTGTGACATATTGCACCTCTAATTTCCTAGCTAAACTGTATTTTGTTGTATAAGCAGCACAATGCTGTAACGAAACTTTTAACAGGGAAAAAGAGGCCAGATCAGGAAACAAATAGGCTTCATACTTACATGTGACTCAATGTAAGCTTTTCAAACAAAAGTAAACTTAAAAAGGCCTGTATCACATGAAGCCTCTGCAGTCAGATAAGTTACAGAGTGCTGGAGCTAGTTTACCCAGCAGCAATCAAGATGTTATTTGATACTAAAACATTGTTTTGCATTGCATTAACAGGCCATTGTTAGGATTTCCTTGTGGCCAGTAAGTAAAAGAGTTTTAGAATGTGGGAAACAAAACAAAACACAAAACACAAGCCTCTAGGAATGCAACCGGTCAACATGACAGCATGTGAAACCTGATGGAGTCAAATTCCAGCTGTTGTCGACATGTTTTTGTGAAATGCACATATCAGTTTGACAGCACATGGACCCTTTAGAAACAGTCATTCATGCACATGCTCGTATGTGTTTAATAATGCTTGAATTCACTGTCCTGCCAGGTGGGTACGAGGCGTTACATGGCTCCAGAGGTGCTGGAGGGAGCCATCAACTTCCAGAGGGACTCCTTCCTGAGGATAGACATGTACGCCATGGGCTTGGTGCTGTGGGAGCTGGTGTCTCGCTGCTCAGAGATCGATGGTGAGTCAAACAGTGCAGGAATGTTGCTTCACTCACAGGTTAAAGGTCACAGTGCCTCAGGCTGACCTCATAAACAAAGAGCTGGTTTTTTGTTTTCCTTTTTTTTCTGGGAAAACCACTTTATCCAGAATAAAGGTGGGATGTGGGCGATCACTTTTTATTACTTTCTTTGTAGCAGAGAGCCAGTTGTTGATCTTTGAAATCGAAACAGTGGACCATTCATTGGACTTGAACTCTTAATGCTTTCCTTCCTGTGGCCTTACCGCTCCCTCTTTAGGTACAGTTGGCGAGTATATGCTGCCGTTTGAGGATGAAATAGGTCAGCATCCCTCCCTGGAGGATCTGCAGGATGTGGTCGTGCACAAGAAGATGCGTCCAGTCATCAAGGACTGCTGGCTCAAACATCCTGTGAGTAACAGTGGAAGAATCTCTCCCGCTGATTTGACAGCAATACCAGGAAGTCATGCATCCTTTTTCCACTGTATAAAGCAAAATCATCCACGGTCCAAATCTGTTTTATTGTTTCTGCAACCGGTCGGGTGTACAGTTTTGGCTACAGTAAAAGTGATGAGTTTTCAACCCTGTTTTTATTAAAAGTTTGGTTTCAAAACTCGTGCACCAATAGAAGTGAACTTTTATTAAAGAAATAAAACTAAAGATTTCCCAACTTCATGTTTGTGGCTGCAGGGTCTGAGCCAGATGTGCGAGACCATCGAAGAATGCTGGGACCACGACGCAGAGGCGCGATTGTCGGCCGGCTGCGTCGAGGAGCGCATCGGCCAGATCGCCAGGACGATCAGCAGCACTACCTCAGACAGCCCCGTCTCCATTGTGACGTCTCTCACCAACGAGGACCTACCTCCCAAAGAGTCCAGCACCTGAACGGGTGACACCATCCTTCACCTGAACTCCTGACTTTTTATTTTTCAAATCCAAACTCAGCGGGTCTCCGTGAATATTTAAAAAGCATAAAAAACAATTAGCAACGTGAATGCAGCTGCTATTTTACCCCAATACTGGTATTATTTTTTTTTTCTTTTTCAGTTTTTAAGGTTTTCAATTTTTTTTTTTCCAAGTCGGATCTTATTAACACATCCATCTGCTGTAGTTTTGAAATAGAAACAAAAAGTACTGCGACGGGCACATCTGATAACACCCATGTGTCAAATCTTTAAATGTTGTTGTCATTACCTCATGTATTTTCTTTTGTGTTAGTCTATTTTTATTACCTCATAAGTTGTTATCTCTGTCGTTTTCCTGTCATGGTCATGATCGTCTGCGGCCAAATGAAATGAACCTTTGCTCCAAACCTCGGACGACGTGCTGCACACCTCGGAGGAACCGTATTGAGACTGTTAGACAAAATATATTCATCTTCCTCAGGGGTCGAAGCTTCTCGACTTTTAAACTCGAGTGTGCTCCCTTATTTTAAACCTGTGAATGCCTCTGAACGGGGGGGAAAGAAAAGATCAAAAAAAAAAAAAAATGGAGCGCACCTGTTTTATCGCAGGGGGAGGAGCTAAAATGGGGAGCTCAGCAGTTGTCTTGGACATTATGGACTTTTTGAAGATTCGGGACATGCGTCTTGTCCCTGGGGAACTACCTCTCAGGTATCCAGTAGGCTTCTTTGGAACATTTTCTCTAAGTTGAGAGCCAAGCTATCCAGCTAGCTATCATGGACATATTCCTGGATTTCTTTTGGATTTTTTTTTTTTTTTTTTTTTTTTTTTTAATTGTAGAAATTCAGAGTTACTCCTTTGCCAGTGCCAGGGGCATTGACAGATGCTGCCTGGAGTTGCAATGTTACACATTCTTGATTTTAACTATCTGTGTGGGTGTATGTACGTTTGTGTGCGAGAGAGAATTTGAAGACTAAATGATGCGAGACGGCTAGAGAGCGTGTTTTTAAAAAGTAAGATCCATGGACAGATAACAGTAGTTGTTTGGGGGTGGGGGTGGGGGTGGGGGTTATCCTTGCGAGGGCCATACTTGAGTAAGCAACATGTCTGTTTTTTAATTGTCATGGGTGTTTGTTCAATAGACTCAGTTGGACACCAGTCCCCAGATACCTCAGTCACCGTTCATCATGCAAGGAGAGCTCAAATGGTTGCCTTTGTCTCAAATGCAATGCCATAGTTGTACCATAACATGAATACCATACATTGAATGTCCGTTATGCTGCTGTGACTATTCCAGGATACTCAAGGATTTGTAGATGTACATGTATTCTTTGTTAATATAACGCTAATGATATTATGTGAGGCTAATATTCTGTTGTGTGTTTTTTGACCGGGTGAGCCCTCAGCTGCTTACTCCTCCAGACTGACCTCAGATATTCTGACAAGTACCTCAGGCTTTTTCTACATGTATATCAAGTTGTGTTATGTATTTTATTGTGTTTTAGTAGTTGAGATATTTTATTGCCGGTCAGGCCTGTTTGTTTGTGGATTTTTTTTTTTTTTTCTTCAAATAGAGCCTGACCAGTTGTCACGGTGTTAATGCTGTACAAACCTAAAAGAAGAGAGGCAGATCCTTGTAAATAGACCTGTACACACAGTTGTCAAACACTGATCTGATTTAAAAAAAAAAAAAAACAAACAAAAAAACAAAATCAGGGCATTACTGTTGTCATTTTCAGAGAAAACAGAAAGGGATTTCTCAATTCCACCACTTCATATTTAAGTCGTTTTGACAACTAGCCCTGTAAATGAATGAATTAAAAAGAAAAAATATTTAATGTGAAGGAAAAAGACAACTTTGAGTGAATTTAAAAAAAATCTATATCTCTCTTTTTAAATCATTCAAAGTCCGATTTTTTTTTTTCCTTCCAATTTTCAAGAATGGGGATTGTGTTACTAATTTCTATGAATAACGGTATCAGTTCCTCTGGATCAGAAGCTGCGAGGTAGCACTTGAACGAGAAAGTTGAGTGTGTGTGTCATCAACAGCAGACGAAAAAAAGACAAAAACCGAAAACAAAAAACAACAAAAACAAAAACAGAAAAAAAAAATCCCTGATGGTTTGGTGCTGGCTGCTTCTGTGATTTGGCCACTCGCTGGTAATGCCAGTTTGAACAGTATTACCTCAATATTAACCCGCTGATGTGATGTTCAGACTCGTTCAGTGCTAGTTTAGCCACGTTGGACAACACACAGGCTCATCTGTTGTGCTTAGATTAGTGCTGTGGAGAGGTGGTGATTTTAACAGTGATCTGTAACTTTTGCTCCTGTGCAGTTTTGGTAAAGAACATTTGGGGGGGAAAAAAACCAGTTAATATCCTACAGAACAATGTTTTTAGTGTTTGGAGATCGTTGATGTGTCTATAACCACATGATTGACTGATTAAATAATGCAGCCCTATTGCGGTTCATGTAAACAGTGGCATGTGCGTGGTCCAAGGGTCCAGCAATATTTATTATACAGCAATAGTCACTTGAATATCCTAGTTTATGTATTTAAACTCTGCTGTGACTTAGCAGTTTTTCCTCTGCGGATCAATAAAGTACATCTCATCACACCTGGATCATGTTATGATGAGGACACATGTTCAAGCCTCCTGACAGAAAAACAAACAAATGGAAAAAAAAAAAAAAAATGCTGTGGGTTAAATTTGTGTGTGTGAGAGCTGAACAAGACCCAGGTGCTTTCACGTATTGTGCCAGAAAAAAAAAAAAAAAAAACAACGATCACAATGGAAAATCTGCAGTGATCGGTTGTTTACCTCCAAATGCTGTCTTACACCCAGCTCTTCTGAACAGAAAAACCAGTTACCTCATGCAGTACCTCGTTAGTAACACTAACATGGAGTCAGTCTCATCTTCAAAAAAAAAGGAAAAAAATATCAATTATCGTGTATATATTTACTTGACAAATGTAAAGGGTTTCTTCCTTGTGTGAATCCTGTGAAAGAAAAATCCTTTTTTTTTTGATTTGCAGTCAACATATTGTTCATTTCTCGTAGTGTGAATGGACGTTTGACTGAACTGTGTGACCTTCCCTGTTTATGTGAAGAGAGTGAGTGTGTGTGTGTGGGGGGTGTATGTTGGTTGGTTTCACTAAAACAGTACGAATGATAATTTTATCTGTGAGTTGAAATGCTTAGAAATATAAACTAGATGAGAATACATCCATCTTTTTGTATATTAAAATAAAGAAACACTGATTAACCATGTAAAGGGAGTTCTTTACTTTTTTTTCAGCTCATCTGTTTCACTACACACCACCTCAGCTTAAAAAAAACAAATTTTAATTAACAAAACCATAAAAGTTAAAAAACACACATGTATTTATGTATTAATCCAACATACTCAAACCAGAGTTTCTGCACTTAAAGTGTTCTATGGTTACATATATACACTAGATGGCAGCACTGATGTCAGTAGTTTGGCTTGAGTTATTTATTTAATTTTTGTTTGGGACAGCACCCATTGATCATAACTGTAAATGAACCAGAGTTATGAAGCTAAACATTCATTTCCTTGCATGGATAAATACGAATCTAGAAATAGCAATTGAAAAATATAATCAAGTGTATTTTTCATTCTAATTTCATCACAATACACTTGGGTTATCTCTGTAATCATGTGCTTTAATGATCTCCTATAATGTTTTCTATCTTAGTCCATTTAAAATTATTTTATTCTAAATGGTAGTGATATTTTCATGTTGTTGGGTCTGATATATGGTGTAGGATTGTTGGAAAGACCTATGCCTTTGAACCAAACGCATCACAATTTATTTACTGCAAAAAGGGAACAAGACAAATGTACTCTCATGGTTTGCTCAGTTTAAACACAGCCTGTATAAATTGTATAATTAATGTGCCGAAGTGATACTACTATTACAACAACTGCTACTGCTACGAATAATAATTGACAAAAAAAATGAAGTGATTGAATTCTCCCTTTTTTGTCGGGCTTGTTTTTTAACCTAAGCCATTTTATATAAAAGATGGGGAAATACTCTCTGCTTGTGTCAACTAAGTTCACCACTGAAACAAAAAATGTAAATCCAAATGGAAAAAATGACAAAATTTGGTAATTTGCACAATGTTTTAGATCAAAACACACATGAAGTAAAAGTCTTTATATTGCAATCAAATTACTGTGGAAAAAGAGATGGTCCTTGGCGCATTCACAGGTTTTCGAACAAGCCGATTTTATGGTATGACAATACGAAAAAATGATAACTGGCATCTTAAAGTTTGCCTGTGTTTTGGTGAGAAAAAAAGATACAAATGCAAAAAAATGATCTTGAGAGGTATTGTTTCTTAAATTTAAAGTTTACTGGATTAAAATGCATTACGCTACCTCAATAAGGTAAAACTGATCGAGTTCTAACAAATACCAAAACGTCCGCCGACACCGGAAGGCATCACAGCTCCATTCCGTTTAGAAGGTCTAACCAATCAAAACGCGTCGCTGCCGTCATGTGACAAACCGACTTGTAAATTACGATTGACTTGAGAGCTGCTGATTGCAGGCTACTTCTCGATATACAGTGACCCGGAGCGGACAAGTTTTAGCTGTTGCAGGAGTTAGTTTTTTTCTAACGAAGATGCTTTTGGGTTTTTACGGGCTGCATTGAGCAAAGTTTTGTTTAAATGTCGTGCCCATTATGTTAGAAAAGTACAGCGCAGGTGAGTTTAAACAGCGTTTTTTCGACTGTGCCAGCACAGCAGTTTATGACCGGGGTCGACTGTTTTGCCGGGGCAGCAGCAGCATCACTTCTAATGTTAACAGTTAAACTGCCCCGGAAAAAGAAATGTTAAGGCGGCGATGTTTTCGATGTTATCGGAGTTTTGTATTTACATCCCTTGATTGAACTTCGTTTATGTCTTTAAAGTGTGTCGATTTTCGTTAATATTTTCTTTTGTATAACGTACTATGAGAGTATGTGAGAATACTTTTCTGTTTTTGACAGATATCGTCATTTTAAAAACAAGCTAGCTAACGGTCACATCGAAACGTTTTCAATCTTAATGGTATGTCACCACGTAACGTAAATATACAAAGTAAATTCAGTTGCGACTGAAGAGAGATAAAGTTTCAAGACTTTTTATTACTTACATAGGAGATACAAAAGAGCTTAAAATATGTCATTTTGGCTATAAACTCAAAACTTAGTCGCACTGAGACAAAGTTTAAATCAAACACACAGAACTGTTAGAATGCTAAAATAATGTAGAAAAAGTGCTGTTGGATTTTATTTAACACTTTTTTAAAATTATATACTCTGACTTTTCATTTAAGAGTATACACTATAGGTCTTCTTGTTAAATTGGTTACTATATGTGGATGACAGGTTGTTAACAGTTCTGTTATACAGTACATTTAATTAACAAGTTTGGAGAGAAGTCCTCACACAGACACTCAGTCACAGTCACAGTCACACACACATCATCTTTTCCCATCATTCTCTGTCTTTCGTCCATTCAGGAACCAGGGCAGCTTGGTGAGTTCAGGGGCAAGTTGGCCTGCTGTACCCCTCTTTGAAGGGTGGCAGCTGGAGTGGCTGCTGGGATGCTACGGAAGAGCAGCAGCAGCAGTGGTGGAGGTGGGACTAAGCACACCCAGGATCAGCCACGACACCTCTCCAAGTTCCACACAGGATCTCTTTCAGCGGGATCCACCAAAACCTGGGATATGGGCCGAAGCTCCAAAAACCTTAATCCTCTGAGCAGCATGGGGCTAACATCTCACATGATGGGGGCACCAGGAGTGGACCCGGAGTATGTAATGCAGCTGGTGAATGATGTACGGTGGTTCGCTGATGTGTTGCTCAACCTCAAGGAGGCTTTTCATTGTAAAGGTAAGTTCAGGGGGAGCTGGAATGTGAAGGTATTTGTGCAGGAGCTGTGGAGGTCAGTGAAGTGGCACATCGTAAAATTACAGCCGCAGAAAGAAAAAATAACTCTGGATACTTTTTTCTCATAGTAAATGCTGCATGTTTGGTGCAATCTATGGGCCTTTTTCAGATAAGTACTCTAATTGTATGTGTCACTTTCCACTTATCTACGACTAGTTCAGCTGGAATTTCTTAGATAGACTTTCAACAAACTCCAGATAGTAGTGAGACATGATGGTTGAGAGAGCTGTTGTGTGATAGAAGCAAGAAGGTTAGCCTTTTACCACTTGAGTAAGCCCTTAACTCAAAAGCGATCAAACATGTTTCTTAGCTGTATGGTGTTCTCACCTTAAGAGATTACAGAACATATGCAGAGCATATCTCTTGTCTACTCCATAATGGATTTCTCCTTGTGAATTTGCTGATCATGTGTCTAAAAAGAAGCTCTTGCTCTCTGGACTTAGGTGTTGACTTTAAAACCTGATGTTTACCAATGATGCTCTAGATAGCCGAAGTTCTCAGTTACCAAATTGCATTGTCGATGCATTGGGAGTGTATTGAAAAGATGTCATATTGTCTTTGTTTGGCCAGTTGTCCACAGGAATCGCAATAACTAATGTTTAAACACACCTACAGCCTTTCAAACAGTGTTGATATTGAATATGCTTCTTTGACTCACAGGTACAGTCCTTGATCTGCTTTGATACCTTCTGTGCCAACACCCACACAGTAAAGTTGCACTTGAGGCGCTGTAAAGTGTTTTGGATTAAATGTCCAGGAGAGCTCAGTGTAGTTGTAATGTTACAGAGGAAAAACTGAAGCCCTAAGTTGGCCATCATTAGGCTCCCAGAACCACCTGTGGAGTGTCACTTTATAGTGTGATAACAGCCTCACTGCTAACATGCCGCAGCGCTCGCAGTGTTGTTAGTGTCTTTACAACTCAACACTCCCACACACCGCTACACACAGACACACACACACCGCTATACACACACCGCTACACACACACACACACACACACACACACACACACACACACTCTCACACAAGCGCAGCACACGGCACATACACAGGTTGCTTACTTTCTTTCTGTTTTTCTCACTCGCTTTTGATGGCTTTGCTCTTGTTTGCAGACACACATACAGTCTACCCACACAAATGCTCATGCAGTGTTAAACAAGGCTTCACAGGAGCATATACACTCATGGTTACTCAGTGTATGATATGTAACATTTTTCATTATGGCTCAATGTAGGTTTTTAATTTAATAACTATAACTATAACCATACTTGTATGATCCTATAATGTGATAAACAAATTGTAAAAATGTGGGGATTTTTAAGTTCCCAGAGCCCAAAGTGACATCTTAAAATGACTTGCTTCGTCCAGTTGAAAACCTTAAGATTTTTTTACATTCTGTCACATGTTAGTTTATTGTATAATACTGAATATATTCTATCTTGTCATTTTTAATGGACCTCTGTGTTTTGCTTTTTGTTTCTGTTCTTACTCGAGCTGTTACACTGAATTTCCCTCGGTGAAATGAATAATGTGAGACTGCCACAATTACATCTACTACTCCTCCCACTGTTCTGCCAGAAAAACATAGTATACCTACAATATTCACACACACAGGCACACACACAGACACACAGACGCACACACACACACACACACGCTCTGGGGTCCAAACTGCAGTTCTGTCAGTGGGAGTGAGTTGTTTAGCCATTCCTCTGGCTGGAGGAGTGAGGCCTCTGTGAGTGAGCCTTGGCTCGTGTCATGCTGAGTGTTGCTTTGAGCCGTCACAAAAAAATTTGGGACATTTGCTTCCCTGTTAACAACGACCCTTATTCAGCAGGTGGGTATGAAATCATACCGTATGACCCTATAATGTCATTCAGCTGTTAGTCATTTGGATTAGTGGTTTATTTTTGTTATCCTTTTTCTTGAACACACTAACACAAGCAGTCTGAGGAACAGCTCATACGCTGCTGCTACTATGCTGTCATTTTGCTGTCCCGTCAAAAGTTTATATTGAGTCATTTCATTTATAAATGGTAAAATATAGAGTGCTGTGAGATTGTCATAGTTTAAATCAAGTGTATTTTGCCAGCAGTCCTACTTAAAGCATCAACTGCTTTATTTTAAAGCTGGCAGTCAGGTAAACAAGACTTAGATCATCTGTGAACTGGAATTTAATTTAAAGACTGACTGTTTTAAGCTTTTGGGTGCATGTTCTTAGCTTTTCTAGGAAATGACAGTTGTATTATATTCTGTACACCAAGAGCTGTCCTGCCTGTTGTCTCTGAAAGACTGACACTAATTATCACCTTTGAATGTTTTTCCCTTAGTTGGAGGTTTTTATGACCAGGTTCACATGACTTCAGTGTTAAGAGACAAAGACAAAGATGACCTCAACATTTTTGTCATTTAGCATTTGCTTAATTTAAACTAAAAATCTTTTTTGGTCCATGGTCCCTTGTTACATTCTTCGTAATGGCGAGTTGATAATCTTAATACTGATGCATGTCTACCTTTTTTCCAGTGTGAAGTAGTATTTACATCCAAAGTTATGACTTGAGTGTTTATGCGTAAGGGTTTTAGGAGGGAAGACTGTCTGGATAATGAACAGTTAAACATACAGTACATAACATTTTCACATTAAAATGTCTAAACACGTCTACATCTTTGTTATATGTTTTGCTGTGTACTTACATTATTTAAGCTGTTTCCCACAGTGTTCCTTAAAAATATTGCTAAACTGAATTAAGGCAGGGTTAATTTCATATATGCTGTTTCTCTGCCCATAGTGCTAATGTTGTGGGATTAGTAGCATGTGATAGCTTTTTGCTTGAAAAGATAAACAACCTGACAGCAGCAGGTCTCCATGTGGTCGAGTGAAGCTGGAGGAATAAGATCATGAGGGAAGTGGGGAGGAGTTTAACAAGGCACATGTAAGCTCTTTTGTTATCCTTTTCATATTTGTGAAGGTCTGTCACTAGAGTACTGTGTGAAACTGATACAATGCCTTATCTTTTTCTTTCTCTTTCTCTCTTTGTTTGTTTCTTTCTGTCTTCTACTTTTTTTTTTTTTTTTTTTGCCAAAAAGTGTGCACCCAATTATGATCTGGCAGGTTTGTAATTCCAATGCACAGAGGCTGGTTTGACTCAGAGTGTGTTTTATAGCTCCTTAAACAGAGAAAACTTGGAAAACTTAGAGAGTTTATCTTAGAAAATACTTTTTTTCCCACTCAAGGCGCAAGCTAGTTATTAGCTGAAGGCACATACATGCAGCATAATTGGTTGTTTGAAGCCCAAAGGGGAACTATCAGTGACAGTAAGCTTGAGGTAGACCTACCTAACTCACGCTCACAACTTCACACCTAAAGATTCCCAGGGACAGATAGTGGTGTAGATTTACACTTTCTCTCAAAACTGGGCCCCCGGTCAGAGTGGCTGCAAAAATTGTTGTCCAACAAGCTGTAAAGAATTTAACCAAAGAAAAGAATGTGAGGCTGAATGAATTTTACTGAGTAGGATGCCCTATCCCCAACCTCAGCCTCTCACCTTTGCATAAAACTTAAACTGTTAAGCTAATATTAAAATTTTAACTTAAATGAACCAAAAACATATTGCCAACAAATCTTTTTTTGTTCAGTAGAAAATGACTCATAAACTATTGTCTGAAAAAAAAAAAGGAGTTGGAGACAGCATGTAGACAAACAATAGACCTCTAAACATTTTAAGTGCTGACAATTTTCTACCATCAAAAAATAAAAGAAAACACAAAGATATAATTATGCATCAAACTCATTTAATCATTTCAGGATCAGTCTGTAATTTTTATTAAGAAGTCCAACATTTTATTACAATGTGCCTTAAAATACATCCAATGTCAGAATTATAAGCGTTGAGTAGCGGTAGTACAAGGGTAAATATTTTGCAGTATTTCAGGGCCAATAGAGTACAAAAAAGAAATGCAGTTAAAATATCAGGGTATTTACCTAATTTTGAAAATACCATTTGGGTCTGTATTTCTTAGCAGAAGTCAGCTTGGTTAATGGTTTTAATCAGGATGAAAAAGGAGTCCTCCACACACACAGCCAGGCTGCTGCCCCCCTCCCATCCCCCTACTCTCCTGCATATTCTGCATTCCTTTAGAACAAATGTTCACTTGTAGCTCACTATAGTGCCTTCAATAGACTAATGGTAGGTTTGAGGCAGATTGCCTATGAAAACTCCTAAAAATAATTCAGCTTAGATTTGTGGTCGTAAAGCAACTCACAAAAGGATATATTGTCAAGGTTGTGTTTCATATAAACATTTTAGTTTAGGAAAAATATAAAAAATGGTAGTTATTTTTTATGGAATCCAAGAGGAAACTCTCAAGGGGGCAGTTGCAGTCCTTGTAACAAATTAAACATACCAATGTAAAATTCACATTGACTGAGTGGGCCATGGGGAAAGCTGTGTGTGGCAAAACTCTTACTTGGAAGAGCTGAATCTTTCTCTTGAACCATCTAACATCATTTTACAAAATTCTACTGTTTCACAAGCTCATACACCAGACACAAATTTCTTCATCTTTTAAAATGATTGTTTTAGTTTTTGGCGACCACACGCTAACATAGAAGTCTAAATTTTTCTTTTTTAAGAAATGTGCTAAAATATGACAACATGTAGTTTGCCCTTCTAATCAAGCCCAAAAAGTTTAGGAATGTTTGTTGAGAAATGTGTGGTAGAAGTTATGGATGGGGTACAGGCCAACGGTGCTGAGCAGGATGAGGTTTTAACTTTAAATATCTTTTGTTATGAAAACAGATAGTCATCAGGACACTATCTGATATTCTATTTCCTTGAAGGATTTTTTTCTCAAGAGAGTTTGGGTTCCTTATTTTAGCCTTTTAGACTCAGGCAGAACACCAAAACGTTTTTTTTTTTCATGCCAACTCTTTTACAGTTGCACTTCAGGGTAGAGCAAACATCTCACAGTTTAGTCAAAGAGTATGAGGATGGAAGGTTGTTTACGACCAGACGTTGCTTCAGATTTTCCCTCCCTGTTGGTCATTTTGACAGACACAGTGGAAAAGTTTTTGTCATTAACAATTACCATCATTTAAACTTTTTTAATTGCAATGAGCATTAGGGGCATTTAATTTTCAAAAACAACTTAATGAGAATAACTTGTAATATAAAGAGCAAATTTACAGACGGTGTGTTTATGGAGTCATAGAGAGAAAAGATGAACAGACACACCGACCATGTGGACACTTTTCACAACAGAATAAAGTAGATTAAAACAGTGCAGCCATTAGACAATTAAGATCACATATGAACAAATCATTTAAAAGAAATTAAATTGAACCTAACTGACCTGCTGTAGCATCGTAGCTTTATTCAGTCTCCACTGCACCAGTCCCTCTTATTTCTTTTCATTTATATAACACATCACGATTATTACACAAAGAAACTTTGGACAATTAGCCTCTGGGAAATATTGCAGGAGCAAAGTTATGTAGAACTGTAGCCTGCCACTGTGATGGCCAAAGCCAGCTAGACAATGAGGTTATGCATGTAAAATAAGACAATAGTTAATTAGTATGCAGTCTCCACCAACTGGACAAAGCCTCTACTACAGGTGGTCTACATGTGGTTACATTGACGGTGGTGCATGTGAATAATTCAGTGTTATGGTAGATTGTCCTCAGTGTTTGAGTTGTCAAAATGACAAAGTGCCTTCACATTTTCCGCCATTGTTTAAAAAAAATCAGGCAAATATTTTGTCAACTCCTGTTTACCACAGTTAAACTCTGGAACATGTTACTCTCCACTATGCTACAGATAATGTTATTCATATAGTGTCATGCTGCGTGATAAGTGGCATTAAATGTATTTAAAGAAGGAGGAACATGGGTATCTGACTCACAAGTCCTTGTTTAACCAAGTTTTTTTTCAACTGTTGGTGTCATCAGGACACTCTGATAAGATCTGTCTGTGCCAGAGTTAAACTGCATTGTTCTGTATTTAAAAGTACCAGTATGCAACTTTGTGGTTTTCAGAAGAGCAGGCTGTTTTTTAGAGCAGTATTTGACAAAATGTTCAGAAAGTGTTTGGTTTTGTCTTTCAGGGACTTGTTTACCTTTTAACCGATCATAAAAAAAAAAAAAGCTTATTTACTTATGGACTTGTTTTTCTTTCTGCTTCAAAAGGTTTGTACTGGAGTTATGAAATACCTAGATACTAGATTTGTGGGATCAATTGAAAATGATTAAATCCATGTCCTTGAAACTAAGTAAATTCTGGCATCATATTTGTCCTAGAATTAGGCCAGTTCTCACATGTTAACCAGTTTAAACCCCTGTTTCCAGTTTACAAGCCATAAAAACCGCCACCACTCTCTAAAAAACAAACCAAGCTATAGCCACCAAAAATATCTACTCGTCTCACACAAGTGCCCCTGTGCCATCTAAAGTGGCCACTTACGGGTGGTGCCTTCAATCGAGAGAAAAGACAAATTCTAACACATAATGGTTTAATGGCCTGCTGCTCTTAGGAGGAAGAAAGGGGAGATTTGTTGGGCAGTAACTTTTTTTCCTGTGATGCTGAAGGATGTTTTTGTGCAAACTTGTGGTCGGGGTGTGTTTCCTGGGGTGGGATTTATGGTTATGGGCTCTGGATGTTTGTGTAGGAGATTGGTCATGGCGGGGAATAGATTGGTCAGTGGAGCTTCTGCTAGCGGGGGGACGTCACTGCCGGCGATTGGCCAGACCTGCTGAAATTTACAGCTTTGAATCAGGCCAGCGCAGAGAGGAGGCAGAGGCTTGTGAGTCACCCAAGAATACCAAAAACACTTATGTTTGCTCAGCTTTGAATTAAGAGACTGAACAAAAACACAACTCTGCCTGTCCCAACAAATTCTAAGATCCCATTTTACACATGTGAAAGAATTAGTCATTTCCATTGCTCAATGCAGTAGCCTTAAGCACACTTTACCGTCACTTGTAAAACCTTCTATGACCATCACCTTAGGGTGATGTCACCTCACATCTGGGTACTGGTGGAGTAAAACTTGGTAACAATATCAGCCTGTCTTTGTTACGGGTAGCATTACAGTTCACAGCTGAAATGATTCATTGATTGATTTGAGTAATTTTGGAAAAATACAAAGCGTTATCCCGTTCCAGCTTGTCTGATGTGATGATTGGTTGTGTCTCTTCATCCTAAATAATAGTAATTGGAAATTTGGGGTTTTTATGCCTGTTGGACAAAACAAACAATTTTAATGTGACTAAACTAAATTATTAATTGCAAAATTATAGGTAGTTATAGATTAAAGTAAATATTGGCCTTATTAGAGTTACCCAATTTTGTAAAACAAAACCAACAGTACACAGTAGATTTGTCAGTTTCTTAATAATCTCAAACTCGATAGTTTGAACTGGAATATTGAAGCAGAGGTTAATGTGTAAAAGCTTTTGTCTCCCATTTACCTTCTCTTCTTTGTCTCATCTCCCTCTGTATCTGATGTGCTGTGTGTTATTTCAAGAATGCAGGCTTGTTGTGCACCTGCTGTATAGTCCCCCCAAACATATACTAAAGTGTCAAAGAATTAGCCTGAGTGTGAGGCCCAGACCTCACAGAGTGAAGCTCACTAATAGAGCAGGTAGTTGTTTATGGAGTGCCTGCTGTTTACTGTCTGTGTGATGTCTGGGGCCCACTTTGACTCCAAACAAGGCATGGGAAAGACGGAGAGGCACTCAGCAATGCTGCGTTTGTTTGGATGGGGGGGAGGATTAGTGTTTGGAGATGGAACCCTGACCAAACAATTCCACCTGTCGCAGATCAGGTTGCAGGCAGCTCAGTGAAGCATGTAGAGTCTGATACAGTGTTTCATGTTTTCTGGTCTCATTTGTTTGTGATTGAAGAGACTTGAGGATTCTCTGTGTGCAGAGGGTTAGTTTCTCTATTGAAATGACAGGAGGTGGCTGTTTCCATTTGAAGGGGAGCGTTTGGGGTGAGGAGTAAGTCATCACAGAGAACAATGCATCACTGTCTTGGAATGAGGTGTACGGATACACATCTAAAAGAAAACCTGAAAATCATCTGCTGTTACGGGTGTAAATCTGTCACCCTCCCTCCTTCCAGAGACAAGGAGAAGTGATTCTAATGGAGAAACGTGGTGTCCCTGGCCTTTCAGTAAAGCCCTGCGGCTGTTTCCCAAGCAGCACTGTGTCACCGGAGCTGCCAAGGCTTGTTTTATGTAGGCAATCGCGTGTCCAGACAGGCAGTTGATTGCCTGTTGTTATCAATGGGGGGAGTAAAGACTTTAACCTCTGTCAGGCCAACTGAAGTTTTGGATTGGATTGATCATTCTCTGCACCAAATACACACTGAGGTTTTTTCGACTCAAAGTTACCCCCACGATCAACTATATACAGGGAACATTTATTTAGAAGGGAAATTTTTGAGCTTTTGTATTGTGTTAACGTTGAGTCATTACCTAAACCTGCTTAACTGTCATACTCAAACTAAAATATGTGCTACAAGTATTTGACAATTTTCTGACATAGGTATGAATGTTTGCGTCATACTAAGCATACTGATTGATAGCAGATAAGAAGATTATTCTGGTTGATTGGTTTGAGAATATTCTATTGTGAAAACTACCAGTGAAATCGTATGTAAGTGGTGTGACGAGAAGCTGACAACTTACATTCACCTTTCAAGTCTACAAAGGCTGATTGATAGATTTTTATTTGTGTATCACGTTGGTGAGACTGCACAGAATCATTTGTGTTATGTAAAGATATGTGACCTTATGTGTGCAAATGTTCAACCTTACCATTTTGGTCATATGATGCTTGATGCATAAATAAAATGAAAACCTTAACTAAAAAAAGGTTAATCAAGAAACCTTGAGACTTTTGATTCCAGATTGAGTTAACAAATGTTCTGCCGAGTCTGAGCTTAATCCACTTACCATAATCATATTTTTTTAACACTTAGCTGTCAGGAGTTGTGTATGAAAGAAAGGACAAGAGGTACGACTAGCATAATTGTACTTATATAATACATTGGTTGCAACACCTCGAGTCAAACTCTGATCTGTTGCTTAAAATAAATCTGCAACTATTTTTTTTTTTTAAGTAATTGCTCAAATAATTTTTAAAGCAAAAAAAGACAGTTCTGGGTTTTTAATATGAGCATCAACAGATAAAATTCATGCTGTTATAATTTGAATTTGAACTCTTTTTTTTTTTGTCATATCATTCATATTGTTACATAGCAACCTCAAGGTTTCAGATTACAGGGACAATTTTTCATTGTGAATTTATTTTTCCTAATAAAAGGAGGGAGGTCTTGGTCTTGTGGAGAATGAGTGAAGCAGACTGAGCGTGAAGCGTGGCTGGGACACCGGCTCATCCCACCACTGTAAAGAAAGACAAGGCAGTTTTGAGCTGCACTGGCATTTGCAGGGGGTCTTCCTTTAAACAATAAGGTCCAGCTCGATGCCTCAGTGCTGTTATCTCTACCAAAACAATGGCATGGCCCCCACAATCGGTTGCAAATTTCCATTGAGCTTTTTGATGCCATTGTTGTGACAAAACCACTCACCACTGATTTTTACCAGCTTTCTCTCAGCTGCCTCACGCTGCATTGAGCACAGATCCTCACACACAATTTCAGGGGCAACAATGGTGGTGATCAGCATGAGCTGTCACACAAGCCTTGACCTTGTTTTGATAACTCTGTTCCCACTTTTTAATTCCTACAAAGATTTCTTTTGTTACATTTTTTTTAATCTGGGCTTTTAGGGTTAAGAATTAACAATTATCTAAGTAGCTTGATTGCAAACATGCTGCACTGACATTCTCATACACACTGTGAAGTTTCAGCCATGTGCAGATTTGAATTGACCAAGAGGTTAACAACATGGTAATCAGGTTTATTATTTCAAAAAATGATTAAACAAAAAAATCTTTAATTATTTTATTATTGCTGGTTTTGTTTTTTTGTTCTTTTTTTTGTCGTGAACCTCAAAACTGAGTGCTTCATTTAAATTCCTTACCTTGTGATTTTGGTTATAATTAATGTGTATTGTCCTTCATACAGTGCATGATACACCCAGATTAGCTGACATTAGAAATAGGATCAATATGTTTGAAAGCTCTGCCTGTGAAAAATGTTACAGGAAATACAGGATTTAGACCGTTTCCTTTCCCCAGGACTTTTGAACTGCGTTGCAAGTTTTGCTAGAGTTGATGCATGATAAGTTGTGTTTTTTTAACCCCTAGAGCAGCTCTATTCTCATTAGTGTGGAAATGGTTTTCTGTGACGCTTGCTCTCAGTGTATGTATTGGTAATTTAAATCACTCGCTGCTATCTATTGTTTGCTATTTGATTAGACTTTTTAAACTCTGCATATTGGAGCATTTTTGACAGCTGGCGGCGGGTGGCAGTAAACAAAAGTGCAGCCAATGCAGATCTATTAAAAAAATGCTCTGATTGGCTAGTTTCAATCTGGCAGATTGGCTCAGGACATCCCTCTGTTTTCACAGGGAATTTGAATCTGTGATGTTGTGGCAACAGTCTGTATCTCTTTTCCCATCTCTGCAGAACGGATTAGTCTAATTAAAGTCTTTTCTATACAGGAAAAGGAATATTTCTGATCCTGACAAACACTACTGCTGTGTTTCCACAGTAGCAGCTTCAATCATTTTCCACTTAGGTCATACTCAGTGAGAATTCTCAGGTGTGCTCCTAATTCGGGAATGTTTTATTACATGCTAATGGTAAACCACAAGTCTTTGATATGAAAATCTTCAAACACCACTGAGCCAACTAAAAATACCCTGATGACCACAACTGAGAAGGTTGGTTAAAGGGAAGGGAAGGGTGCTTAATGAAGGCCTATTGTTAGTGCCAACAGGAAGGGGGACTTAAAAGTGCGTGTTGCAGAGTAGGGGACCTCTTGCCTAGGGGCAGGTGAGCAGGTTATTCCCCCTCATTTGCAGGAGACCTTTTCTTTAATCTTGGAGGGGTGGAAGCTAGAGACAGGGATTGGTTGGCTTCTTACCAACAGGTTGGACCCTGATGTTGTCTATAAGTGATATTTTGTATTTTTGGTTTTGTAAGTGTCTGCTCAGGATTCAGTGATTCAGACTTAAAATCTTTTCTCGACTAGTGTCTGTATTAATGTCTCTCTCTTGTTTTTCTTCTGAGATAGTGTCACAGATGACCAGCAAGTAGGCCTCATTTGGGGATTATGTCTCTTCTACCACATTTTACACCAGCCAATTGAATTAGCATGTGTGTTTGAATTAGAGAGGAGTCAATTGGTAACACACACTCACACAGGCTCTCATTTTCTCACCATGTGCAATTCCTTTTAACGTGCCAATAAATCCAGTCTCTCATCTCACCCTACCGCCTGGTTGTGTGGCCTTGATGAAGAACAGATGACTTTTTCTGTTTCCAGCCGGTGTCCCTTATTCTTCCAAAACAGTGACTTAGATATAAATTTACCTATTTTCTGTGGCCAAGTTGCAGAGCCTCTTCTGATGAGCCTGCAACACAGCCTTAGACAGACCTTCCCTTACCGTTGTTTGCACAAGATTCACTGTGTTTCTTTTGGCTTTTGTTTTGCCACTTTGAAACACTGATTTGACAGTTGCTGTAGGAATGTCGTGGAACAATTAATACAGAAAACCTGTAAGGCTGTAAAGAAGAGCCTTCATGGTCAGGACAACCTGTGGTTAAAATATATTAACACAGATAGATGTCCCCTGCACCCTTCAGTGCTTTGTCTGGCCCTACAAAAAAATGGCATGCCTTTCATAGCAGGATGACTGATGTGATATGGTCAGTAAAGTAAGGGGAGAGATTTAAATTGCATTGCATTTTGTACATTCTTTTTCTCCTCAAATGTCATCCACTGAAACCTCACTGGGAACCCAGAAATGCAGGATCATTGATACCTTTTTGACCACTCACATGGTCAGCAGATTGCTGCAGAAAATGTATTCTTGCATCACGTGTGCCACTTCAGTCACCTCCAAAATCAAAATTCTTCGTCCTGATTGTGTATGAGTGCCCTTTTTAGTGGAATTCCTTTTATAAATTGTCTTAAACACAAACCCAGACTCTGCACCATTGTTGTATATGCTGAGTGCTTAAGGAGAAGAATCAGATAAATAAATATGACATTTTGCTGTCACTCTTAACCCTGCCAGAACTCACTGTTGTGAACGAACATACTGGTGGTTAGGTAGAAAAAAATCTGTGGCATTTTTGTCAACTAGGTCGTTTCCCTGCAGCAGAGGATCGACCGAGCTTCAGTTGCAACCACAAAAGTACAAAAAGCACGTCATGAATTTAATATGCATAATGTTCACCTGCTGGGAATGTTATAACTGTGACTCAGACATTGTAACCTGTTTACATAGATACATACTTCCGGTGTTCAGGGTGTCACTCTGCCTGGAGGAAACAGAAGAAATTTCATCACACTAATTCACCAGTTTCATGCTGCAACACCTGAATTTGTCACTGTCACTCAACCACAGTAATCTAAAAATTTTCATAACGTTAAACCTAACAGAACATGAACTGTATTGTTTGCCCTTTGGGAATTTGTCTGAATAACGCAAAAGAAAGGAGCAAAGTTTGCTGCATTCAAAGGTATTTGCAAAGTAATGTGTGTGGCAAAGACGGAGACCAAAGGAATGCCAGGAATGAATTTTTCACGGTCTCACCTGTGACTCAAAATGTGATGTGATGGTGTAGACTGTGACTAAGAGATTAGAATTTGTGATTACATGTCATGGTAGTTAAGTTTCAAATTTAATAAAGCTTTTGGTCTTGTCAAAGTGTTAATAATTCCATGACCTAACCTGCTCGTGCCTTTTCTAATTTTTCCAGAGAATCTGGAAGATGTTCAGGAGGTTGTGCAGGAACGCTTGGCAGAGTTACTGCGTGTCCTCAAGTCTGTTATTGGCAAACACAAGACCCTCAACTCTGTGGACATCCTGGGAGCAGCTGGAACAGTCATTGCCAAAGTCAAAGGTCAGTAACTAATCACTGGCAAGCATGAGCAGACTCAAACATACAACTTAACACACACAGGTGCTCAGATGATGCTCAGATATCAAACACAGAATCTCATTGTTGCATTGCTGGTTCAGGCTAAAGGTCTGAGTCAGTCTTTGAAACTAGTGTGGGAAATACCCAGCAGAAATATTTAAGCTCTTTGCTTGTTAAAGTTGGCTTGGAGATTTGTTTTGAAAAGGTCACAGTTTGAGAAGTTATTATTTCTACAGCAACACATCCATTTCCCGTCTCCTTAATGAATACAAACAAAAAAGAATCTCAGCTCACGAGTTCAGTCTGCAAGAAATGTAATCCACTGCGAGAGTATTTCTTCACTTGACTTGCACACAAGAATCTGTACTGTGGAGACTACATGGCTGTAATTTGCATTCCATATTTCAGTGACCGAGGAGGCCCATTTCAAGGCTGCCCGTCAGTCAGGCATATCCACGTTTCTTCATTCTTTTCTGCTCGTCATAAGATGTGTTTTGTCTGACAGCTCACCTGCCATATCTCAATATCTTAGTGGTGACTTGCTCCGTAAGAATGCATGTCTGCATCTGCAGTCCATTTAGTGGGGCTCCGACAATGTTTAGAATGCAAAAAGGAAACAAAAGAGATCCCTTGTTAGATTAGCCAAAGGAATTATGGGCATTGAGACTTTAATAATAGGACAGTTACTACACTTTGTTACTACAGTGACGGGGTGGAAATCCGGCCTTCTGTCATTAATCATGATTGATGAATCAAGGTCTCTATTTCACAGATATAGATAAGATAACTAATAACTTCATATTTTTTGTTTCTTTCATAAGAAATTGCATAACCTCAAGTGTATGCACAGTTAAAATGAAGAGAGTTAAGATGTGTGATTTTATACTCTGAAGCTCTTACCTCACCAAATCTAACTGACTTAATTGCTTTTTTAGTCCTTTCAGAGCCTCTGCAGGACATGTCTTGCATATTAAAACGGTGTTGTCCTTTGATGTAACTGTAAAAATTGTCCACTCTTCTTCTTTTACGTCTTTTTTTCTTGTTTGTTGAAAGATCGCAAATCACCTTTAAAGGTCCAATTATCAGCTGATAACTTATTTGTCAGTGATCTTTTATACACATTTACAAAGCATGAAAAGAAACCAAGAGAAAAAAACAAGATAAACTCAATGTGTTTCCTAATATTCCTACATTTTTACAAAAAAAACTTAAGAATTACTTTCACTGATACAAATTATGATGTTCCAATCCAATATGCCAAATCACAGGCATGAATTCTAACCTGAGTAAGTGGATAGGGCATCAGTTTCTAAGTCGCTATCATTTGAAAATTCAATTTTTGCACTATCACATTCGTTCAGTTACAGTTATTTTCAAGTGCCCCATTAATCCCTGACCTCATTTCAACTGCTATAAAAATGATTACAATGAGTTCTGTGCTGTGAGGCATACAGATCTCATGTGTGAGGAAAAAGAGAGCCCTTGTATCAGATTGGTGCTCAGTATGAGCAGCTACCCTCAGGTCAGAACCGGTATTTAGAGAGAAAAGTCTGTATAGGTGCAGTCAAGGTTTTACCCAAATGTGCTGGCATGATGACAGAAACACATTGAGAGAACAATATTACCATAACCTGTATTACATTGTATGCCTAAATTACACTCAAACATGCATGAAGATCTGAACACAAAATGGACTGATGGTGCTTCTGTATTATGTGCCATTGCTCCTATTTTGTAAGTACGGCCTTATCACTTTGTCCTCCAGTAAATGCAATAATTTTATATCTAGTTGACTTATGAAATTTTAAAATAATGCCTGTCCACAAGGGGGTGCCTCATATCACCACACACCCTGGTTGGACAGTCCCTGATGGCCAGTAAGTAACACAATACTGACGCATTCAGCGAGCCAGATGAGAACTCAAAAGGAGAAGCTGAAAGAAGAATGAATCAGTGCGATGTCAGAGATGAGGACTCAAAGGTTTGGATGATAACAGGCCTTGTGCGCCTCAGTGTCTTCAGCATGTGTCGTCTGCTCATCCTTGTTGTTCTTTGATGTTTCGTCATGACACCCGGGGCACTTGGACAGCTGCCAGAATTTACTGGAAAACTCGATCCTCCTCACTCCCTCTCCAAACACATGGCTGCTGAACCAGTTTCAAATGCCACTTACATGTAGACGTTATCCACTCTCTTTTCTTTCACTGTTTTCTTCCGTCACAGTAGGCAGATTTTAATAAACCTGAAAATCTTCAGAGACATGTTCAGCTTCAGTCAGCTGTATAATCCAGAAGGATTCATGTTAGACAGAATCACAGAACCACCTATTGTTGTGTTGTCTATGCTTTGTCTCTGTTTATGTGTCATCAAAGATATAATCTTTTCAGCAACTCTCGTTGGTTCAAGCCAGACACAAACAGTCTTTCTTCTTCTGGTCACATTTTGAGGGGGTGTTCATTTTCCCCTCCTCCTACTGAAAAACTGCAGGGCACTGCAATAAAAGTGTCAGCTTCCACAACTTATTGAAATTCTTTCCCTGCTCTCTGTCCCCCTTTGTCAAAGGAAGATGCTGGCAGCTGACAGGGTGTATTTGTTTATTGCAATCAATCTTGTATGTTTCTGTCAAATGCATTTTTCTGTCCCAATGTAGATAAACCTATAAAATGTATTTCATTATTGAAACATATCCTTTTTAGTGATAATGAACACTCTTTCTTTGCTTTAAACAAAACTGACTTTTTAGTTTGCTCTATAAATGACCTGTAGTACCAGAAAAATTAAGTTATATCTAGTAGAACTGCAAGCATTAGTCACTTAATTGATTAGTCAACCAGAGGGAAATTACTCACTAAATTTGTAGAATTAATTAATCTTTCCAGTCATTTTTAAAGAAACCATGTCAGAAATTTGCTTGCTCCGGCTTCTTGAATATAAAAACTTGGTGCTTTTCCTTGTAATACATAACAGCAAATGAAGAGACTTTGTGTTTGTGACTGCTGGTTTGACAGCAGAAGCAATATGGAGACGTCACTTTGGGCTCTGGAATTTTGATGAACCTTGCACAAATTTTTGCTTTTCTATACAATGGAGAGGTCATGAAATAATCTGCAGATTAATCAATAATAATTACTTAAAGAAATATGTTAGTTGCAGCCCTAATGTCAAACCAAAATTCTCAGAAAATAGTCAGACATCATCTGAGTCTTTTAAGAAATTTTTAGGGGCTAATTGTCCCAGTTACGACTTAACCGTGAGAAAACAATGGCCCCTGTACTTGAATGATGCAGTTTCCATATTTCAGTCATGACAAGGGGGGGGCAGAGCCCTGGAATCATTGTTATGAGACCCACAGGATGTCCTGAGGAAGAAGTCAGCGCAGAGTTGTACACTAGCATTCAGGGCCAGGGAGGTGCACGGCAGGGAGGTTTGCACCACTGCTTCTCCTCTCTTTTAGTGTCTTGAAGAGTCTCCCTGGAACGTGGGGTTGACTCCCCAACCCAGGATGCCATGACCCTTCTGTGCTTCATCATAGGTTGGGAATTTACAACTACTGAACCACCTCTGATATGGACTAAATTTGCTCTCATGAAGAGAAAATGGAAGCACAAAAGCTAGAAAGAAATCGGGAAACTAGAACTTTTCAGAGCTTTTTTTCCTCAACAGCTGATTCACGGTGTTGAGGTTTTCTAATCCCAGTTGCTTGACAACAATGCCAGATTACAGAGAGAAAAGGTAAGCGTTGTCACAGTCTTCAGTGTTGCATGTCACAGAACTCAAGCTGTGTGAGTGTTTCCTGTTGCGGGCAGACAGGAAGTACTCAGCTTAGTCGGATTTCACTGCCTGTGTCTTCGGTTCCACTGATTGCTTGCTGCAAATGTCTTCTTGCTGAGTAAACTGTTTCCTGAGAGGGAAAGATACGTGCACTTGGTGAAGATCCGTAAAGCTTCGATCGCGGTTCTAAAATGTTTTAACGTCTTGCTGTCAATAGAGTCAATAATATGTACGACTGATTTGCCTGATCAACATGGAAGACGGTCTATGGGATTATAACACATTGGAACGAAGGAAGGGGAATCTGGGATTGTTTCTGTTTATTCCTCAAATATCTGTCCTTCAAGATCCGTAAGCCGTTCAAAGAACAACATTTCTGATGGGGTAGGAAGACATGGACTACATGTCATTGCCTCAGAATGTTTCTGCTAACGGTTGTGGTTTTTAAGCTGTTTGCACAGCCCATTCTTTAAAACTTTTGACCCCGTGTAACCGCTCAGGGGGTTGACTTTCTGTCTGTCACTAAAAAGAGTGTCAACACTTAACTAAAACTACTTGAGCCCTTGTAGAAGTGATAAACCACCTCTCAGAAAAGCCAAACCGTTAACCTCTTTCATTTACTATTGCAGGAAGAAGAAAAAAATGCTGAGACACATTTTATTCCTTGAATCTGGATCTTATTTAAGTTGTTGGTTTTGAATTTAATTTAGCTGTTTGTTACACTTATTTTATCTATTGTTCATGTGTTTATTGTATTGGAGGTTGGGCCACATCGCTCAGCCACATAAAGACGTCATTATCGAAATACTTTTGTTGAATGATTGAGTATAGATAAGCTGGTTTGTAATACAGTTTTGTTTTGGCTGAAGTTTTTGTATTTTATCACTCTCCACAGGCGTTAACTTCAAGGAAGTGAACCCAGAAAACACAAAAGCTATATTTGGCGAGATACACACATCCATTGACACTTTGGCATTCACATTCGGCAATGTGTGAGTACACTGTTTGTATACCTTTTCAACACCACTAGATTTTATTACTTTTTTGTGTGAAAGCCAAGAAAGCAGAGCTGACTTCTGAGCTGCACTGAAACCTTTAATTCATCCCTCTTTCCTGTCAACATCTGCGTCTTCAGCTGTAGTTCTGCTTTTTGTTTTTTAAATTAGAGTGAACAAGTGCATTCTTCAGATTGCATTTCTCAAACCCCTTTTTTACTGAATGAAATGCAATTTTGGCATAACACACTGTTTTGACATCTACATCAACACATCTACCCCCTTTAGAGTTTCTGACTTCCTTATGGGAGATGTGGACAGCGGCTCAGGGTTGGGGATCCCCCCGACCAGGAGAAGCAGGGTGAGACACCATCTTACTTTTCGCAGATTTCCCCATTTTTCAAATGTGACAGTTTTCTAAAGGGTGCTTTTAAGCAGCAATGTCTCCATGCCTTAATTTAAAAAAGCCTCAAAGACTTGCTTTTCTGTACTTAATTGGGGTGTTAAAACCTAGCTGCCTCAGATGTTAAACTTTGATTGTATGTCTGCTATTCCCTCCTTCTAATCAAAAATGTCTTTTTCACAGTCTTTTGACAATCTCTCCGTGGAACCTGAGGGATATGTCTCTGAAAAAAGTGACCTTGTGGGTAAGTGTCATTCATATTCTGTCATTTACTTCTGAGCAATGTGAGCAAAGTGTAAAAGGAATGAATCCTGAAATGTAATAGTTATTAATGGCTGCTTTACAAGGCATTTAATGGTTGCGTCGTAGCCCACAGTGCCCTGGAGTCGAAGCCTGTGAGCTAGCTTAGTGATTTAGGCTTCAGACTCTTGAATGCCTTAGGTAGACCCGCCTTAAACCTCCGTTTCCACCCCTGTTATTTCTGCTGCTTTTTTCATACTGGCTGCTCGTTTTCCCCTGACCGTCCACATATCTGACATTCCTTGCCTGTTTAGGAGTAGTTCCATGTGGGATGGGAAACGCATGGGGTTTGTGTTAAATCAGATGGCAGGCAGCTGGGAGAGGTGCATCACAATGAAACCAGTAGAAAGAAAATAATGTTGTTGGACTGTTTTAAAAGATGCCCAGCACTTTTATATCCTCCTACACTGTCAGCTTTAACCACAGTGTGTTTCCTGATTTACTTCCTACACACGTCTGCGGGGATTGTGGACCCGAAACATCTCGGTCAGACACTTTTGCTAGCATGTGTTTCGATTCTCTTTGTTTTGATATGTGTGTCTCCTCTGCTGACTTTCCAGGCCCAGAGGTGCCATTGTCACGGGAGGAAGAGGTTGACCTGACCCTGCTGAAGAATGAAAGTGGGGTGGAGTCTGCTCTACTCTACGCCAAGGCCTGGTCCAAGTATATCAAAGACCTTCTGGCCTGGATGGAGAAACGTCTGGCTATGGGTGAGACTTTAACACTGAGAGTTTATTGCAATGTGGAAACCACATGGATATTATGTGGATGGATGTGAGAGTTGATAACTTCTGAACTGTAATTTTGCGGCAATGATTCACCCTGTCATGTGTTGCAGTGCAGCTGAAACAAGACAAATTGAGTTATCTGTAAATTGTATTTGATCCAGAACCGAGGCAACATTTTGCAAAAAGACCCCTGAGTCATTATAAACCTTTTAACTGTTAATTTAGTTCAGAAGTGGCAAGACAGCTTGTAGGCACTTTACAGCCATTTATTCATGGTAATACAGTCTCTAGGAAAGCAACTTAGCTCAGTCAGTTAGGAATGAGGGCCCCACTCCCTCATACCCAAAGGCAAGCTTCATCAAAACACAGAGACAGTTTTTCCACTACGCATCATATATCTGTTATGCACAGGAATATCAAATTCATTACCACAAAATTATCAGCAATTGCAAAACATCTTGAATTTCAGTCAGATATCTGTGTGCATATGTTTTGTTCAAATCTGTGTTAAAACCTAGAGAAATATGTACATTTTTTCAAGGTTTATGTATGTTTTAGTTGTCGCCTGTTGATATAAATTATTTTTTATCTGTTCATACTATTATCTTTCAGATATTGAGTATGCCAAAAATAATGCCAAAATGGCTGAGACTGCAAGGTCACTGGCCAGTCAACAGGTAACAGAAAAGCTTTCATTTATCTGAATATTTTCCTTTTTTTGTTAGAATTTTTACCTCATGTTTTTATTCAGATAAACATTTGTATGAATGTATTATTCAGATGCTTATGCCTCATTTTGGTTTCTCCAAGGACTACATGCCATTCAGTGATATCTACGTTTCCACATTCAAGAACGACATTGAATACAAACAGCTGCTTATTCAAACTGCGATGGCTCTCCAAACAAATAAATTCATACAGGTAAGAGTGACTAGATGTAGTCTTTGAAAAAGTGCTCGAGTCTGTTACCTTGACCAACTTCACACCAGTTGGTTGTACCTCAGACCTTTTGTTGTTGGATTCATTTGCGACAACAACTGTCTCATAGAGCAGACTCGTTGCTTTTTTTCCACATAAAGAGTGCACAAATATGAGGTTAAAACAGCCTAATTCTAATAGCCAAATGATGACGTTACGTTCAAGTCAGTAATTTGTTCATTTTGTTATTTTTTCTTTCTTATTATTTACAGAATTGTCATTTCTAGAAGAAATTTTGTACACACGCAATATGAGCAATTTTATTTATTAAGCCTGCTTGTGCCCTTCTATTTGACAGTAATAACATGTTACAGTTGTTGCTGATCAGGACTCAACCATTTCTGATATAGTTTAACGTCTAAAAGTCTTATATTCAACGCAAAGCTTTTAAGAGCAAACATATTCAGCAAAAGGCCTTTTTAAACCATGTACCTGAGAGTAATTGTTGACTTCTCTCAGCCTCTTCTGGCCCGTAAGAGTGAACTGGACAAGCTGAGGAAAGACGTCAAGGAGCAGTGGCAGAGGGAGCAGAAGAAAATGGTATGTGACGAATGTGAATGAATGAATATGCTGTCATACACATGCTTAAACTCTGATAGCAATGGGACCCATCTCTCTTTTTACATCACTGTCAAAACAGCATTCTATAGTAAATGCCACAAATTTTCATCCAACCAGTAGATGGTCCGATACATAAATGTCTGTAAAGTAGAATTCATTGCATACAATTCAACAAAAGGATAAAGGAGTTTTTAAATTTCCAACATCAGTGACAGAATTTTTTTTTTCTATTTAGCCCTCTAGGCAGTGTTGTTTTATTATTTAACACTTTCACTTTTTCTCAATGCCCTGACTGTTAATATATTTCACTGTGTCACCTCACATGCAAGGTTAATTAACACAAAAGATGCATCTGATTTAGTTTATAATAACTGTTGCGCACCGTTATAATTGAGCCTCGTGGGCATTTGTGGATGATCTGTGTGGTTTTGGCAGCAAGAGGCAGATGCAGCCTTGCGTAAAGCACGAGCGCTGAAGGCCCAGAGGAGAGAGGAGTACCAGAAAGCCCACTCATCTACCAACCGCTCCCAGGAGGAGCAGTCCAACGCTGGTAACAAGCAGCTGGAGAAGAAGAGGAGGCTGGAGGAGGAGGCTCTGCAGAAGGTAGGCAGGGGGAAAATCATTTGTATGATAAATGACATCAGGTAATAATAAACATGACATGATCATAATCAGTAGGTACGCTGACACCCTGCTGGAGTCAAAATCTGTCTTTGCTGCAGAAGTGCATGGCAATTACTTCTTCTACATACCTATTGTAGTTAGCAATTTAGCATTTCAACCACGTTAACCATTCTCTTTATCTATTTCTGTGGCAGGCGGAGGAGGCCCAGGACCAGTACCAGAGCTGTATGGCTGACGCAGGCGTCAGGAAGATGGATCTGGCCAACGCCAAGAGCACCATCCTCACACAGATCCGAGAGATGGTCTTCCAGTGTGACCTCACACTCAAAGCTGTGAGTAGACCTTATCATTTAGGTTTTTTTTGTTTTTTTTTTTACAGTGCATTGTTAATAAATTAGTATTCCAACAACTGAAAAATTGAAACATAAGACTAAAACTTACTTCCTCTATTAATTAAAATGAAAGAACTTTTATACATATATACGTTGCATAATTTTAAGGTGGAAATTGTTAGTCAAACTGATTCCACAGAACTGAAAGTGTGAACAGATTTAAGAAAATTCCCAAGTACAGAAAGTTGCTTCTTTAGCTTCTCAGTTTTATTTACTCACTGTTTTTTTTATGTGCCTGCACTGTGTGTACTTGAGCACTCATTTGCCTATAAATTCAGTTACTGACTCATTCACTCACTTCTTATTCACTTGCTTATTTAACGTCATTATATTTGTCCTTCTTCAGGTGACAGTGAACTGGTTTCAGATGCAGCAGGCGCAGACTGTGTCGCTCCCTGCCCACTTCCAGGCTCTCACTGACGGTGCCAAGTTGTACGAACCGGGCGAATGCTATGCTGAGTTTGTCAGGAACCTGCCCAAAAATCTGCCCAAAGAGCGTTTGCACTCCGACTCCATCTCATCTGATAACACCAGGTATCAAACACTGAGGATGCACACTTAATATTAAAAAATTTTTTTTTTTGTATTTTTATACTCAGCAATGATGCTTATAGCTTTGAAAGTGCTTGGCTGTGAATAAAAAAGTTGTTTTTTTTAATTAAATTTGTGTCAAGTGGTCCATAAACAACTTCAAGGACTTGAACTCGCCAGCTTTGTGCAAGTATTTCAGCGATGAGCTTATGAAATCTGCTTGCTTCTCTCTTATTATTATTAAGCTTCAGTTTTTTGAAGAGAGTGTTTCAAAATATCTTTGAGTCACTCACGCCCCTTTTTAGAAGCTGCTAACAGCCCAGTTCTTCTTTCAGCAAAGGTAACTGTGAGTCAGAGTGGGAGGAAGCGTGCGCGAAGGAGAATCAAGGAGAGACAGAATGCATGTTGAATTTGTTGCCCTTCCTCAGGAAATATCTGTGGCGCAGGCAGAATGCAGCAGGAGAGATTGTGAGCGTGAGAGTTTGGCTCTGGTTTAGAGCTGTCCCTAAGACCCTACTTAGATTGTCAAAGCAGTGTCAGAACGAGCTTCCTACACCCACACTCACTACCACTAAGAAAATAAGCAATGCTGCATTGCTTTTAGTTTCTTAGTGTTCAGTTAATGGTGAGATTACTGATGTTATTGTAGCTCTGTTAGGTACAGTAAAACATAAATCATAAATCACAGGTGTTGACATCAACTGGAAAATACCTCTGTGTACCTACCTTAGTTTGGTGCTTGAGACAAGTTTGTAGATGCCTTTTTGTGAAGCCACTGAAATTTTTTGGTACGTTACGTAGTAGTAGTAGTCCTCTGGCTGATTTCATTTCAGTTTCTCTTCCTAAAGCTCTCTGTCAGTCTTAGTTCTCCCTTCAGCACTAGCATTTCTAAAAATTCATTGAGGTTGCTCATAACAAACGAAGCGGAGCGTCTTTGACTTATTGCTTTTTATCAGGATCTGCTCGCAACCAAGGAATTACAAAAACCTGGAAGGTATGTTTATTTTTTCATTAAATGGATTGGCTGGTTAAGTACAGCGGAGATCTGACAGGTATTTGTAGTGAGGAGGTAGTTTAATGCACTGAAATACTCTCAAAATACTTGCTGTTTTTCTTTCTTCTTCGTAGCACTCTTCTCCCAGTAGTTAAACTGCAGGGAGTCTTAGTGGTGGGTGTTAGCAAAACAGATTACATGCCAGAAAAAAAAAAGAAAAGGAAAAACAGCCTGGTGAAGTAATGGTTGAGTCACTGGTGTTGATCAACAGCCTTGTCAAATCCCCATTGATACACACTGTAGTGTAATAACATGGAGCTTTGAGACAATACAGTCTTTCTTATTGGAGCATTCATCACAGGCAACCTGAAATGTTAACTTTATTTCCCCAGGTTTGTGTTCAACAAAAGGTCAGTGGGCAGCACTCATTCCTCCCACGGCAACTTGTCTCAGACATCCATCACCTCCTGTGACGTGCTGAGCGGAGACGAAGTGGACAGTCCTCTGCACCGGTCTACAAAGATCAAGGAGCGGAGGTCCAACAGCAGCGCAGACATACAAGGTGCTCGCTCGATCATGAACGTGGCCTCAAGGGATGATCACAAGCAAAATGTTCTCAAGTGCTGTGAATACCAGCTGACTTAAATGAAGATCTCATTAGATACTTTTACAAAACAAGTGATGACATTTACTAACACAACATCACTTTTAAGTGTAACATCTGTCAGTTGTAGATAAAAACATGACTTTTACAGACATGGATCATTACTCATTTTGAAACACTGAAGTAAAACCATAGGCAACTTTGATAAAGTATTTTAAAAACTAGGTGAAACCCAAACCTCCCGAAATAGTTGCTGCTGTAGGTTTGAAAACTGAAGCTTGGAGTCTTTCTGTTGGTTTAGTTCATCTTGCAAAAATGCCTTTATCTTTACAGGGACTTTCCTTGTGTTCTGAGTCAGATTTTTCTCAGGACTAAAATCAAAACAGTTTGAGTTGTGTCTTGCTAACATGTCACAAGTCTGGAATATAAGTGTGGCCAATTTTTCCTCAAAATAACTGAAACTGACACTAAGAATATCAGCAGATGGGAAATTTAACCGTGTGGTTAATCTTTCTGTGCGAGTGACTGGTGGTCTTGTTTTCCTGCAGCGCTCAGAAGTCAGGCCGCACTGCGAACCTGGGCCTCCAGTAGTCAGGGCAGCCAGGGCGGGATGTGCAGCGACTCAGAGAGTGCAGGAGGAAGCAGCGAGTCCAGGTCCATGGACTCCCCCACTGCCAGTCCAGGTAGAGGGATTTTACATTAACACCTTTTTTTTTATTTAGTATTAAGAGTCTAGTATTTAGTATTCAGACATGGTAATGATAAAACAGATGTATGGGGCACGGAAAGAATTTATTCAGATTGAAAATTGGACACGGTATTGGAATAACACCCAAATCCCCTCACTCACTCACAAAAAAAAATATAATAAAAACATCTTTTCAACAAGATGATAAAGATCGTAAGAAAAAAAAAACAATTACCAGGGAAAAGATTTTGATAACCAAGTCATAACAGAGCCAGAGGTTAGATAAGCGTATGAAGTATTTCTGTCTATTATGATCTTTGTTTGTTCTTTGGTCAGACTTCCTCACAGACTCACACACTACTCATCCCCTCACTTCCCTCTACAGCCGAAACTACTGGCCACACAGTGAAAAGCAATGAAATATTCAACGCCAAGTGTAGACATGTAGAGGGCCGTATCTGTTCTTTGCACTGGGATATTTGTGTATTTAGTCGCTGACATTTTAAATACAAATTCATGACTTCAATGTGCAGGTGACTTCAAACGACGGCTGCCGAGGACTCCCTCCACGGGGACCATGTCTTCTGCTGATGACCTGGATGAGAGAGAGCCGTCACCCTCTGACAATGGTAACAGACATGGGAGTGTGTGGGTGTGTGCTTGTGTGTGTGTGGGCTGTGTGTGGGTTGTCTTTATGACTGTGTTTCTCATCAGGCAGATGCATGCTAATGGGTGAACTGTTTTGGGCTCATGTCTGAGTGACAGACAGTCTGTGCGTCCTTATCTGTGAAGGGGAAGTTTAGGATGGGAAGGTGAAAATTAGCAAGAGGGACTGCTGCACACCTCATACACAGGGCTCTTTTATGTGCTTGGCTCTGGACTTTGCTTACATCAAATGTTTTTGCACTCGACGGAGCTGCACAGATGGGGGTCATGTTGGTTTTGGCATATGGGCTCAGCTTACACTTCCTGTATCTATGCTGAGCTGTCCTGGTTAGTGTACGTGTTTGTTTTCTCATTGTGAAGTAAAGCAGCTGAGCAGCTCTTCTATTTGACCTATTCTCCTTTTTAATGAAGTGAACTGACTTGTAATCCTGTGCTAGAATTTTAAAAAGAAATTGAAAATTTAACCTTCTTTATGTACCAAAGTAGATTCTGTTGTTTTAGTGTTTATGACAGTTGTGTTTGTTTTATCCTAATTATCGTATCTCCATATAATCTTTTGTTTTGACTTTTTAAACTCAGCTCATTTCACTCAGCTTTCAACACAGTGACGCGACTTCAACAAAGACTTTTCTAATGGCAGTTTTCGTCTCCCTTCACATGAGAACTCTGTCATCTGTCCTTTGAGTTTCTTCATGAGTGGCTCTGATTTTCAGGTCTGGCAGAGATGGTGACGGAGACAGCCAGTTCTCCTGGTCCCTTCAGAAATGCTCAGATGTCTAAAGCCGCTCAAACCCATAAGCTGAGAAAACTACGAGCTCCGTCTAAGTGCAGAGAGTGTGACAGCCTGGTGGTTTTCCACGGAGCTGAGTGTGAGGAGGTACAGTGAACATAATGTTTCTCTGCTTGTGGATATGCTTGAGTAATGTATGGTATGTTTTGTCATGATGCATTTAGATATGGTAAATAAAGCAGACAACCACTATGAGTTGCCATTTGGCTTCTGAAAGAGATTTGTTTTTTTTTGCTTGAGATAGTTTTTTAACAGTTTTTGTCTCCTTCCTTTGCCAGTGCTCTCTGGCCTGCCATAAAAAGTGTCTAGAGACGCTTGCTATCCAGTGTGGTCATAAGAAGCTGCAAGGCAGACTTCACCTGTTTGGTATCGACTTCGCCCAGGCAGCAAGGAACAGTCCGGATGGGATCCCTTTTATTATCAAGAAATGCACCTCTGAGATTGAGAGTCGAGCCCTCAACATCAAGGTAAACTTGGTTTCGCACCCAGTGGATTTATTAATCTTGATATCCTGATATCTGTAAATGGCTTTTAATGCTTTTTTAAGCCAGGATCATTTTATTATCTTTTCTTGCAATACCTTAGTGTGATAGTCTGTTTCACGTTTGATGTGAATCAGTGTCGACACTCTGAACATTTATACAACTGAACAACTTTTTACAGAATATAATTGTTCTTGATGTGAGATGATTTTCCGTCACGGTAAAAATAAACCTGTTTTTCCTCACAGGGGATTTATCGAGTAAACGGTGCCAAATCACGAGTCGAGAAGCTCTGCCAGGCTTTTGAAAACGGGAAGGACTTGGTTGAGCTTTCCGATCTCTCACCTCATGACATCAGCAATGTTCTCAAACTCTACCTGAGACAGGTGGGTGGGTCTTAAATTCTCGATGATCAGTAACTAATGGAAAACACATTTTTAATAACATATTGTTATCGTTTAATATAGAAATTAGTGTCTAAGTTCAACTCTTAATGAAATGGATCACTGTAGCAAAACAGACTGTAAAAGTTTCTGTTGATTTTATTTCTCAAACTTGGCCCCTAAATGATGATTTCAAAAACTTGGAATAAGTACAAATGCAGTGGTGGTTTCTTTATACATATTCCAAGTTTTTAAATATAAAACACATATATATTTCCCTTTTGTGTGCAGTTACCAGAGCCATTGATCTTGTATCGATACTACAACGACATCATCGGCTTGGCCAAAGAGTGTCAGAGAGTGATTGTGGAGGAGGCTGATAAACCTCAGAGCACTGAGACGGGAGAGAAAGGAGGGCCGAGCGTCCAGCTCAACAGGGTCATCTTCAAGATCAGAGACCTTCTCCGCCAGCTGCCTCCAGCCAACTACAAGACTCTGCGCTTCCTTATAGCACACCTGAACAGGTAAAACCCAGGCATTTTCCACTGAAAGAATTTCTGTCTGACTCCCTCTCTGCACAAACACACTGATTTGCAAACTTCCTCTTAATACACAGAGGGTAACAGAGACTTCCCCATTGCACAGAGGAAGTAACATAGAGCGAATAAAACTCAGGCTTTTTAAATAGTTTGGCTGAGTTGGTTTTCAAATCTAACACCAGCTCTAATGTTTTTAAATAGAATATAATGCACTAAATGTAATGATATTGATATTATCTTTACATGTAATGATTTCAAAACCTATAAACTAAAAGCATTATTTTTTTATTTTTTAAAAACTATATTTAAATTATGATTGCAGAAACTTTTAGATCACATTATAGAGAAGTGCCTTTAGATTGTTAACAGCTCTTAGGCAGGTTTCACATTTTTTTAGACTGCTAGCTCTGAAGCGTTTGCAGTAAAACATTTTCACACTTCTTAAACATCAGCAGACACTTTTGAAATCACGTACATGAACCAATATCGATTTGCATAATGTAAGTCTGTGTCTGATCCTGGCTCAATGCACCGTTGTGTACAAACGAGATCAAGTGTTTAAATAATACATGAAATATGTGCTTTATGAATAAAACTCAATATTGCTCTCTACTACCACAGGGTGACAGAACAGGCAGAGGAGAACAAGATGACGGCGAGTAACCTGGGCATTATCTTTGGCCCCACGCTGGTCAAACCCCGGCAGATAGACGCTGAGGTGTCCCTGTCCTCGCTGGTAGACTACCCCTACCAGGCCCTGATGGTGGAGCTGCTGGTGCGACACTTCCAAACGGTCTTCGATGCATCGCTTCTGTCTGGCTCAGACATCACGACAACTTGCCAGGCTTCCCCAAGACTCACCCCCCAGGAGAAGGTTCAGCGGCTCAGCAGACACTCAGCTTCTCTGACGGACATCAAGGAGGTGAGGATTGGGAAGGTGTGACTGGGCTGTACTGGGTTAAAAGTACTAGTAACCATCTTGGAATAAAGGACCAACACTCTCAAGCTCTCAGGCTCCTGCCTGCCATTTTTGTGTTGAAGTGGATGCAGTTTTGATTGATTAATGATACATAAAAGGGCGATATAGACCAAAGGACATAGCTTGGTATCTTTTTAGACCTATTGAAAGATGAAATGTCATCATGTTACTGTTAGGCAACCTTGTAAACCAGAAAAAGATGGTATTTACACCATATCATGTTAAAACGATTTAAATTTAAAATTTAAGATGATATCTAGTCTCATGTTAAAATATCAGTGTAGAATTGATTTATTATCCAGCCCTGCTGTAGATAACATTTAATCCTCTTCTGAGATCACTCGAGGCGATTAATCAGACTTCATGCTTCTCCTATGATAGAGAAAAAAGACTTAAAAAATTCAAAACTCACAAACTTTGATGTCCAAAATTAGAAGACCTTCACTTTAAATTTTAAGCCAGTGTCCGTTTGGGTTAAATACTTTAAGGTTTAAAATGGAAAAAAAAAAAAATCATGAGGGTGTGGAGCTTAAAAGAACTGAGATTCACAGAACTCAGTTGTCTGAGGAGCAGTTTGAGGCTACGTTAGCTGCTACTAGCATAACACACCAGACTCTCAGACAAAACTGTTGGAAGTTAAGCAGAAAGAATAAGATGTCAAATAAAAAAGACAAAACTGGTTCTTGCTGTCTTGTTCAGTTTCAGTTCACAGACAGTAATTTAATCATGAATTTTGTCTCTCCAGGGCACCAAAGTGTACAAAAGATTCTCGTCAGTAATCCCGTCCTCACACATCCTGAATGAGGTTCAGGAGGTCCAGCCAGGATCTGACAGAACAGATGGCCCGGACCCGGACAGACTCAACGGGATCCAGACGTCTGGTGGAGAAGCCCAGAAGTCGACCTTAGCGTTCGGCCGTCCCAGCACCGTCACTTCCTCCGCCACCACCACTGCTGCGGCACCAAAGGTGCAGCTACGCACTCAGCGCGCCAGATATGTGCCTCGGCCAATCAGCATGCCAATAGAACGCCTGCTTACCCCCGCCCAGATCAGCGAGAGGAATAACCGCAATGCCGCTGCCAACGATGATACAAGCTCTGCTGAGCGGGACCCCGTCTCTGAAACTATACAGGAGATACCAGAGACGGAAAGAGCCCGTCAAAGTGGCTCCTCCAGGGTTAGCACCTACTACATCACCCCTTTCATGGGAACACAGACAATACAGAGGAGAACCTGGGACAGGAAGTACAAGCACTATGACGTAACACCCAGAACTGCTATGATTGTTGCCAACTTGCCATCTAGCAGCTCTGGAATGCAACCTGTTAAGGCGACCATGCCTGTCACTGTCAGCTCAGGAGTAACCACCGTCTCTTCGGTCCCCACCACAAGTAGTGTGAGCACCATATTCTCCAACAACCCCTACACAGTCTCCGTCAAGCCTGTCTGGACTTCCAAAAGGGAAAACGACACAGAAACATCAGTCAGCGAGCCCAGAAGCTCGCCAAACCTTCCACTAACGCTCAGGGCACCGAGAACTCTGCAGCCTCCTCCTGGAACTTTCTACAAGCCGCCAGCTTCCAGCGGAGCTCGGACTCTTCCTAACTGGACTACCACTGTTACCACCAGCACCATCAGCACCACCACAACCTCATCGCTTGACCCCACCCAACCTGCCGAGATAGTCACGCCGTCCCCTGCCCTTACAAGCCCCTCACAGACAAAGCTCCAGACACAGGACTCTACCGACAGCGCCATTGACCCCGGGGTCTCGACCTCTGCTACCCTTTCACCCCCACAGTCCCCTCCCCCAAGCAGCCCCGAAGAACTCAGCCCCAGTGAGACTAAACCCGTGTACCAAAGACTGCGACCTCGGCGGCTGCAGGAGCTCGAACACAGAGAAGCCCATTTTGTCTGAAGCCAAAAAAAAATTTATCATATTATATCTGTAAATATTAATGTATCTGTGCCATAGTGTATACAGGGGAAAACATTTTTATCATACAAGCTGAGAGTGGGAGGAAATATAGGCCTGTGAAAATAAACCATGAAAGTGTTAAGTACTAATATATTGTATTTTACATGTTCAAGTCACATTGTCTCCCAAGCATTCAGAACCAGCAGATACTACAAGTTTAATGCCAGCATTCGATGTTTAACGTCATGTTTTTTAAATTACAAACAAATGAATCGTTTATTTTAACGTCAAAATAAATTTGCCAACCTAAACTCGACATTTGTTTGTAAAGAATTTTAAACCTATCGTTGTCCTTGTTTGAGTTGACCAGTTATGTTACAAAATTCTATTTTATTATTATCACACGATGCACTTAATGCAGGTTTAAAATCCACTGTTGCCTTTAATATTCAAATTTGTTCAGTTTGTATTTTTGTTTCACAAAGAATAAATGGAAGAATTTTCAAAGTTGGGATTCCAATTTTAACAAGTTCAACATTTTTACTGTCAAATTTGTCCATCGTAACCTGTGATTGGTACATTTTCTCTCAGTATGTAAACCTTATGTATCTGTTTACGTTTTTTATATACAGTCATACATACTGCATGTTTGTCACAGTAATTTTTGCCTTGTGTTATTATTATTATTATTGTGGCTATACAGAAGAAAAATGACATGCAAAAATACTTGCTGCAAATTAAAAGATGTAGTTTAAAACTTTTATTTCTGTTCTGTTTGATTTGATTTTTAGGTCTTTGTTCCGCTTCATTTCCTGAAAACATTATGTTTTCTGTATTTTATTGATGCTTCCCAACAATTCCTGTTTACTTATATGTTTCAATATTATTATTATTATTATTTATACTACCTGTGACATTACATATTATTGTGTATTTAAGCCATTAATTGAATGAGATCTGTTGCTATAATTTGCAGTATTTGCAAATCAGAGAGATATTGGGGCTGTGTGACACAAAGTTACCTCAGCCACCAGGATTCCCAGACTTTGTGCAGCGTTAAGCCTTGAATTTACTTCAGTTTCAGCGTAAGCTGTGTCTGCTGTGCACAGTTCACAGCAGGTTCAAGATTTAAGGTTAAGGTTTAATGTGCTACTGTCAAGGCTTCACATTCTACCAACCTAATTACCTGTGTCACCTGTGCCACCCTGTCGAGCTGCTCAGAGAAGTGACTCATTCCAGACGTGTGTGACACAAAAGCGGAGACATACTCCTTATGTGAGTCTGGTAATCTCCCATGTTACTCCATCAAAACTCTGAGTTATTTTGTAGGGGTTAATCTGCAAGACATTTCTTAGAGTGACAATAAATTCAGGTGAATTTTATCTCATTTTGACAAACATTTTGTCCCCCTCCCTCTACCTTAGGACTGTCTTCCTCACCACCAGTATCATCCCCCCCCCCGTCCTCTCCAGCACATATCCCCCTAATTCTGCCTCAAAATGGATGGCTGCTGTCTTTTTTCTGCCTGCCCATGTTGAGCTGGGAGATTAGAGCAATCAGATTAGGAGTGCTGCTGACCTGCAGGCAGAGGAGAGAGTGTGGGCAGCTAGGGATCGTACGGAGCTCTTCTACCTTCCCTAATGTTTTCTTGCACTTCAGCTTGTTTGTGAAGCTGTTTCTCCAGATGTATTATGACTTTTATATGATTCCATAAGAGGTAAGGATTAATTGACTTAAATGTTTTGTTGACAAAACAGGATTTGCTTTAAGATCTGACAGGTGTATGGCTGCTAATTACTGTTTTAGTTTTCCTATGGCTGAGATTCTACCATAATGTAACGTAATCTCGTTGGATGCTTTGTATGACTGTTTTTTCCATCATGGCTTCTTGTATTTGTTGCTTAAATACGCTGCCTTTTTTTGATGATGAGACATGTTTGCCACAAAATCACTACAGGTCTTTGTCAACCCTGTGCGGGGAAGTCATGTCGAGTAATTACTGTTTGAGTAATAAGGTGATTTCGGAGAAGTCAGATGAAATGACAGCGTTTACTCTCCTGTTTTTAGTCTCAGAGTCCTTTTGTTCTGTTGTTTTTCTTTTTTTTCCTAGACAAGTGTTCATGTTCCTGCATCCTCAGCCTGCAGTAATCTATTGGACATGTAACTCCGAACAAATTACTCCTCATGTACGACAATGTTTGAGGTCATCTGCACAAAACTTGTGCATGTGATTGGCATTTCAGGCTTTTTTTTTTAATATTCAGTTCCAGTGAATTTGTCTTTGGAATAAGTCGCATGATCAAATAGGTACAAATTAAATACACTTGTTTCAGGTGAATACACATAACAACCTGTGTTTATAGGTTTCTAACAAAGTTGTTGGGCTATACATTTTAAAAATGATATTCCAACTTTATTTTTCCAGCTTATGTCAATATTCCTACACAATAAACCTGGAAGCTTGCAGTGTTTTGCGCAGGAGCTTTTAAGCAAGATGTTTGCATTTAAAGCGATGGTTTGAAGGACAATCTTTCAATTTGTAGTCAAGACCACCTTAAACAAATACAAGTAATTGTCAAGGGCTGATACAGTCAAGTTTGAGTCAAGGTTAGGCCAGAAACAGAGCCAAATTAAAGGCAGTGCATTTTCGGATAATTAATGTCTGCATGTTTTCCCTGATGAGGAAGTCTCCATAGATTAGTTATAGAAGATATTTAGAAGTTGCATTACATTTTTGTCAACAATGATCAACCATGTGGAGGAAAATCTACCTTGAAATGTTTTAGAAAATCCTGCAAAACACAACAATCCAGTCGTGTCTCTCTGCCCACTAGTCTTAATAATCCATTGTCTTTATGAGAAATAAAAAACCCAGCGTCGTCGCTGATGGAGTCGTGTATCTGCAGGTTTGTCACAGTCTGATGACCCCCTCCAGGGGTGAAGCTGCGGAGCAATGAAGACAGGCTCCCAAATCCGCCTGTTACTGTGGAAGAACTGGACTCTCCGCAAGAGACAAAAGGTATCACCACGAATGTGAACAGAGTTACAACAGCACTTAGCATAATGCTATCCAGTACATAAACACCACAATCTCTGACTTTCATCACTGTTTTGATAGAGTTCAAACAGACACAGAATATGATGAGCTTCAGACTTGTAGAGTTTGTTGCAGTCCTGTTGAATTAGATTGAATTCAGTGTAAATATTACCTGCTCTACTTGTTCCTGTGCAGGTCCGCTTCCTGGTCGAGATCTGCTGGCCAGTGTTGTTATTCATCGGTCTGGTGTGGCTCAGGAAAGCCAATCCACTGTACCAGCAGCATGAATGTAAGAAAAATCCCATCACTGCTCGGCTATTTAAGTAATCTTTCCATTGAAATTCTGTAAAATTAATATATGATAATAAAGTGAAAGTGCTTCTTAGAATCTGAGAAGTTTTTATATAGAAGATAACTCATCTAAATCCTTTTGAAACCCACTTCAAAAACCGTGGTCTCTTCCTTCAGGTCATTTCCCCAACAAGGCCATGCCCTCAGCAGGGATTCTGCCCTGGATCCAGGGCATCTTCTGCAACGCCAATAACCCCTGCTTCAGATACCCAACCAGAGGAGAGTCTCCAGGGGTCGTCTCCAACTACAACAACTCAGTGTAAGCTTGATAATAGAGCTATCAAATAGCTGACTGCCATTTACTTATCTGCATTAACGTACAATAGATAAAGATCTCCTTCACCTAAAAAAGCATCCCATAAAATGTCACACCTGGACTATAGTACAGCTGTTTTTGTAGCTGCTGTTCTCCTGACTTTCCCACTGGAAATTTGTCTTTAGGAGGCTTTTTAGTTGAAGTTTTTAACCCTAAACATGAACACTCTGACTTCCCAGCTCAACTGAAATGCATCAGTAGTGAGGGTTAGCATTAGCATGACCACTAAGGCTGTGTTTACCCCCGAAAGTTACAAGCCAACAAGCTAACAAGCTAAACAAATAAAAGATGCTAATTACACTTAGCAAGCTGGTGCCAGTTGCTGATTTTGGTGCTGAACAGACTACTCATGTGAATCTGGGTCTGACTGGGGCTTAACTATTTATGGCTGAATCCTTCCATGTGTCCTCTTATGCTAACATTAGCCACCTTGATTAACACTGTTCTGTCACCAGTCAGGTTTACCTGGTAAAAGCAGCACTTTCTATGTTGGAAAACCAAAATATTAAATATATCAGAGTACTTTTCTATACTTTACAATATGTCTGGTGAGTATCTTTAAAGGAGATTAACTCAGTGTGTTTTTTGGCTCCTAGATTGGCACGCTTCTATGTTGATGTCCAGGAGCTTCTGCTCAATGAGACAGAGGTCCAGCAGCTCGGCCGTCTCTGGCATGAAATGTCATCCTTCTCAAACTTCATGGACACGTTACGCAACAACCCACATGCAGTGTCAGGTAAAGGGCAAATATGAGATCTGATTCAGACTCTGACTCTTCTCTTGAGTGTAAAATTAAGTGTAAGACTAAAAGCCTGTTTTTTTACTCTGTAAATCAGAGGAGAAAAAGACTGTTGATAAGAGTCAGTGATGTTTGATTGAGGCTTCCTGACCAAGATGTAAAAACCACAATTATAGAGTTTATTATAGGCTCTTATCTGAACCTGACAGGAAACACAAGTTACACAATGATGTTTCACAACAAAGTGAAACCTTTTTGGTCTTGTTGTTTTGCACATCCTGCCTCTGTTGTCACAGCAACTCCTCACTCTCTCTTTTATTCAAAATAACTACTCATCCATATTATGAAAACATATGACAGTTACACAAACATGTTTTTCAGAACCATTGCATGCAGACCTCTCATGATATTCACATTATTGAGGCCATGTACTGTATATGCACAAGATTGTTCATAACAGGCCGAAAATTGCTCATAAGACTCAAATTGAAACGAACTCCACCTGTTGGCAGGGATGTGCACATTAACACACATCTTCTTGCTGAACGGAGATCCCTCAAACATCGAATTCCTGCCAGTCTTCCTCACTGTGATTCATATCCTCTGTGTGGTCTGGTGCTGCTCAGGTCAATGCTGTCTAACCTTTCACTCTATATTCTCTTGATTTTTTTCTCTTCAGGCCGCGGGCTGAAGATAGATGATATTCTGAAGGATGACGAGGTTCTCACGGCCTTCCTTTTGCGAGACGCCAGCCTCTCGAGCTCTGTAGTCTACCAGCTCATTAACGCACAAATAAAACTTGAGCAGGTGCAGTTTGTGTTAATGAGACTAAATATTAGATCTTCTTTGTTTATGTCAAAACAATACTGAAGAACCTGAACCTTTGCATGATATTTGGTGATTTTTTTTGGTGACATATCCACCAATGACCCCAACTTTTCACCTTTTCCTTTTCTTGTTCTTCAGTTTGCCTTTGGTATTCCAGACTTGCAGCTGAAAGACATAGCCTGCAGCCAGGCCCTGCTGGAGCGCTTCATCATCTTCCCTAGTCGCATGGGGCTCCACGGGGTCCGCAACGCCATGTGTGCCCTGAGCCAGCAGAGGCTGCAGAAGATAGAGGACATCCTCTATGCTAATCTGGACTTCTTCAAAATCTTCAGACTGGTGAGTTGTTTCAAACTTCTCTACACTGTCTTGTATCTCTGATAATCTCTGCTGCTTCCTGTTGTAAAGTGGATGTTGTTGTTTACGTCCATTCTTTGCTCTCAGTCTTGACTATTTTGCTATTCATGGTCATTGACATTGTTATTTTTTAAATTTGCTCTTTCTATTAACATATTCATCATTGTGTCTGCTGAGAGCTCATCTGAGGGCTGCTTTTGTTTTCAAAAAGATGTCCCCCCCTCTTCCTGTCCTGGCAGTGAAGGCCAGTCGTATCGTCACATTTACAGTTAACAGTAGATTCAGCTATTCCACAGAACTGAAAATTATGGGGCTGTTGTTTCATTGATGATAAAAGATGATTCAGCTTTAAGGTTGTAGTAGGTCACAGACAGTTTCATGTGATTGTGGACTCATTTTTTCCATCACACCATCGTGAAAGAAGAGGATGGTTGTGTTGCACTTTGATAAATCTCTTTAAAAGTTAAAAACCAACAAGTCTCTTCCTTTATACATTATGATATCTCTGTCTGTAACACTTAGCTTCACTTCAAATCAGCCTGTTAATTCTTTTGGCTTTAACTCTTTAATAATCACAAAAGTAAAAATAATCAGTTAAACCTTTTTATTGCAGCAGAATGTACTTTTAGCTACAGTCTGGCTTTACATCAGATATGTTACTTGGTGACTGCACATTTGTTTGTGCTGCTTTGTGCTCAGAAAATTGGATTTTTCATGAACTCTTACATGATGTCAGATGGCTAATTGTTTTCTGGAAAGGCTGGGGGTGATGTCAGGACTACACGTGAGGCCTAGTGGCTGATTTTTGCCTGCAGGTGACTCTGCCAGGCCTGTTCACTCAGTCACTGGCTTTGTTTTGGGTCTGGAGATAAAACACTCGCCCTGTCTTTACTGCTTAAACCAACATATATTGAAAGCAAAACATGGAGGAGGCAGAACGACCATGAGTCACAGATCACCTTTGTAATAAAAGAAAAAGCCACAATATATTTTATTAGTAATGTATTTCAATTAATTTGTGAAATGTTCTCCTCTTCTAAAGTAGATGTATCCAATCATGTTTTACAGAGAATAAAGAAGATCAAATTAATTCAGTACATCAACAAACAGTACTGTATTTATATTTTTTCCTGTGTATGTTCAGGTTCAGCCTGAGTGAGTCAGGTGATTTGCTCAAGATGCTGGCATGGCATTATCCCTCTTGGCCTGTTTCTATAATGGGCTTAGTTGGACCCCGCCCACAGCCTGTGAGGTACTCTGTAAGACGTGGAGCTGTGGCTTGTATAAATACAACATGTGCCAGTCTAAAAGAGTTCAGTAAACATGGCTGCCAGCACACCTGGTTATCCGGTTGCTAGAAAGCTTGACTAACTGAAACAGTAAAGACAGCGACAGGATCGCAGTGTCGGGGGGAATAGACGGAGAAGAGATGATAAAAATGACTGTGATCATACAAGATTTCGTGACCTTTAAAAAAACCCCGCTTTATGTTTTTCCCTCATGTACATTAAATAAATATATATCCATTAATCCATCTATTATCTGTAATTGCTTATTCTTTACAGGGTCATGAAGAGCTAGAGGAGTCTGTGTTATATAAAAAAATATTATAAAACATGTTTTGTGAGAACTCACAAGAGAAAAATGTATTATGTAAGTAAATGGAAATTAACTATAAAAGCACCAAAGATTATTTTTCCATTTAAACTGTAAGTCTCCAAATCAGCGGTGATATAACTGATATCAACTAATATAAGTAAAGTTAGAATGAAGTTAAACCTAAAGCTCCTTAAAACAAGAAAATATTCCAATATATATTATATATTTTTTTATGATAAAATAAGAAATAAGTGACAGCAAACTTAGAAAACATCTCTTTCTCTTTATTTTCTACATCTAGTTGTGGTTTGATCAGGTTTTTGACCGAAAATCTGTCAAATTGTCATCAGATTCTGATTCCAATTCTGCTAAACTCTGATTGGTGCAGAGAAGTATGTGACATCACCTCTTCTAACAGAGCTCCGCCCACTTCACAGCAGGGAATTGTATGTTCGTATAGGATCTCCCATCCTTGTAAAAAACAGTTTTTTAGGGCCTTTCAAGCAAAGCAAACACAGTGACAAACATCTTTAATTCCTAGAAATATTTAGTAAACAATATATACAGATAAATACAAGGTTGGCAACATGACATCACAATATAAAGAAATATATCACAGTAAATGTAAATGTAAATGTGCTTTATTTATACAGCCCTTTACAACAAACCTTTCGGTGAACCAAAGTGCTTTACAA
>JAQMCX010000009.1:8180963-8206736 GCA_029814765.1 Acanthurus leucopareius | reverse complement strand
ATTTGTTACGTTGTTTTATTTAGTTGAAGTATCGTTATCTAATTATAACACATCTTTTATTTATTTACTTTATTTTTTTTCATGCTGTAATTTGTTACGTTGTTTTATTTAGTTGAAGTATCGTTATCTAATTATAACACATCTTTTATTTATTTACTTTATTTTTACTTTATTTACTTTCTCTGCTCAATATCAGAAACAAAAACAAACTTAATCACTTGACACATATATGAGCGTGTGCATATTACTCATTAATTCCTATTAGTTAGTACCACAGCACCTTAGCGGGGATCTCTGTGTTTAACCCATTAGCTCTGTCTGGTTGAAAGCCCATTACCACAGTGACCTCTGCCTCGTAACAATTTTCCCTCCCTGTTTCGCTCCAGACTCTCCTCTCCCGCCACCTCTCAACACCCTCCCTTCCTATTCCCTCGCTTTCTCTCTTTCCCCTGCACCGCCTCCCTCCTTCCTTCGTTCATTGAAATGCAAGTGCGAGGAATGCGGGAGGAAGGATATTGCATGTGCGTGTTTTGGCTTTTCCGTAGCCCTCAGCACCCTGCCGGCCCCGAACCGGGCGCTTTCTAACCTCCTCCTGCTAATGATTTTTCTCAAGAAAGCCACTGAAGGAGGTTTAGGGGAATAATGCCAGTTAGTTTCCACATTGAACAATTGATGGATTTCAAGTTCGATACAGGTTCACTTCCTCCATGAATAGAGACCCAAACTGGGTGACAACAGAGGAAGGTCGAATGGAAAGTCTGAAGTGGTTTTTCCTCCGCAGATTGCTGGTTGAGCTGCCAGCACAGCCAAGTGAAAGACAGTGTGTAAAGAAATGGCTCTTAGAGACAAACATAACTTGGAAGTGCTCCGTTTCTAGCACTTAAGGGTTCCTGTATAACTGGTTTCTTCCTATGAATGTGCTCATTTGTCAAAGGCTGTCATGGGATATGATTTTTAAAGAGCAAGTGAGGGTTATATCATGCAAAAGAACAAAGAGCAAACTGTGTTTAATCTCTTATTATATCTGTATCGGTCTCATTTTAAAAACACTCTATGAATAAATTTGCACCTGACCGATGCATCTTGTGACTTTGTCTCTCCAGATGCCTCAGGTTATGGACAGCAGCTCCCAGGGGATTGACCTGCACTTCTGGGGACAGGCTCTTAAGGGGGCATCAGAGAAGATCCAAGTTGTAAGTGCCTCCAAAGTCCATCTTTCCTCTCCCCCTCCTGCTGCCCTCCTCTCCTCTCGTCTTCTCTTCGGTCCTGCAGGATCAGAGGAACCAGTATTTTTAGTCCTGCAGGAAACTCGCCTCTTCCGCTGCTCCCTGTTTGAGAATCGCTCACAGAGGAGGAGGCTGAGTGATGCCTCCAACAATGTGGGGTGCACATGAGTGTGTTAACAGACTGCATGTGTACTGAACAAGTGCTGATATGTCCCTATGACTGAGTCACGTGACATATATGTGTGTGTGTGGGTATGCCCTTAAATGTGTATGTGTGAGTGTCTATGAATATGCATATTCGTGTGTGTTTCAAATGGTATGCGCATGAATATTTGAATTTGTGTCTTTGTTACCTTATTTGTACATACATATGTTTGATAGAGAAGAAATAGAATAGAATAGAATAGAATAGAATAGAATAGAATAGAATAGAATAGAATAGAATAGAATAGAATAGAATACATACTGTAGAGGCACAGAATAAAAAAGAACAGACCACAACAGGAAAGAAATAATAAAATTTAAATGTATACAATAAAATAGATACTCTAGAGAAATAGCATTGAATAGATATTGAGGAGTGGAATAGAACTGAAATAAATAGAGGAGTTCACTCAACATTCTCACCTTGAGGTCAGTTTAGTCACTTTATTGGAGATTTTAATCTCATTGCGGAGGAGTTTTCTCAGTTTTAATGCATATGTAAATATTCATGTTGTAGTTCTATCTGAGCACCTGAAGGACTTTTTTTTGTTCGAGTTGTCTTAAAAGTTGATGTTCAAGGCTAAACTTCATCTATCAGTAAATCAAAGGGAATGCATATAAAGTTAAGTTATTGAGAAAATTATCTACTTATTTTTTGATAATAACGAAGAAAACAGTTATTTCTCATATCAGAGGTTCTTAATTAGCAGTCGACATTGATGTGGATGATGAAACATCCATTTTCCACCCAAAAGACTTCTGTTAATATTAAAAAGATAAAGAACATGCATATAAATCTCACTTCCCTTATGTACAAACTTTATATTGTCACAGAAAAACATAGAGGAACATGTGTGCTGAGCCAACAACATAAAAACTAAAACAAAAAAATAAATCAAACCAAAAAAAAAAGCAAAACAGTAACATATAAAAACTAAAATGTGGAATAAAACGGAAATAAAAAAGCACTTTAATAGACTAAAACTGTGGTCCATTAAAGCACAAACACAGACAGACAGACAGACAGACAGACAGACAGACAGGCAGGCAGACAGATAGACAGACAGACAGGCAGGCAGATAGACGGTAAGACAGGCAGACAAACAGACAGACAGACACACAGACAGACAGACAGACAGACAGACAGGCAGTCAGAGACAAAAACACAGAGGGATTCAGTGGGACTGTGTTGTGTGTTTCGGCACGTTCGCTCAATTTCCCAGGGGGGCGGAGTATCCCATCATCACCTTGGTCAGGGTGTGTGGGACGGAGAGGGGCTGGGGGGCGTTGAGGGGGTGGGGGTGGGGGTAGTTGAAGGGGAGAAAGAGAAATTCCATTGAGGTGACACATCCTGTAGGTGGGACCTTCGCATCACCGTGGTGACAGAGAGTCGAGCCAAATGCTCCCATTACCCACCTCTCCTTCCTCTCAATTCAGCGAGGGTGTATTTGCGTGAAATAATAAATAAGAGGGCGGAGGAAAAGGGAGTGAAAGCAACATAAATCAGGGGTGTGTGTCAGCATGTGTGTGTGTGTGTGTATGTGTGAAAACATGTGCATGTTCACACGTAACTTGTTGCTTTGATTGGGAAAATGAAAAAAAAAAATGAAATGAGTCACTTTCAATCTGAAACTAGTTTGATTATGAGTGTTGCAATACAGTCTGCGTTCAAAACTGTGAGGGGGATGTAGAGCTTTGCCAATACAGATGAAGCCTGTGCAGAAATATTCCGGGAAGAACTCAATTACACCTTAAATCTGATCCCTTATTAGATCATCTCACAATCTGAAACTAATTACTCAGATTTGGGGTCATTTTAGGTTGATTTCATTCATTATCCGATCATATCTTTGAAGCAGTGTGTCACTATTGTCTGAAATATGAAACTCAAATTATTGGCAGCCCTCTCCCCATTTTTTTTTAAAGGAAATGATACACACAGGGGAGAAATACACTTGGATGAGGCTATTTTTGTTCTATCAATAGGAGGATATTTAGTCCACCCTCTGACTATCCTCGTCATGTGCGGAGAGGCGTCCGTCCAACATGTTTGCTTATCTTTCTAACCATTGTTGTCTAGAGATCGTTTATATTGTGTTATAATTCTCACAGTACAAATGAATATGAAAGACATAAATATCCCTATCTTGTAAATAATTGTCTTAAAAGGTCAAATAGCTCAGGGCTAATTATTTACACTTTATAGCAATACTCCACATTCATTCATCCTGTTAGAGGTGAATGATATACTGACCTGGTTGACCACAGTGATGAGCTGACATGAGTCAAAGAAAATGAAAGTTTGGATGAGAACTAGTCCGGAAACCTCTGAGGTGGATACATAAGCTGGTTTGAAGTCATTTTTAGAAGTAAAAGAGTTGTGCACCTGTTGTTTTATTTTCTACTGCACAACAGTGAACAAAAGTTCAGGAACTTTTCTGTTACAGGATGATTTACAAAAAATAACACTTTTATTTCAGTTTCTAGACTTTCTTGCTGTCTTTCTACAGTATAGTCTTCTTTAATATACTTAAACTTAAAGGCAAATATTAAGAATTGGTCAAATCTGGTCTCATGATTCCTGGCTTTCAAAGGACATATTAACAGCTAATGGAAATATTATGAGTTTAGTTTAATTCATAGCTCCCATTTTTTTGCTCATTAGTGCATTTTAGTAACTTAATGCTGAACATGATAAACATTGTACATGCTAAACATTAGCTTGGTTACCTGGCCATTATAAGTATGATAGCATGCTAACATTAGCATAGAGGTCAAAGCTCTGCTGTGTTGTTGGCATGCTTTCTGGGTTTTTGTGGTTCTTGTGTTTTAAAACTTCAAATTCAAACTGCAAAAGTATGTCAGCCGTGTTCCACACCTATAAAAGATGAAGTACATGTAAATAACACAAGTTATACATGTGGCAATAAAAGTTTATGGGTTTTCTGTTTGACTTTTACAGCTGATGGAGCAGGAGAGCTCTCAGGAGCTCATGAAGGTGGTTTCCTCTCTGTTTCGAGAGGGGGGTCCGTCCTCATTCACCCAGCTGATGTCCGGCGTGTCGAGCCTCTTCTGCGGATACCCGGAGGGCGGCGGCTCCAGGGTCCTGTCCTTCAACTGGTACGAGGACAACAACTACAAGGTGTTTCTGGGAGTCAACGGCACCAAGAGCCACAACTATGTCTATGATGACACTGCAAGTGAGTGAAGAGGTGTTACTCTGTAAAAGTCCCAGGCTGATTGAATATGAGATGAATGTAATATGATTTACAGTCTCCCCTTTTAACTGTAAAGATGTGACATACATACATACATATTTAACTATTTATCATAGAATATTTTATTTGTCAGAACAAAAAAAATACTTGCAATAATTTTTCTGTATTATAATTGGCTGTTTTTAATGATTTTCTATTTCTTTTTAAAATAATATTTCATTTTAGTCACCTTTTTATTACTTCATTTATTGAATCTCAACTTAAAGCTTCTGAGTGGTTAATATAAGTAATATAAAAATTATTTGATATAATATAAAAATGGATGTTATGTTCTTTGTCCTTTGCTTTTTTTTGTGTGTTTCATTTCTTCTAAACTCCCTGTTTTTGTAATTCTTCTTCGCTCAGCTCCGTTCTGCAACGCCCTGATGCAAACCCTGGAGTCCAACCCCGTTACGAAAATTGTGTGGAATTCAGTCAAGCCCCTGCTGATGGGAAAGATCCTGTACACCCCCGACTCCCCTGCCGTCCACAAGATATTAAAGAGTGTAAGAGAGACCACCTCCTGCCCGACCCTTCACCTCTCTCTCTCTCACTTTCTTCTCACTTTTTTCTCTCCTTCTCCACGTCTTTTCACCACCCCCAATATCTGTTTATGTGTCCAAACCCCCACCCTTCTCAGGAATGAGCTGACTTACCGAAGCGAAGGAGGGTGGAGGGACAGGGGAGCAATCAGCAGCAGTGTGAGGGAAAGGGAAGAGGAGGGAAAGATTCAACAGAAAATTTAATATGAGGGTGCAGCAATGAAAGCAAAAACAGAATGTTTTTCAGTCAGTCACATCGTGTTCAGCTGCTCTGATGCACATCAGGTGTCGATTTCAGGAAGAGTTTTGATTTCTGAGAGTTAAGCAACCTGCTACAGGGAAGAAAAATACTCAGTGTGTCAGTCCCCTTGTGTTGTTTAAGGTGTTTTTCAGTTTAGATCTTAGATTAATATCCAAGTTTCAGTATATTTAAGTGCCTGTATCACTTTCCAGTACAGTATCACTTTCCATAGTCAAATAGAACAATCAGATTAGGTTGATATTACTGTTATAGGTATGCATTGATTTAATGTGTGTGTGTGTGTGTGTGTGTGTGTGTGTGTGTGTGTGTGTGTGTGTGTGTGTGTGCGTGCTGCAGGCCAACACAACATTCGAGGAGCTGGAGAGGCTGCAGAACATGGCCAAAGCCTGGGAGGAGCTGGGGCCACAGCTCTGGGCGTTTTTCCACAACAGTGTTCAGATGAACATGATCAGAGTATGAATGCTGCACAAACACACACCTGCAGCTAAACCAACACACAGTTCTGTGCACAACTGCAAACGTTTATTTTAATTGAATTCTTACGTATTCCAAATATCTGATAAAAGTTCCACCTTCAGCACATTTAAAGGTATTTGAAAAGTATTTTAGGCTTAAAATCTAAAGAATAATCATTGATTACAGCATAAGAACTGTTTATAATGACCAATAGTCAGCAGAGAGATGGGAAATTTAATCAATAAGATGGATTTAAATCAAATTTGAGCCAGACATTTGATAAACTTATAGCTTCACCTGGACTTTTTACTCAATCCAGCCCTATAATTAGCACTTTTCAATGCATATACAATATGTTTAAGTTACATTCAGCAACTATACTTGTGTCTCATTCCCTGCAGGACACCCTGAGGAACCCCACAGTGAGGGATTTCATAGATAACAGTCTGGAAGACACTGACTTTACCACCAAAGACATCTTAAACTTCCTGTACAGCGGCCCAGAGGAGTGGAGGGAGGTGGGCATGCCCAAGTTTGACTGGAGGAACATTTTTAACATCACCGACCAGATGATTCGCATGTTCAACCAGTACGGAGAGGTGAGAAACACAAGTCAGTTTGTCTGTCTGTTACCTTTTTCCCCCTCAGACTCATATATTTACCTCTATTGATGAAAATTATTCCCAGTCTGCTTCTGTTTTTTCTTCTTCGCCGCCGTCACTATTTACCAAAAGCTGAACATTCCCAGGACGAGATGTTCAGCCTTTTTGAAAGACCAGCTCTCAGTTCTCCAGACAGGTGCATTAGTCTTCCAGGTCTGCTCCCAGGAGGTTGCAGCCAGGCCCCCCTTTGAAACAGAGCAGGCCACTTAGCACGGCTAAAGAGCCGCTCTCCCGTCCAGCAGGCTGGAAGGTGGGGAGAACAAGCCTCCTGTCACCCCCCTGCTTCGCCTCCATTGTGGAGCCAGTGATAAAGTGGAGAGTAGGTGGGAGTGAGTCGCCCCCCTCCCAATGAGCTCAGTGCTGTTTTAGTGTATGGCCCCGCATTGAAACAGACCCTTACGCCTGTGAAATAAAAGAGGGGCAAATCACTCTATCCATCCTTCACGCCTTCCCTCGTCTGATTTAAAGGGGGCAGGGGTTGAGGTTCTGGAGAGAGCCCTATCAGTGCCGGCATCTCAATCTGTCTTTTGTCTCCAAGTTCAGCGGCGAGACCCTTCAGAGCCCCACAAATAAACCCAGGCAGTTTAGCCAATTAGATATAGCTGTCAGTTAGCATTGGGCCATAGGATAACCGCTGCAGATAGGTTCGGGTCCTCTCACTCCGCCAGGGGTATGTTTCTCACACAGATACCCCATTGGAACATGTGTATGAGTGAGGGTCTCTCTTCTCAGCCCATCTCTGAGCGAACATTATTGTGTCGTGAATGTATGGTCGCGTAAAGATGAATGGGAAGTGGTCTCTCGTCTTTCATTGAGCACTCTCGAGGTATTGTACAGTAATTTCAATGGAGACATTAGACACGGTGTACATGGGGTGGGGGGGTTAGAGAGCAGAGTGTGTGTTTGTGTTTGCATGTGTGTGTGTAGGGTGGGAGTTTCACATGGCAATTACGCATGTTTCATGTACAGAGAGTGTGTGTGTGTGCATGTGAGAGAGTGACAGTGTCTGAGAGTGCACAATAGCTTGTGTGTAGTTGTATGTCATGGTGCATGTGTGTGTTTTTCTCTGTGTTTGAGGGCATGCATCGGCTCTCATGCATGTGGGTGTGTGCGTTTTGTGTTTCCATCACTGCAGAACGAATGTAGTCGCTCAGATTTTCCCATGTCACCAGATCGCATCAGTGAAAGATCGCATCAGTGAAAGATCGTTCTGTTAAGAGCAAAAGGAAACTCATTTAGCTACAGACGATCTACAAGTGAATGGTATTTTCTTCTGCTAATACAATGAGGCATGTGAATGTAGGTGCAGACTCAAAATTCAACTTTTTTCCTTACCTTATTTTGAGAAATATAGACATTTTTCTACAAAACCTGCATCATTGAATCATTGTAACACAAGCAAATATTTTCTTTCTTTGTTCGTCTTTGTTTAGTTTGTGGTTTGGCCCTGATTTCTGCGCCAGTATTTCCTTTAGCTGTCATGTTTGTGCATTCAGGGAAACAAAGAATACTTGAAATTGGCCCCATGTGCAGACGAAAGAAGTAGAACTGAAACGGTTCAGTGATTTAATGTACAAAAAAGTCAACAAACAAAAGACTTACAGGAAATGAGACAGGCAATGGTCAAAAACCAGGGAAGGTTAACCAAAAAGGCAAACAAATCCGACAGCGGTGCAGGCTAGAAAAAAAAAAGAGCACAATAACTGAGCGGATTCCAGGAAAACAAAGATCCAAAATACAGTGGAAGAGCTAAACACAAGGGAAAAAAGCTCGAGCAGTAGACATGCAAGGTAGTGCAAAGAACTGGCAGCTGAGACGGGGAAAACACCTGGACTTAAAACCCCAAAAATAATTAACTTCCTGGACAAAGATGACACAGAAAAAAGGATGGTAAAAAAAAACAAAGGCAGGAAATAAAAGTGAGGGGAGACTCTTTAACAGAAGCAGGAAAAAATCCACTAAAACGCAAACAACGACACAAGTACACTGAACATTCATACTGCGTGCTTAAAATATGAAGATTTTTTTTAAAGGTCCAGTGCAGGATTTAGTGACATCTAGTGGTGAAAAGGTATAATGACTGACTTAATATGTTCGCCCTCCTCTTGCAAAAGCTGCAAAAAATGCAGAATACCCTCTTTAAAGTCAGTGTTTATATGTCCATTCAGTGCAACTGTAGAAACATGGCGGTGCAATATGGCCGACTCTGTGGAAAAGGGATGCAAAGGACCCGCCCCCTCTGTGGATGTAAAGGGCTCGTAGGCCTTCCTACATGCTTGACATCCTCCTAATTTCTATGTACTGTATATCTAATATAAACACAAATGTTTTTAGCAATATATAACTTAAGCTGCTGGCCATTTTTTTATAAGAACTTTAAAAAAATATGTAAATAGCTAAAATTTATGAAATTAAAAAGAAACTATCTGATTAAAGAAAGAGTTAACAGGACTAATAATCTGACCAGGCATCTAGTGCCTACTTTACTATTAATTAGTATTAATAGTTGTGAAACTGGTAGTAGTGGTATACCATGAACCCTTCTGGGTCTGAGGTTTAACAATGAACTCTACCTGTCAGCTGTTTAAAAATAGAGCAAATGCCACATGCACCTGATCCAACACACCATCATATTAAACCTCGTCACGCAATTGCACACCAACATGGTTTCAGTGCCCTCGTACAAGCTTCAGCGAGCAGCGTAATCTTTGTTCGGAGCATCAGAGCATCAGGAAAAACACTGCAGTTCAAACGTCTTTCATAATACATGAATGAAACACGTGTACACTTGCAGTCTAACATGCAGCATCTTCCCGACATGAAACGCTCCTCTCTCTCCCCTCTGGTTACAGTGCATCAGCCTGGATAAGTTTGTGGCTTACACAGATGAGTCCCAGATGACCCATCAGGCCTTGTACCTGCTGGAGGAGAACAAGTTTTGGGCAGGTGTGGTCTTCATGGACATGTATCCCTGGACCACAAGTGTACCTCCGCATGTCAAGTACAAGATCCGTATGGACATTGATGCAGTGGAGCGAACCAACAAGATCAAGGACAGGTCGGTAGCAGCTGTGTGGAGGGATGTTTTATCACCTCAAAATAAGGTTTAAATAAAGTGTTCACTTCTGACCTGTTATCATTATGAGCTGTAATTTGATTTTCTGAGCATTTTTCACAGAGGAGCTTTTAAGTTGAGTAAATATTTGATACCTGTGGAGGTAAAAACGTCTTGCATTTAAACGAGAAGTGAAAGAGGGGAAGTCAGAACATTTACCGATCCTCAGTCCTTTCCATTCCAATTCCTAAAGCTAATTTATCGCACAAAAAAAAATTGGATAAAAACCTTTTATTAGCGTAGAAAGAAAAAAGGCCAATCACAGGTACTTTCCAACACATTTACTCTAATTGCAGCCGACTGCTTTCCATACCCACGGGGGCTGAATAGGATCCAACCAGTAACGTTTAGACTACCAAATCACCCCTGACAATGTACTGTTCCTTAATTTTTTTTCGTGTTTTTACCGCTGTTTTAATGAGGCAATTTATATGGATTTGTCACATTCCTCAGAGGAGGAAAAGAAGAAAAAAAAAAACCTCTCCAGCTGGTCTCAATGTGTTTTCCAAAGTCTTTTGGTGGTTCCATATTAACTCAGTACCTGCTCTTTCATCCTCCCATGTGAGGCTCTCACATGCATTTTCCTTTCCCTTTGATCTCCCATTCATAAGCAGACAGTATGTCAATAGCCGCGGGACTGAACGAGCAGTTTTAGCTGTTTACAGTGCACCAACAGGCTGTAATGGACCCAGTGGGAGTCCTGCCGCCATACAATTGAATAATCAGATTGTAGGAAGGCTTTACCTCCGACTTATCCGCTTAAGTAAAAGCAGTGTACATGTGTTGTGAGTGCGGCTTTAAGGACTTTAGCTTCGAGGGGTTTTATTAATACATTTTTTTTTTTTTTGAATGGAGACTGTGATTGGGAATATTTTATACATAAGAAAATGCTGAAACAAGTTGTTTGTTTAATCGTTTTGGTTGATGAAAGATCTTTTGGACTCATTTTGCAGATACTGGGATCCCGGTCCCAGAGCAGACCCCATGGAGGACCAGAGGTACATCTGGGGAGGCTTCGCCTACCTGCAGGACATGATCGAACACGGCATCATCAAGCTGCACACAGGCGACGATTGGCCGCTCGGAGTTTACATCCAGCAGATGCCGTATCCCTGCTATGTAGATGACCTGTGAGTAAACCAGTCGCTTCATGTAACAGCACATCATTCACATCCAGATGATGCTTCTGCAGCATCATTTGGATAAATCCAAATTTGAGGTCATTCCACAGCATGAGTGACCCCAGATGAAACAGGATACGGGTTTAATCCACCAATGTTAATGGTTTGATAATGGATCTATTACAATGATGAGATTAGAGTAAAAAATAATACTCAAAAAAAAAAATCTACAGTAGTAGAAACACATGAATAGAAGAGAAAATTTTCTGCAAATTTTCTTAGTTTATGTCGTTAATAAAACATTTCAAACATCTGGAGTTTATAAATACCTAATATTTGACTGAATAATGAATGAATCAAGACAGCAAGAAAAGGTGTTGCAGTTTTATTTGTAATGAAGTTTTAAAATTTCCTCTACATTCTTAGATCTATGCTCTTCACTGAAAATCCAAATCTGTTTGGATGAATCATGGAAACAGGCTCAGTAGCAGCATAAACTATTGTTTGGTAAAGCCTTTTTTTTAATATAACCACTTGATGGCATCAAAGTCTCAAATATTTAAGACTTTCACAAAGTGGCTTTAGATTTTCTCCCTTAAACCCACATTTTCTGCGACATCTTTCTTACAGTCTATTTAGTAAATAATGGTTCATGTCTAAAATGACTTAGTGTTTAATGCCCCTGTATTTTTGAATGGAGAGCACATCGGTAAGTTACAGACACAGACAAATGTGTAAACAGATATTATGAGATTAATCAGTCCAGTTGTGGAGTCTCATCGCTCCTCTCTCCTCTCTTCTCCTCCAGTTTCATGATCACACTGAACCGCTGCTTCCCCTTGTTCATGGTTCTGGCTTGGATCTACTCCGTGTCCATGACAGTGAAGAGCATCGTGCTGGAGAAGGAGCTGCGCCTCAAGGAGACCCTCAAAGCCATGGGGGTCGACAACGGAGTCATGTGGTGCACGTGTTTCATCGACAGCTTCATCATGATGACTGCCAGCACGGCGCTGCTCACCTCCATCATCATGGTGAGGGGCGGGGGGGGCAGAGAGGAGGGAGGCATGTTACAGAAATGGACCAGGGTCAAGTTTTATATGCTGGTTTTGTAATGTCTAATGGTGCCCTCTTGTGGCTGAATTTAAAAAGCCCTATTTATGGAGAGAATTGTTTCTGTCACACAGTCAATGCTTTCACTGGCCCTGTGTTTGTGTGAGTTTAATCACACTCTATATACTGAATCTCCTCCTTCTTCTCAGGGTGGAAAGGTGCTGAATTACAGCAACCCCCTCCTGGTCTTCTTCTTCCTGCTGACTTTCACTGTCGCCACCATCATGCAGTGTTTCCTGATGAGTGTTTTCTTCAACAAAGCCAACCTGGCAGCTGCCTGCAGCGGCATCATCTACTTCACCCTCTATCTGCCGCACATCCTCTGCTTCGCCTGGCAGGACCGCATCACCAGGAACATGAAGCTGGCTGCTGTATGTGTTTTTATTGTGTGTGTAATGATTTTTTTATATATAGAAGAAAATGCATGGATGCTAAGCACAAACATGCAGTGAAGTGAGTAGCAAAGCACTGAAATGTATCACTGTCTGCCCCTGAAAGAGGAATATATGTATCACATACGAAGGTGTTTTCATCAGACAGAGTGCTAAACTGGATCTTGAGATATTAAATTTTGCAGCAAAATTTCATTTTATGTAGATTTTCTTCAAAACTTGACAGTAAATCAATAATTTATGCGTCCCTCCTCTTTCCTTAGAGCTTATTGTCCCCGGTGGCCTTTGGCTTCGGGACAGAATACCTGTCTCGGTATGAGGAACAGGGTCTGGGTCTGCAGTGGGACAACATCCAGACCAGCCCGTTAGAGAAAGACACCTACTCCTTCCTCACCTCCATCCTCATGATGACGTTTGATGCTGTCCTCTATGCCGTCCTGGCCTGGTATCTGGACAATGTCTTCCCAGGTTTGACCTCTAACATATAGTATGATTTGCTTAACAGTGTTTGATTCCCTCATCAATATTGCAAGTTCACACATTTCTTCTTCACAGGACAGTACGGCATCGGTCGGCCGTTCTACTTCCCATTCCAGCCTTCATACTGGCAAAGTCCTGCACGCCCACATGCAGATATGGAGAATCAGGGTGAGTTTAACTGAATCGAAAATCTCTTTAGTGTTTTGTTCCTTCATGCAAAAATAAAACAGTTGCAGACGTGAATGCCTGCACTTATTTTTTTGCCTTAAAACTAGGAAAAGCTTCCCAGAAAAAAGCTTTTAATTCCCACTAGAAGATTGTGGTTGTGTTAGAAAGGTCAGCATGTAATAAACTGAGACCCCAGGAGAAAGATTTTCTCCCTCCGTTGCTCCAGCACTCGTGAAGCAGGAACTGAATCAGCAGAATGCAGTTTAGTGGGGTGCACTCTTCCAGTAAAGGGTTTCAAACCAGATTATTCAGATCATAAGTCCTGCACACAGATATTATGTTTCAATTAATTAAACCTTTCCATGAAAAAAGGCAAACATACAAGCCATGTACCTGCAGTGTGAGAATATACAACAAATATCTCCTTTACTAAGAAACTGATATAATTAACATTTCTGTTTTCATCCAAACACTCTTACTGTAGTCTATAAAAACTTTTCTGACCACATCTTAACCAGGAAAGGCTCTGTGATCTGTCCTCCTCAGATCCTGTGAAACCTGAACCAGACAATGTGGAGAAGGATGTGGAGAGCACCCCAGAGACATACACCTGCAACGGTTCAGCCAGCAGGAAGACATGCAAGCACCAAAGTAAGAGGGAACGCCTGGAGAGAGAAAAGGAGCTGCTGAGACAGCAGGAGGAAGCTGCGAACGAGGAGAAGGAGGGTCAGGACACGGGGACGGAAGGTGAGGACACAGACACAGAACTGAGCAGCTCAGAAAGGGACCGTATCTGACAGACAGACAGACTGGAGACTGTAAACTGACATCAAACTGCATGTGGGAACACACCGAGGACATCTGGTGGACAGGCAGGGTAACACAACACACCTGGATTTTCAAGACAGAGAGGAAATAGCTCAGATATGAGACAGGACAGATAAAGGGTGAAGTTGCATCCACGTTCATGATGATTACAAAGTGTAAGTGACAGGAAATGCTATTGCAGGTTATCAGAGAGACTGAATATTGAATGAGGCATGTGAAAATCTGTGGCTTAAGCATGTTTTAAAGTAAAAAGAAGCTTCTCGTTCAAACATAAATTACATCTGGTTTGTAGTCCTCATCAACGCAACTTAGAGAAAACAACAGGAAAACTTGTGATGTGATGATCAAGTTTAGTGACATACCAACAGATTGATGGACTTAAACATGAGAAGAAAGTGTTTGTTTGGATATTTTACAATCTTCTTCTTCAGTCTCAGTGCTAACTCAGTCTTTTTGGGTCCATTTGCTCGTGCAGGTCAGCTCTTCTTTGAGAGCGACCCTCTGAGCCTTGTCCTCGGGGTGCAGATTCAGGACCTGGTGAAGGTGTTTGATGGAAGCTCTCATCCAGCTGTCAACCATCTCAACATCAATTTCTACGAGGGCCAGATCACATCCTTCTTGGGTCACAACGGAGCTGGAAAAACCACCACTATGTGAGCTAAAATCAGATTTAACAAGTTAAAAAAAGTGGAATAAAGGTCTTAAAAGATGCAAACTCAGAGGTGGAAGTTTCCTGCAGGCTCAAAAACTCAAAAACTGTCTCGTTGATGCATCTTTGACTGTGTGCAGGTCCATCCTGACTGGCCTCTACCCTCCTACGTCTGGCACAGCCTACATTAATGGAAGAGACATTCGGACTGACATTGACATCATCCGCTCCTCTTTGGGAATGTGCCCTCAGTACAACATCCTCTTCAAGCAGTGAGTTACATGGCAGATGCCGCTGACAGTCAGCTGCAATGAAAGTTTAAAAAAAAAACAAAACATAAAATGCTTACAGTGTTTCCAGGATATTCAAAAAAAAAAAAAAAAACAGATCAAAATGAGAGCGGAGCTATGCTAAAGAACAGACAAAAATTACTTGTCGATTCTTCTTTGTTAAAAAGTTTCAAAGACTTTGTTGAAATCAATGCAGATTCTCCGAAAATCAAAAAAACATCGGCTCTGACAGCAGTAGCTGAAAGCCAGAGCTGCTGCTTCTCCTTCCCCATCCAGACTTTCCCAGCTTCTGAAGAGTTCACACAGTCAAAAAACTGTCAAAACAACAATTTCACACTCTGTAAAACTTCTTTATAGCTGCTGCCCTGTTTTTGTTCCAGCCTCACAGTGGAGGAGCACATCCTGTTCTACTCTCTGCTGAAGGGTCGGACCCAGGCGGAGGCGGAGAGGGAGGTGGAGGACATGCTGCTGGACCTCGGGCTGCCTCACAAGAGAGACGAAGAGGCCCAGAACCTCTCAGGTGAATCACCTGATCCTTCGTGTTTGTGAACGAGAATGAGAGAGAGTTTGATTCATTCAGTTTGTTTTGAACAGCTGCCTCTCTCTCACACACACACACACACACACTCCACAGGGGGCATGCAGAGGAAGCTGTCGGTCGCCATGGCGTTTGTCGGAGGGTCAAAGGTCGTGATACTGGACGAACCCACCTCAGGAGTTGACCCTTATTCCAGGAGATCCATTTGGGACCTCTTACTGAAATACAGAGCCGGTAAAAAAAAAAGCCTCATTTGTCCCATTAAGCTCCACATTTCAGCCCTGCAGGTCCTTTTTATCACTGAAACCAGAACCTTCAGAGCCTCACAGCTCTCCTGAGGCACTTGAATTAAGTAGTGAGCTGATCAAAAGGAAAAATTTAGCTACACGGCTACAACAAAAGCAAAAAAAAAAAAAAAAACTGCAGGCAAAAAATCAATAAACTGTTGGCAAAGACACATGAAAGTTAAGATAACTTTTTTTATTTTTATCTGCTCATCCGAAACAAGTTGAAAAATTCCACTGATGGTGTTAAAAAAGCACTTTATTAAAGGTTGAACCTTTGCGCAGGCCGGACGGTGATTCTGTCCACGCATCACATGGACGAGGCCGACCTGCTGAGCGACCGCATCGCCATCATCTCCAAAGGACAACTGCACTGCTGCGGATCCCCCCTCTTCCTCAAGAACTGCTTCGGAGCTGGTTTCTATCTGACACTCGTACGGCGCATGAAAGATCTCAAGAAGAAGGAGGTGAGGTTCACCTTTCACTCAAGAACTCAGCTCCTAATGTGCGAAATCTCTGCTGTGGTTTCCTCTTTCATAATGATCTTCAAACAGAGACTCACAAAAGAGAACGCCTGCTTTTTCTTTCACAAAAGTCTTGAGTTGTTTTTTTTTTCTGGCAGGATTTTGTTCAAGATGTTCTTGTGTTTTGCGTTTCCTGCAGAATGACTGTGACTGTGCCTCAGACTGCTCCTGCTCCTGCTCCATCTGCACCGGATACAAAGAGCAGTCTCAGAACCCGTCGCAGCATCTCGACAGAGTTCTGGATGGTAAATATATTTATTTTACTGTAACTGCATACTCATGAGCTGCTGCTCCTCCATCAGTGTGCTTGTGTTCTTTCATGTGTTTGGCCTATTGAGGAGAAACTTGAAATTAAGTGAAGGCTTTTTTGGAAAGTGAGCACATTTTGGCTAGTCTTTACATCTTCAGAGCTGTTTTGAAGGGTTAAAATGAAATTTTTTACTCTTATTTAGGTTATAGTTAGGATAATGGTTGGAGTGGTGATGATTAAAATGATAGGTTGGTTTCACACATCAAGTATTTTTCTACATATTAATAAAGATTATGATAAAACAAGCAACAATGTTAGAAAAATATCCTTAGTTAGTGAGTTAAACAATAAAAAAACTCAACTGTGATGTGATTTTATCCACTTTTATTTGCAGCAATGGCAACAAAAACATGCAAAACAAGCAGAGTTATCATCAGATTTTGATTCAAATTTTGCTGAAACCTGATTGATGCATGAAAGATTGTGACAAAATAAATAAAACGGTGAGATGATCACTGACAGAAAATACAAATGTAAAAAACTAACAAGTAAAATAACTCAAAACTGTTTCAACTGAAAGAGACATCACTTATTGTGAAAAGTTGCTTGAGGAAATAGATTTTTTAGGGCCTTTACGTAAAGATGGTCCTCATAAGAATAGCAGTAAAACTGGCCTTTGACTGGCCTTTGAATCCAAGTTATAAAACAGATACAGTTTTCACTTTTATAATTTAGTGGAGAATTTGATCCTTGTGCCTTGTGTTCTGGCCCAAAACACTTGAGATGCAAAGATTCAGGCACAAACGTTCTCATGCATTTTAATGCTTCAACCAAACTGTTGGCTTTTGTTTTTTTGGCACATTTAGCAGTTTATCTTATTTTTGCTTTTCTTGATATCTGCTACTTTGGTAACACTCTCCTCCTGACTCTCAGTAAATGATGTCTCTCTGTCGTCCTCTCAGGCGACATAGACAGCATCACCAGCCTCATCCATCACCACGTCCCTGAAGCCAAGCTGATCGAGATGATTGGCCAGGAGCTGACCTACCTGCTCCCCAACAAGGGCTTCAAGCATCGAGCGTATGCAAGCCTGTTCAGGGAGCTGGAGGAGACGCTGGCCGACATGGGCCTCAGCAGCTTCGGCATCTCTGATACATCATTAGAGGAGGTAGAGACGCTGCCTCACATCACCAGCAGCTTGTTTAGTGTATTGATGCTGCGTTTACACTGCAAGACACACGGGCCTTTTTGCAGGAAGGGACACTATGGATGAGCTCTTCAGACCGAGGGAGCGGATGACTGCACATAAGCTGATATAGTCCCTTTTTCCAGACAGTGTGGACAAAGTTATTGACTTCAAACTTACTTCACAGTCATTCAAAGTACTGAGCTACACACACATGTAATGAGAGCTGATTGACTCTTTTCTTTTCACCTTATTTTCTTTGAAAAGAGAAAATCTGCTGCTACAAAAAGATATTTCCAGCCTGTAAACCAATAATACAGGTTGATTTTGCTTAAGTGCGATATCTGATTGTTCAGGATGAACGACATCGTCCTGGTTAAAAAGCTTCTGTCTTCTCTCTACTACCATTGTCTAATAAAGGCAAAAAATGCTATTTAACTAAATAAGTTTCCTACAAATGAGGGTTATTGTAGTCTTGAAACTAAGCAAAACAAGGCAGAATACTTCACAAGAAAGAAGAAACTGAGATTTAATTGGGTTAAATTCATGAAACCAGTTGATTTTTGTTGTACACAGATTGAATCTTTCCTTCCAACCAGGCAGATTTTTGCAGTTTCTAAAAGAAAATCAGACTTTTTCTCTCAACAATAAAAAAATAACAAAAGGTGCATAATATCTGTATGTGATGCAGGGTTTATCCCGTCCTTGTCTGAATACATTCATTTTTAACAGAATCTTCAATTTTAATTAAAAAACTCATGCAGTATGCCCTCCAAACTTAAAGGAAGAACTTAAATTAAATGTGTGGAAAGTTTTTGAGAGTATAAGGGAGTCCTCTTTCTCTTCCCAGATATTCATAAAGGTCACTGCAGACGGAGAAGCAGCCAATAATGCCACCACTCCTGGTAAATATCACCACCACTGATATTGCTCGTGGCCTTTCCCTGGAATTGAATTTCTGACCCTTTGCCCCGTCCCTCTAACGCACCTCACACCTGTTTTCATTATGCTGTTATTGTTGTGAAGGCACCTCCTTAACTCTAACATTAGCTTAGCTTGTCTGGTGCTGACCTGTGGTGCATCATTTGTTGGTTTTAACCCTCTAGTTTTGTGTTCGTATGTGTGTGTATGTGTGTCTGTGTGTGTGTGTTTGTGCTCCCACCTCTAGAACAGTGGATGTTACAGAGGAGAAAAAACGTCAGCAAAGACGATGATGAAGGTCAGAGACTTGAGAACAGAATGAGGCTAATTTAAGCTTTTCTTGAATCTACTGGACTTGATTTAATTAATATGTGCAAAAATAGTTTGCTATTTAGATTTAAAGTTAGTTTTTTGGACCAGGTATGTTTTTGTTTAGCATCCAGTTTAGTATAAGGATAGAAAAGCACAGTTTACTGACATCGAAATGCTTTTTTTTTTTGAAAATTGCAATGCAATTATTAAGGAAGCCCTCAGGCTTTTAAGAACTGCAAACATTTCAGTGATTCAGGTCTGGGATCTGGAGCACATGCTCGGCTTGCACAGATAGAAAAACTAAGCAGCGATAATGTGCCACTTAGTGTTTTTGTGAAAGCCTTGTGTTCTTGCTTGCAATGCTTTAGATTAAAAAGACACATTTACTGTCAGCTGTCGTAGATTAAAAAGAAACAGCTCAGATGAGTTTCGGTGTCTTGCTCGGTGGACTGCTGAGCTCAGGCCTGCTGCTCGCTCCTTTAGTTTGTACTATGTGGATATTTTATGTGCTGAGATTTACTGTGCGCTTTCTTGTTAATTGTAGAAAAAAATGGAGGGATGCAGATGAACGGCATTACCCATGATGCATCAGACAGCAGTGCAGGAAGAGCCTCCAGGCAGGTTAAAGGTTCCACGCTGGTCCTGAAGCAGTTTCATGCACTGCTGGTCAAGAGGTTTCACCACGCCATAAGAAGCCAGAAAGACTTCCTGGCTCAGGTACAGAGACGCAGCGATGTGTGGACTGACTGCAGACTGAGTTTATTATAGTTATCTGAAACTGGCAGAGACACACAGTAAAAACAGAGTATTTTTGTATAAGCAGAGAATGTTTCTCCAGCACTTTTTGCTTATTTGTGCTTTTGGGGTTTTCAGATCGTCCTTCCTGCCAGTTTTGTCCTGATAGCCCTGATCTTCACCATGATCGTCCCTCCTTTCGGAGAGTACCCGAGTCTGACTCTCAGCCCTTGGATGTACGGTCAGCAGTTCATCTTCTTCAGGTCAGACTCAAGGACAAACACTGCGAATTCCACAAAACACTGGCTTGAGACTGCAGCTGGTGATTATGTTGTTTAAATTTTTTTTTTTACAGTCAGTGGCTTTAACTTGGTTCTCTCTCCTTTACATTTTCTAATCCCCGTTCAGTAACGAGCAACCATTTGACCCCACAATGAAGCACTTCACAGAGCGCTTACTGCACAGTCCGGGCTTGGGGACGCGCTGCATGGAGGGGGAACCGCTGGGGTGAGTTTAAGGACCGTCAGGACAGCTAGAACCATTTCCATGAGTACATCTTATCTCCTCAGTTTGAAACCACTCGTACAGAAACCCTGCAGCTTAAAGTAACAGCTTCAAAATCACTTTGATGGTACTTGGGCTCGTAAGATGGTTAAACTGTGTCTCTGTGGCTTTGACTTTGCACCAAAATTGCTAGCTAGTTGCAATTTTACTTTTGTATTTCTCCACTTATCTCCTCCCAGAATGCCCTGCAGTAACAGCACATTAGAATGGGAGCATCCTGACGTCTCTCCTGTGGTCAGCAACATCTTGCTGAGTCCCGAGTGGAACCAGAGAAACCCGTCTCCATCCTGCCAATGCAGCACCAGTAAGAAGCTTACCATGATGCCCATCTGTCCGGCCGGAGCGGGCGGCCTGCCGCCTCGCCAACGAATTGAGGCCACAGGAGACACGATGCTGGACCTGACTGACAGGAACATCTCTGACTACCTGGTCAAAACCTACCCGAGCCTCATCAGAACCAGGCAAGTTTAAGTGCACTTTACAAATAACACAAACAGGAGAAAATAAAAAAAAAAAAACATTTGTGAAAGTGCTTGAAAACGTAAGTCAAACCAAATTTAAAAGAAGTTGATGGTAACAGAAAAAGCTGCAAAACTCTGCATATAAGGATTCAAACAAATACAATAAATATGATCTTTAAACTTAATAAAAATCCCTTAAACAAGCTTGAAATATGTTTGAACTTTTTTTTTTTTACACATTTAAATAGTTTTCCACTTGATTAAATTCTGTTTTTCATTTCACAGTTTGAAGAGCAAATACTGGGTGAACGAACAAAGGTAAACCTTGGCCCTTTGTTGTCAGAAATCTCCTTCCATCAGTCTTTGACTCGTTTCTATTTCGTTGCTGTTGAATAAATATTCTCTGTCCTCAGATATGGAGGTCTGTCTGTAGGAGGACAGCTTCCCATCCTGGACGTTAATCCTATAGACATCCGGAGTGTTTTCACCCAACTGGGAAAAATGCTGAACATAACAGGGGTACTTACTTTTACTTTGTTAACAAAAGTAGCATGTCAGGTCCATTAAGTTGGTTTATAACGAGCCCTTCCCATCACAGGGTCACTATTCTGGACTTGCACTGAGGGAGATCGGTCCGTTCCTACGATACATGGAGAGTGAATTTAACATAAAGGTGGGTGTGGAGTAAAATCGTTCAATCCCTGCACCAGCAAGTGGCAGAAATTAAATGCAAACACTCATTGTTGCAAATCAGACGTCTGCAGCTGGTGCTCAGCTTTTATATTACAAACTCTTATATTAAAAAGTCTGTTTATACCACAAGGACGCAGACTCACAGCTGTAAATGCAGACATTATAAACCTAAACTGCAATTATCAAGTCAGATCGTTATGAAATATACTTAACCACCTCTGCTCTCCTCCGTCAGGTGTGGTATAATAACAAAGGCTGGCACGCCATGGTGGCCTTCATGAATGTGGCCAATAACGCCATCCTGAGGGCCTTCCTGCCTCCATCCGCCAAACCTGTTGAGTTTGGCATCACGGCGATCAACCATCCGCTGAACCTCACCAAAGAGCAGCTGTCTGAAGTCACAGTGTGAGTGTTCACTTTGTATTTTTTAATCATCCTTTGACTCATTAAAAATACACTCTTTCAAAAACTGAAGCTGCAATACAAACTTTTTTTTGGTGTTTACTTATGTAGACTTATAGACTTATATACTAATCCAATACTTTATTTATGTAAAGGTCATTTTAGAGTTAATCTACCTTAATGCCATTCTTAATAACATTATCTGTTGAGGATTTAAAGAAATCCAGACATTGTGTCCTTGCTCTAGTGCATGTTTAGTATTGTATTGTCTTGGTTTAGTATTCTTAATGTTTGCTCCATGGTCTGACCGCACCTGCTACTTTTTCATCGTTTCCAATTTTTAAAAAAGAAACTGATGTACATAAATCGGGATCATTGTGAGACAGAATAAGCATTTATTCAAGTTAACTTTAAGTTATTTATTACATTTAACATTAAAATTAACTTTGAATTCCTAGAATAGAATTTATAAGACTGATGTGTTATGCTTCTTCCTTCAGGTTGACCACTTCAGTGGACGCCGTGGTGGCGATCTGTGTTATTTTCGCCATGTCCTTCATTCCTGCCAGCTTCGTCCTCTACCTCATCCAGGAGCGTGCGACCAAGGCCAAGCACCTGCAGTTTGTCAGTGGGGTGAGCCCTCTGGTGTACTGGGTGGCCAACTTCTTCTGGGACATGGTGAGTCGAGCAGGGGAGGTGACGATTTAAAATGTGCATCCACCTGATACTAAAACTGATTAAAGATTTCAGTTTAGACTGTAGAAAATGTATTTAGATGTCATGTTGGTGAATATAGACTCAACTTTCAACAAGTAAATGTTTAATTTTTTTGAAAAATTGTATAATACATCTGTTTATTTTTGTATAATAATTTATCTGTCTATTCATTTTCTCATGTGAATGCTTTATTCCTCCCCTAGATCAACTACTCCCTCTGCACTGCAATGGTAGTTGGCATTTTCATGGCTTTTGACAAAAAGTGTTACACGTCACCAACCAACCTGCCAGCACTAATTGCCCTGCTTCTATTATACGGGTAAGGCTTTGTTCAATTTAATGTGGTTTAATGGAAGGCTAAGAATAGAAAATACTGATTGTGCAGGTAAAAAAAAAACTCAAAAGAACTGGAATTGTTTGAGAAATGTTCCTGTTTTTTCTGTCTCTGCTGCCTTGCAGGTGGTCAGTGACGCCCATGATGTATCCCATGTCCTACATATTCAACATCCCAAGTACTGCGTATGTGTCCCTGTCCTGCATCAACCTGTTCATCGGCATCAACAGCAGCGCCATCACCTTCATCCTGGAGCTTTTCGAAAACAACCGGGTAAGAACTTTCAGATTGTAAAATTTTGTAAGAAAAAAAACTCACCTTTGAAAACCCCAAATTCTCCTCTTTAACAACATCGGGTCTTTTATTTGAGTGATTTCGTTCTAATCAAATAGTTTAAGCATAAAAGGCTGAGTGCTTTTGGTTTGAGGCTTCCTGCAGTGATCAGCAGTTTTGCAGAGATCCAACAAGCATCGCTTCATCTGTAAAAATAACTCATAACCCATAAGAGGCAAAGAGGCTGACAGTTAAGCATATTGATTAATAAATGCGCAAATTAAAACAGTATTGAGTTTTTGACAGCTTGAGGGTTTGTAGCACAAGCTGTAAACACACTGTGTTAGCAAATTAGTGTTTATTTCCACTTTCAGCAGACACAGAGCAAAATTAGCATTCATTTGAAATTATGTTTCTGGCCAGCTGACAAAATAAAAGTACAATATTCACTCTTTGAGGGCAGACCAGCAGGGGCAAGAGAATCAAAATAAGGTTTGGAGTCTAAAAAAATCAGTATGAGCAAGAAAAGACTCTCTGCTACCATGTAGATAGTCATTTTAATAAAGGACATTTTGATTCATCATAGAAGTGAAAGAAAGACATGTACAACAGCAGGATCCTGAAATTCAGACATCAGTTTTATTATTTACACCTGTGCTTTCTGCACTGCGACACGCAAAAACATCTTATGTGAAACAGGCCTTCCCGACGATGCACAGACAAAGACTGATTATTACGTAAGGTGGTGCAGCTGGGGAGGCAGAGTGGCTGATGAGAGGATGAGTCACAGGTGAACACGATGAGTGGACCTGTAGGACAGATGAGGGACTAACAAAAAGTCTTACAAGAGAAAAAAAACAGGAGGAAACCCAAGCAGGTGGAAAAGGGGCACAGATGCTGCTGTCATGGCAACAGGTGACTTGCTTCATGAAAAAAAAAAAGTTCCTCATGACAGATGCTTCTCCTCGCCACACATCTGTATTCCTCTTGTCTGCTTTCACTGATAAATCCTGCAACAGATGAATCGAGAGAAAATCACTGGAGGTGGTGTGACGCCATATTTGTTATGTTGTTTTTTTCAAAAAGAAATTCCTCATCACAAGCAGTAAATCACAACTTTATGCAGTCGTATGATTATTTGTCCTGACATTTATAACCTCAGAGAAACCCTTTATTTTTCGTGTACACCTGTACATTAAAGAAGGCTGTTTAGTATATTTGTTTGGACGTTCAAAGTGTCTGAGTCCACTGATCACTGTTTAGCTTTGCATTGCATTTATGTAGGAAGGAAGAAAGGTTAAGTTTGTTTTTACCAGGACACCAAATTTTTGCTAAATTTCCAAACTTAAGAGATGAGAACAGCCTGATCTCAAATCAAAATTACAATTTAAAAAAAGAAAAGACATGTAATCCAGCTCTTTTGACACTAATTTACATGAACATGCAGATACATTTTCAGCTTGAAGTGAGAGCTATTTATCAGCAAGTTTACACTGAATGAGTTCAAATCTACAATATCCAAAACTTAAGAAGAAGTTTTATATATTTATTGTTCTCGTTTTGAATTAAGTACCGTTGCTTTAGCAAAGTGCAACTCACAACGCTTTATAAGACGTTATGCAAATGTGTGAGAAAGAGATAATGATGCAAAATATCCAGAAATGAGCCACAGGTTTAATTAAGTTTGTTATTTGTGTATGCTGCATACTGTATGGTGAAGCGTTCTGTCGATGCTGCTGCTGAGTGAAATGTGAATTGATACCTCTGTGTGTGTATGTGTGTTTGTGTGTGTCTCAAGCCTTTGCTGACGTTTAATGAGTGGCTAAAGAAAGGCCTGCTGGTGCTGCCTCACTTCTGCCTGGGGCGAGGACTGATCGACATGGCCATGAATCAGGCGGTTACTGATGTTTATGCCAGATTCGGTGAGTGTGGTTCTGTGAGTTTTCATCATTATTTCACTCAGCACAATGTTCATCACTGAAAATTACGCCAACGATGTAATCAGAAAATTATGCTATTTAAATTATTTAGTGTGCTCTGTAAACACTTGGGGAAGGTATGGGGGAAGTGTAGAGAATTTTGATTTGCTTGTGACAAATAAGAAATGCTGACTTTGTTGAGACTTAACAAAGGGTTCATTTTAAATACAGACCTGATCTCTGATTTCAGGGGAAGAGCACATAAAGGATCCTTTCCAGTGGGACTTTATTGGGAAAAATATCGCCTTCATGGCAGTGGAAGGCTTTGTCTACTTTATTCTCAATCTTCTGATCCAGTATCGGTTCTTCTTGGATCACTGGTAAGAACCCAGCAAGTTTACATTCACAGCATCTGAACTCCTTATCACACTTTTGTCTTCATCCTCCAATTGAAACTTAATCAGGAAAATTCTTTCACAAAGGGTCTGAACTCATAGCAGCCTATTGCAAGTTTTTCTTTTAAAACAGATAAAGTGCAGCTCTGTTTGTACTAGATTTTCACAGATGATTTTCCTGCATCCTCCAGGTTATCAGACTACAGGCGCACTCCAACACGAGATGAAGATGACGACGTGGCAGCAGAGAGGCAGAGAATTTATGAGGGAGGGAGCAAGACAGACATCCTGCAGATCAGAGACCTCTCCAAGGTGAAAAACAATGACGACTGTGTTATTTTTTATGATATTATGAAATAACTACTGTGCACGTCTTCCTCATATACCTGGAAAAGAAAAAGTGTAACTGCACATTCTCTCTCTCCCTCTCTAGAGATACACACACACACACATATATATGTATATATATATATATATATATATATATATATATGTGTGTGTTA
>JAQMCX010000009.1:8111213-8180576 GCA_029814765.1 Acanthurus leucopareius | reverse complement strand
CACACACACACACATATATATGTATATATATATATATATATATATATATATATATATGTGTGTGTTTGTGTGTGTGTTTGTATGTATATAGGGTAAAAAATGTTTAGTATTATTGTTAGTTTTTTCAGGAAATATTAATTAACCTGAGAACAGTTATGTGAGCATTAGGACACCATCTGAAACAAGGGGTTAGAGGGTAATATGTTTTTTAATTTTGTTCTGGTAAGAGTCATTTTTACTTGATATTTGTCAGGAATGCATGTGAGTTTGTTTTAAATTTTTTTTCATCCCAAAATGATAATATTTATCCTGAGGCAAAAAGTCAATTAACAGCCAAATCAAAACAAGTCAAACAAAAACTAAATACATAGTTTGATGAGTTTGTGAAGTAGGGGATCATGGGGGATGTTGATGAGAAATCATAATGGTGCTCCATCCGCAGTGAGCAATATGAACAATTGCAAACAGAGCAGCTAGCAAGCAAGTTTGCTTACTTCCTTTACCATGTTTCCCAGATGTCAGAGCAACTACAGAAGGTAAAAGGCATGTGATACCACTGACAGGTGATCAAATGAAAGGCATCATTAGCTTTAATAAAACTGCAGATTTCTTTGATTTTGAACCTTTTTGGAAACATCTCGGATAATAAAAGAACACAACTTGTCAAAATACATAAGACAGATTGAGAAATTTAAATGTAGAAAGTTATGTATGATAGTTTTAAACCTTCTTCCCCCTGAATAACTTTACAACGATCTCTAACAGCAGACAGAGATAAAGATAAAGAAAGCAAATGCACAATATGTAAAAAATTAAAACATATGCATATGCAGGCTGATTAATACTTTAGAAATAAACAACTCCCCCACTTTATATACACCTTTTTAACCTCTAAATATTTGTTGCTGGTTTTTTAAGTACTGCACAGGAGGAGTTAGTCATCATAATTGTTTGCTACCCTCTCTGCACAGACGTACGTGGGCAGGAAGAGGGCAGCTGTGGACCGGATTTGTGTCGGCGTCCCTGCAGGAGAGGTAAAGCCACTGAGTTCATTTGAAATGAGTTAGTGATTTCTTCATTTCATGAGGCCAAATAGAATATTAAAATTTGGAAAGTAGCTGTCATTTTCTTTGCTGGTGAGTGTGTTCCAGCTGGGTTTTAGCAGAATGTGTCTAAGCATCGAGAGCCTGATTGTCTTTTGTTCTGTCTAGTGCTTTGGTCTCTTGGGAGTCAACGGAGCTGGAAAAACGACGACCTTCAAAATGCTGACTGGTGACACTGATGTCAGCTCTGGGGAGGCGACTGTGGCTGGTTACAGGTACGTAAAGATCAGACAAAAATGTAACTGGTCGATGGAACACAAAATCTGTTCGGGGCTGGATCAGACGGTGTTTATAAAATGCCCTTTGGTCCATCCTGCACGCAGTTCCAGATGGGAGACGACCAGACACAGTCCAGTGAGTCAGAAAGTTTAAACATGCAAAGGTCAATCTGACATTATTCTGTTTGATGGCACTATCAGACTATTAAATCAACCCTTGTGTTACTCTCAATATGTAAAAAAAAAGCAAGAAACTGGAGCTTAATCGACAAAGTTTTTGAAGTCTCAAGTAAATGTTTGTCGTAGAGCTACAGCAAAGTGATTCTGCTGCCAATGTATCATCCATTAAAAATCCAATTTTCATGCCAACTATTTAAAAATAGCCACTCAGAATTCTTGTCAGGGTGAGTAAGACCCTTAGACCTCATTTGCATGATTGTTGGAAAGTAAAACTCCATTTAAACCCAGATTAATGAAAGTCTGGGTTAAAAGCTGTTTAAATAAACCATCTATTAAAGCGGTTCTGAGCCTTTTTGGCATGTGACCCCTTTAAGCACTTAAGCACAGCAACCCCCTCCTCACAAGTTATAGCTACAGTGTGGACGTGATGGTTATTTATGTTTTCAGCCAGAAAATCATTTCTTCTCTGATTCTTTAAAGGACATTTTTAAAACTTTCAGTAAAAGCATAATGTATTTTACCAATAAGTAAAACAACACAATAGATAAAATATGATAATATAAAACAAATTTTGTGTAACAGAAGTGCATGTATACATTCTTCTTTCTTATCTTTTAAAATCTTATGATCTCATGTGATTATCTAGAGTCTTTTTGTTGGGAAACACTAATTTATCAGAATGGCAGTGAATATTAAAAAAAAATTGTCCTTTGGGTAAATAAATTCAATGTAAGATGATTTTTGCACAGTAATTACGAAGTTTTGTTCAGATATATTAGCTTTATTTTAGCTTTGCTTGGCTGTAAAAAACAACTGTAGGAGTCTAAACCCCACTCAGAAAAGCTAAATGTTTTTTTTATTTCATGTTGTTTTCTCTGTTGGTTCAATTCAGTGATTGGTGCTTCTTGTCTTGTTTTGTAGCATCCTAACTGAGATTCTGGATGTGCACCAGAACATGGGCTACTGCCCTCAGTTTGATGCCATTGATGAGCTCCTGACCGGCAGGGAGCATCTGTATCTCTACGCTCGTCTCAGAGGGGTTCCCGAGTCAGAGATCCCCAGAGTGAGTAGGACTCCAGCTGCTTCACATCTTTTGTCTCAAGATGTTACTTTCTGCTGTTGAACTGGAAACTACTGCTTAGCAAAGTGCTGTATCCTGTTACTCTTGGTTTTGTATTGTAGATTGTCTCTTAATTTCTGCTCTGTGCTACATAATTTTTGTTTTGTACATTAATTCTGCTGTAACATTGTTATGAAGGGCTCAGTTTACAGTAGGGGATGCCCATTTAAAAAAAAAGAGTCACTTCTGGATGGATGTGCATTTTTCCCTTCCTCCTGCAGGTGGCAGAGTGGGGTATCCAGAAGCTGGGTCTAACAGAGTATGCCAGCCGCTGTGCAGGGACCTACAGTGGAGGCAACAGGCGCAAACTCTCCACAGCCATCGCAATGATTGGCTGCCCGGCGCTGGTGCTGCTGGTGAGTTAGCCAATGACGTGGAGCTCGAGAGCCCATTGTTTGGGTTTTTGGGTTTTATGCAGGGATTTATCAATGAAATGGTCTATGGATCCAGATGGGAAGCCATATGGGTTCAGTCAAGCCTGGCCTCAAATGTTTTATACATTGGCAGGAAACTGCGCAGTTCAATTCAAATTGGCATAAATCTAAGATCTTTGCCATATGCTGATAGAGATAAGGACTTGGTCTCTGTTCATACGGAATTATGTGCTCAGAGAGTCAAGTTTGCTGTTTGTTTGCCGCTGTGTGTGTGTGTGTTTGTGTGTGTGTTTAGGATGAGCCCACGACGGGGATGGACCCCCACTCTCGACGCTTTCTGTGGAACGCCATCATGAGTGTCATTCAGGACGGCAGGGCCGTGGTGCTAACATCACACAGGTTCGACATCTGATCATGAAATCAATCCACTGCACACATCTGCTGCAGCAGCTGACCAAACACTGTCAGCTCTTCTGCCAACAACTGTTGATTAAATCATGGCTAGACTGGAATTTACTTGATTTTGCCATTAAAGTCTGTGAAATTAAGATTTATTGCTCATAGACATTAAATAACAGCAGTAAGAATAAAGATGGATTTTGTGTTTTTTCCACTAGTATGGAGGAGTGTGAGGCCCTCTGCACTCGACTGGCCATCATGGTCAATGGGACCTTCAAGTGTCTGGGCACCATCCAGCATCTCAAATACAAGTAAGAGATTTTCTGTATTTTCTCTCACTGCTGCAGTGTTTAGATAGAAATTGCACATGATTTTCAACCAGGGGAGCTGGTGATAACTGCTATTGACAATAACTGTAATATATTTAGAGACAGTATTGATATAGTTCTAATAACGACATTTGTTCATGTAGTGTAAATAGATGTTTCTTCCCATTCTGTCTTGTCATAGTAGGTTGAGGTAATGCACCTTAAAGCTGGCTGTCACTCACCACAAAAACAGAACAACTAATCAAGATTTTTTGTAAACTTTTGTACAATTATGGTTACAGACTCTTTCTCTTCTTGCTCTCATTCAAACCTTGAGTGTAAATGATTTGCCAAAAAAGAGACAACACGTAGTCAACAAAGTTAGAGATGAATTTGACTTGCAGCATTATTATTTGTTTCAATTTTCTATTGATTTTGAAATAATATTGTTATCGTGTACTCTGCAGGCCATGATTATCATGTTTTGAAAATTAGATATCACTTTAGCCTTAAACCTTCACAACATGACAAAGAAAGGTTATTAGTAGCCACCACAAATACTCCAAAATAGTCAAAGTTTTGGGTGTTGTTATGAAGTTAAATGGAGGTATAGGTACATTGAGTTGTATCCTAGAAAGTTTCATATTTTTACACCGTTTCCTCGTTTCAGATTCGGGGACGGCTATGTAGTGACCATGAAAATCAAGGCAGCTAAAGTGGGCTTGTCCCCGGATCTGGAGCCTGTGGAGAGCTTCATGGAGAGCTCCTTCCCCGGCTGTGTTCAGAGGGAGAAGCACTACAACACTCTGCAGTACGAGATCGCCTCCTCCTCACTAGCCAGGATATTTCAGCTGGTGGTGGCCAATAAAGAGAGGCTCAGCATCGAAGACTACTCGGTTTCCCAGACAACACTGGACCAGGTATGTGTGAACTAAGACAGTAAAAAGAGGTCGGCTGACCAAAAACTGATACTTAACTTACTGTCCTGCTGGTGATTTTTATAAACAAACAAACAAAACCGACACCAATCAATGCAAGTCCTGCTCTGTTAAATGTTAAATGTTGCAGTAAATATTTTTATATAGGGAGATCTTTAACTATAAATGTGCAAGAGTGCAAAAGAAAAACTGCATATGTTCTTGTAGATGACAGCCAGCGTTTAGATGCCCTACTGCCACCTTCTAAAACAAAACAGGAATGGGAAGAATTTGATGATAACAGAGTCACTGTATTATTTACATCTTATTATCTTGTGTACTAAAAGCAAGAAATCAATATCCATTTTCCTTAGAAATATCTGACTATTAAGAACAACCCAAATTTGATATTTAAATGTTTTACTTTTCTTTAAACATGACTTTAAAACTTTTAGTTATGAACTTGATTTTTTAAAATTTACTGTAGCCAAAATTTTTGCTTAAAATTAAATAATATTAAGACTTTTCACGATTTAGTGCAAATATTGTGGTCTTTTTGTGCCTTTTTGTGCCTGTGTTTGTTGTGTACTGAACCAGTTTTTCTGTTGTGCAGGTTTTTGTCAACTTTGCCAAGCAACAGACGGGAGAAGACGATGACATTACCTTACACAGACGCACAGCAGGTGGAAGAAAAGACATCAAGATCTCACCAGTGCAGAGAAAAACATGAACCTGTCACCTGCATATGTACAGAAACACAGACATAATCATCTTACTCTGCAAGGAAGTAACGTAACTTCCCACAGTCAACAATTTAAAAAAAAGCCACTTTAAAAATTCCACTAGCCAAATTGCTGTATAGAGTACGAAGAAGTCTGGTGCTGCCAAAGTGAAACTGTTCATTCTCCAGTCACAGACAAACTTTTTAAGCCTTTAGCTGCAAACAGGAGCATGTCTGACACATAATACATGAGACTTGATAATATATGTGATAACAACCGAAACTGATTCAAAAACAGCTGGTTCTTCTTGTAAAATAAGGAAAAGAAATATATTTTTGCTCAGACTGACTGGCTTGTGTAAATTTGTACATATTGCATGTGCAACAAATACTTCAGCACCTTAGAATCTGTATTTTTTTGATGTTTACATTAAAAAACTCACCTCAATTTTATGTGAAAAGTAAACAAATGTCATTGAATGTTGTTTTTCCTTTTTTTCCTTCCATTTTTTCTTATTTTCTTTCTGTCGTTTACATTTGAGTTGTCTACTGTGTTTCATACATCTCTATCTCATAATGTTTTCCAGTGTCAGTACAAAATATTCCTCTCGAAGAATAAAATTTGAAAAACTAAAGATGATCAGACAATTATAGCTACAGGAGTGATTGATATGTTGATATGTTTGTGGCCTAAAGCAGGAGAGCAAACATCAAACTTTTATTTTTCAACATGAATGCCTCCTACCTTTTTACACTTAGTCCAGCATAGAGGAGAGTGCAGATCCCTAATTTGTAGAAGTTACCGTCTTGAACCCTCCTCCCCAAGCTGTCCACAGCAGTGATGACGTTATCAAATCAGACAGATGGGTGCATGAGGCCAATGTTGGCAGTGGTGACTTGCAGTATTCAATTACCCTGAAACAGAAAAACCACAAAAGTTATTAACAACAAACTTCAGCATAGTCACTCAAGAGCTGTACAATTCATCTCTTTTCACGTTGGGCCAGAAACCTATCAAATCACCTCCCGTAGCTGGAGGAATTCTATTTTGTATTGACCAAATAAAACAATAACATGCTTTATATTTCATGCTCTGCAGTGTTGACTAGTTGATTTGTACTGCATCATCCAAATAAAAGAGTCCAGACTTTCATAATGTATATCTGAAGTGCAGTCTTTCTTTTGTATGTGTCCTCTATCAAGCGTTTTAGCCCTTCCTTGCTTCTTTTTAGAGCGAGTGGATGCCACTTAGGTTATTTAGTGATAAGAGTTGAAAGGCTTTTCACTCCTACCGTGACTCCACTGACCTCCACTGAGGAGCTAAGAAAGCTACTGCAGGTCAGTTGAGTGTCTGAGAGAGAGTTTTGCATCGGGGCCAAGGCGACACTGTGCTGAGTGGCTTGTCACAACCTGGATTTATCTGACACACAGTCCAATTACTGTTCTCCTGCCGCAAGTCGAGTGTCATTGCCTCGGGCCACCCACTAGCCTGAATTTCATTGGCTACCTCCAAGAAACAGAGGGATGATGGCACTGTGCAATTCAGAGCAACTAATGAATTCTCTGGTGTGGATCTTATGCTCCTCTCCGGCCCATATGGTCATCTGGACGAAGCTGAAGAGCATGAATTTTGAACTGTGTTGCTGTGGGAGTGCAAACGAGTCATACTGTAACAAGCTGTGAAACGTGACCGTTAGTGTACTGCTGAATATTGAAAAGAGATATGTTAGTGCATAATCTTTTACCAATGTTATCAGAATAAAACTGTTGGGTAGCCTATTTTTTAATTAACACATATATAAATTGACAACATTGCAGGTAGACAAAGTTAAAATAAGTACTATTTTAAAAAATGGAAACAGACAAATCAGTAATTTTTTTTCATGACTTAGACAAAAATGTGACGGCTAGTACAATTACAAGTGGAGTTAAATCATAAATTCAGTGGACAGACTACATGTAGTCACCTTGTGCTACTGTGCTACTGTACCCTGTATTCTGTGACAAGTCTGAATGCATTGATGGAAATGAACAAGCATTTAAGTCCTCACCATTTTTATATTTGCAAGAAGTAGAAGTTTTCATTTCCACTTTCGAAATTTTAAGTCTAATTTCCAGAGACAAGAATATTGATAGCACAGTAAGCATTTAGGTAAAGTTAGCTTAAACACTGCATGATGCAACACCTTTCTAAAACCACAAACTGTCACCTTTATATAAAGCAAACACAGTTTGGTGTTTGTTCGTGAGCTGCAGAGATGCTGTGAGTTAAGTTTTAAAACTTAAAGAGGAAGCTTGGCGAGGTGTTGCCCCCACATTGATTTTGCTAATTTGAATGTTTCTCCAAATGTCAAACTGTAAACATCATTGGTGTCCTTCAATCAATTCTCATTACACAGAATGACTCAAACATTAGTTTATGCTGATGCATGTTAGCATCACTTTTAAAGCTGTATTAGTTGCAATGGAGTGAAAGAAACAATATTATCCTCTGCAGTGAAGTGGAGTTAAAGTATAAAGTAGCATTAAATTGAAATACTTAAACATAGTGCATAAGATCAGTATTTGAGTACACCTTAGTAACTTCCCATTACTAAAGGATCCTTTGGGAGGATGAGGGGTGCTATGAACTGGGAGACCATTTGCTGCATGATTGAAATGTCTGTCCTGACTGACAGGAGATGAAGAGTGTGACTAACAAGTTTGGCATCAGGTCAGCCATCAGGTGATGCCATACATGAGTGAACAACTGTTACTCTCATTAAACCCCTTTTCCCCGTCTGTGTTTTCAATGTGGAAAAAAGTTATTCTCCTGGAACTATCGAAAATTAATTGTTGACTTCAGGCTCCTTGGCTCTTATTGTTTTTAATTTGCCACGTCTCCATCACGTCGATCAGCTAAGTGCCTGAAATTTGAATTTAATGAGGTTTAATAAAATGTCAGCTTGACTGTGTTAAGGAAGCTGAAATATACTAACAGAACAACAGCTACAAAAGGAAAGAGAAGTGAATGTGACCTTTGCATATTAAGCATGCAAATATAATAATTCATTTACTGCTCCAGCCTAAATTATTTAGACTTAAATTAATGGAAAACTGCCTTGCCCACATTAATTAATCAAGAGAAGTTCCAGCTACATTCAGCTGTAACACTGCTGTTTGGATTTCTATCCAAAAAATGAAACATAAACATTTGATGTAAAAGACAGGAAATCCTTTTTTTGCTGGCCTGTTATAAATCAGATAGTGAAATACTGTGTTCAGATTTAGAGAGATTTCATGGTCATGCTCACCTGGTGGCGTGCACAGAGCTGGTGATCGATGTGGCAGCAAATCCCCTGTGATATTCTGAGGAAAAAGAATAAGAAAAGCTTTTCTATTATTACTGTGATTATATCCAAACTCTCTGTCCACATGCTGCTTTCACAATCTGACAAAATTTCTGCACTGAGCTCCTCTGTTGTGCCATATGGTTAAACCTTCTATGTTATTATGTACTTCTCCTCAAGTGATGCTGCACATATTTCTACATTTACACTTCCTGAGGAGATGATTATCCAAGCTGAATATATGTTCACAAACACTTGATACTTAGAAAAATACACATCTTTTTAACTCATCAATTTGCCTGAAAATCAACATATTTTCAAGTTTTTTTGGTGTTAAACCAAACAAGTTGTTGTAGCACACAAGCTTTCTTATATAGCATATAACTTTTTTCACTATTATAGCACTAAATATTCTGGCTATTTCATGAAACCATCTTGCTCAAACAAACTGGTATATTAGTAAGTTGTAACAACAATAAACTTTCATATGATATTAAAACAAGCAAAGAGATCCATTGTTTCCTGAAGCTATCATAGAACATCATGATCTAGTTATGTGACACATTGTTTTTAGCTGATATGGCTGTGTGTTGCTCTTGCTTGTGCACATGTGCATAATCAGTGTATGCCTGAGATTGTCAGTGCGTCACTTATGCAAGTGTTGGTTCAACTGAAGTTTCCGAAGAGAATGAACATTTCCTACCCTCCCTACGCAGTGCAAGCAATAAATACAAGGCCAGAAACAGTGACTGACGTTAGAAACGACGGTGCCTCTGTCTCCCATCAGCACCAAAGGAGTGTCTCAATCTCTTGTCTGAGACCTGCCAACCCTCCTTAAGCACATACTATACCACTTGAGACTATACGCCTGTGCTTCAATGTATGTAGCAAACTGAATAACATAAAATATTCAGCACTGAGTACCACTTATCCACTACCGCCATCATTACGAGGGCTGTTAACTGTCCTAGACATGTAGTTTTACATATAGATTTCATAACACTTTATAATACAGCCTATAATTTACAGTGTAAATGTGTTGGATGAATTATAATGAATCCCCCACATGATACTCACTGGCTCCTACTGCTACATAAACGTAAGTACAAAAGAGGAGATCAAGACTGGTAGGAACAAAGGGGTAACAAGTAGCCATTCAAGAGGACGGGAGGCATAAATAACACTTAATTTATAGTTTTTTATTTGAAATGTTGAGCACCTTTTGGGGTGCAACAAAAGAGTTATGTTGCTGTACCTCAACAGTTGTGGTAGCATATAAATATTGCAAATAATTACTTTATAGGTTTTGCAAAGTGCAAGTGTTGTCAACACCACTTTTACCAGACTTCATTTTCCAGTGCTGCATCCCTGTAAGTTATTAGTATTTACAAAAATGCATCTTAAAAAAATAACATCTCTCTCTTTGCCTCCAAAGTGCCCATTAGTTACTCCCATGTTCCTCATAGTCTTGTTTTTTAGTACCAATAAGTATTTTATAGGCATCTGATTCAAACAATAAAACTACACTATAAATTATGAAGTTTTACAACAGAAGTTTCTCTTTGAAAACTCCAGGTCTTACTGCTGAGGAGATGTCTAAAGTCAGACAAACTTCAGCTCTAGTGCGATAATGTACCGAGAAGAAACTGTTAATCCTAAAAAACTGACCCTTGGGGACTTGACAGGACCAGTAACATTGCAGCCACAGCTTACCCTCAGTGCCAACCTCCATAGTTCCTCTGAACCTCTGACTCAAATAGAGTATCGATCCACAGCACCTTGCGTTAGATCAGATAGATTGTCTTGAACCTAAAAGTCTCTGTCTCTCTGCCTTCGTCTCTTTGGTGGTTTCAAATTAATATGTTCTGAAACACTGTCACGTAAAACACATTCAATTTTCCCTTGTAATGAATGTGGAATATAAACAAAACTGGCATCACATAATACAATATTGATTTCTTCTTACTGTTAGCTGTCAGGATAAATGGAGAACTCTGCCACATGAACGTCTTTAAGGACATTATTTAAACCACATAAAACAATATCTAGAGATGATCTCAATCAGCTTCCATATATTATAAAATAAGTCACACACACATTGAAATCTGCTGTGTTTGTTCTTTAAATGGAGGCATTCATTTTGCATTTTGATTTTCTAAAAAAAGGAGTACTTCTCAGCCTGTGAAAACAATTGTATTTAGATTTTTAGGACCTTAGTCTGATCTGAGAAAGTGGCTCAGTTGACAGCACCTCAGAAATCTCAACTGGGACCTCGGTAATACAATTTCTTCAGAAAGTCTGCATAATAAACTGGGAATGTAGAGTTGAAAGAAGAGCAAATTTAGTTAGCAGGGATTCACAATTGCATTATGGGAAGCTTTAGGGGCTGGGCCCATGCTAGGGAGTAAAAGTCAGTTTCTCTGCCTCTGCTGCCTTGATTTAAACCATTATGGTTTGATTTCTCTCTCAAAGTCCCATTATAATAATATGCTTTGTCAGTTTCAGAAAGTATCATGAGAGGAGCTCAAACTCTGGAAACAAGATTACACAAAGGTGTAATTAAATTACCCATCACTCTTGGACTGAGGTTTTTAGGCATTATATTTGCCTGATAAAAAGCTAAGAAGATGGTTCACATTGAGTGTGTAAAATCAAGAAATTTTCTCTTCTTTTAATAAGGCGAGAATTCACGAGCGATGCTAAAATGAGAGGTTTTACAATTTCTAATAATGATAAGAAGATGACTAAGTGGACAGTAGATGAAAGTATTTCAGTGGATGGACTTTGTTGGTTTCTTGTGCAGAATACAAAGCTTTAATGGTGTTACAGAAGGTCTGACTGACACCTAGTTTTATGAAGACTGGATGAAAACTAGAGATAATCAGGTGTGTAATCTTTAAATATAAATTTATGATAGTGCAACCATCAGGTTTTATTGAAAGCTGCAAGGAAAATAAATGCTCCATTATGTTTAAAAGTGTGAATTATTGTAAATTAGGGTTTTACATGCAAGGAAAAGCTTTCTTTTATGGCTTCAATGTGAAGTTGTAGTTCGCATAGAAAACCCTGTCCATCTGTTAATGCAGTTGTGAAAGTGATGTGTGGGTTTCCTGAAGGAGAAATATGAGATTTTGTGTCACAGCATTTAATTTTTAAATTTTTTTTTGCATGTGAAATGGCGCGGCAGAAATTTCTGGTCATAAGTTTAATTGGGGTCATGGTTGGAGGATGGAGTCTAATAAGAGGTCACTTTTGTATCTATACAAAGAGCCGGCATGAAATAAATGTGTGGATGAGAGACAAAGTTGCTTTCGCCGTATGAACCAAACAAAGGAAAACTGTGAATTAAGGTTGGTGTGAGCTATAGTCCATAATGTCTTTTATGTGAAAGAAGCGGTGAAAGATAGTTAAAGCATCTCATGTGCAATAATAGGTAAAGGTGATGCATACTGAATACAATCACTGAAGCTTAATCTACAGTGTTTAGCAGCATAATGGTCTGATGCACCATGAGACAGTTGAAGCAAACAGATGAAAAGCATGAAGGGAAATACAGTGTATGAACTAGTAAATACATTCTGTAACTTGATATTATGTATTCAAAACATTCTCTTCTTATTATTGTCAGATTGAGAAAGCAGTTTAAAGTATATAAGATTTATTATTACAACATATAATATTATTGTTTTTTTATTAGGGTTAGGGTTTGGTACAATAAACTTTTCTCTGTCCTTTTTCTATAGTTAAACTGTGAACCTGTGTATATATCTTCAACTCTATGCAAATAGTATACAAACAGTAGATACAGTACAGCATATGTTAGCCATGTGTACTTAAGTTGAATATTGTCAGATCCTGCGTATATCGTTTAGCTAGATACTTTTTTTTGTCCAAACATGCTGTAAAACAAGCAGAAACTTACAGACAGAAGTAGCAGAAAGCTCATATCTTTTAGTCCAAAGGTTATATTTTAACTGTTTTTATCAATTATGTGTTTAAAGTCTCTGTGAGGCTAACTTACCAGCTTAGCTGGGTCAATTGCTAGCAAGCAGCTATCTGGTTAGCTCCGTTAGCTTCCTCCAAAACGGCATTCATATATTCCAGTTGGCTTGCCTGTTTTCACCGTAATTGTTGGCTTTAAAAAGGTTAAAATTTACAGTTTGTGGTGGCAAGTGAAAGAAAACTTTGTTTATCAGTCTCTTTTGTCTCTGACAGTGTCTGACAGCTACCTGTCCAGCGTTTTCGCTAAACCCGGAAGTTCTTTTTTCTTCCTCGTTCTTTCTGCTTCAATCGACCTTCGCGGCTTAAAATCAATTAGAGCCACAATACAGCAGCGCCCCCTTGTGTACCGAAAGTTGAACCCTGTTCTCTTAGCCTGACAATTAGATATATTTTTACAAAACACAATTATTCTGACATCGACTTGATTCTAGGATGACAATAATTCTAGTTTTGCAGTTTGGCCCAAATATTTGTGTTTTGACAGCTGAAATTTTGTGTTTTATTCATTTATTTACTTAAATTTTTTGCAGTGAGCTCACAGACACTTCTTGAAAAAAACATTTTCTTCATAGTTTCTTATTGTTTTCTCATTTTGAGATGTACAGTATTTATAAATTACTTATGTTTGCAATTTTGTAACTTTTACATACCTTTTAACATGTGCTATATTATGTTTAAAAGTACTGGTGCCATTACTGGATGTACTGAGGAGGAAAAATTTGTGCAGAGAGCCACCTAAACCTCACAGTTTCACAGTGTTGTAGAATCGGCTCGGAGAGGAACGCACCAGTCAATAAAGTCTGCACTAAACAAAAGCTCAGCTCTTTCCTAAATTAGCCTAATCATGGTGTTTCCCCCAGGAAGGCAGAAATCATTAATCATTTGTAGGTAATTGATCAGTTACTGTAGATGTGGATAGTTTACAATGAGAAAGCAGTTTGACCATCATTTTGTTTTCCAACAAAATGCAGGAAGCAGCAGGCGATGAGCACCCACAGTAGTATTTTTTTAATAAATTAATGACGGTTTTCAGTTTAATATTGTTTTAAGAACGTTTCTGTCCAGTCTGTGACCCAGAACCAACCACATGAGGGCAGTAGGTTTATGAGGATACCCTGGTAATATCTTACATCAACGAAGTGGAGCATCTCTGCAGTAGCATCCTTCTGTCATCCACCCAGTTCTGTGCCCCTAACCTTCAGGAGGTGTGTTTGATGTCTGAGGGATGTGTGGGCTCACAGAAGGAATTGCTGATCAAGTGTGCTTTAAAAGTGCATCAGAACTGTGCAGCCAGCCTGTGTCTTCTTGTCTTACACTTGTGTGCGTGTGCGTGCATGTGTGTGTGTGTGTGTGTGTTCTTGTCTTAACAGAAGCTGCAGGAGTCGCCCTTGAGAAATCTTGAACAAATATTTCTCTTTCCCCTCTCACACCCACACACCATTATTCATGCTGCAGAAAAATGTACTCGTGAAACTCCATAAAACATATGAATGAAAGATGCTGCCGGCTTTACCTTCTGTTGTCCACACTTCAACTCTCCCACTGGAGCTGATCAACAAGTGAAGAATAACTTGTGCCTCATGTTAATTTGTGGTATTTATCACAGAGAGAGCAGTGAATAGATTCATTTTGGATTAATTATGTACTTTCATTTCCTAAACAATTTCAATATATTTTATTTTAACATTTGTCTTTCTTGTTTTACCCAGTTAGGCTATAAACTTTTCCAAAACCAACATATATATTTGGTAATTTGCATTTTGAGTCCATTCTGTACTGTAGATGAAAAACAGTCTCAAAACAAAGTCACTTGGGATTTAATGGAGGAAGATGAAGTTCTGTTGGAGGATTTGATTTGTGAGGGAAAAGAAACAGCAAAATAAAGTAAAGTTTCTGGTGAAGTTGGTATCAGTGAAGACATCTCAGCATAACTTAAGCTGATATCGTAGGTCTGGGTGTGTGGGCTTGTGAGGGCCTCAGGGACTTAAATAAGCCAGCTCTAATCAATAGTAAGGTTGACTTGTCGTCAGTTTGCCGTTCGTGCACTTTTGCTGATGTGAATACCAACTTCTCAACTCGGAGTGTTTTGGGCTATCATGCACGGTGGCACATTGTCAAAGTTTTCTTAAGTTTGGCTGAGAAAAAAATCCCTGGTGCTGTTAATTTAATGTTCTCCAGCGCAGCCCAGTACAGGAACTACAAAATCCAAAGACAGAACGCATTTGCTTTTCCTGCAGCCGTGATTACCATAAATCCCAAGCCAAGGTGCTGTGGTGATATAGTGAGCCATTAGAGATATGACAAATGCATTCATTAGCTTTCTTACAGCACCTCAGCTCCATGCTGTTACTCCCTGGGGGAAAATGTGAATAACTTTGTTGTTGCCTCTAAAGGCAGTGGTATCGACCTCAGGGGTAACGGAGGAAAAGACGACTGAGAAAGATGGATCGACACGACTCACCTTCAAGTACTATTCTTGGCCTATTGATTATGATTTTGAAAAATGTGTGACAGTTATAAGTTGTTTTGTCTTATAGGTCAGAGAGATAAAAAAAAAAAAAAAAAAACAGATGTTAAGACTTTTTTTTAATGGAAATATTTGCCAGCTCCAAACTTTTGTGTGCAGTTTTCCACTGCTTTTACAGGATCCTTATGAGTGATTTTTTAAGTTAAGAACTTGGAGTAAAAATAAAATTTTCTTCTCCTGGAGGCGGTGAACTCCATTCACTGGAAAACTGATAATTGTTATTTGTCTTAGCTTAGCAAACAGCATTAAATGAAAGAAAAAAACTGTGCATGTAAAGTCTGTGTGTCAGTGTGGAAAACCCAGTCAGATCTATTGGGAAACCATCATGCAAATGGAAGAATTGATTTTTAAAAGGGGTGAGAGAGGGTGGAGGGACCGAGGCCATCAGACACTTTTTCTCTCTCAGGAAAACGTTCCAGCTGTGACAGTTAACCCTTTAACATCCACGTCCACTTTTTTTAAATCCTATCAAAGTCAGACTGAGCTAATCTTTTCTGTATACATACGAACAGCTTTAACAGTGTTTTCTGTAAATTTGAATTTTACATTTGAAATTTAGATTTTAGATTTTGTTATTGCATTAATGTGATTAATATGTTGTGTTTACTCCAAAGTTTGTTCCATCATATTGCATGTTTTCACACTCAAGTCAGGATGACATTTAGTTTCTCTGCAGCAACAGATTGTGATGACTGATCCATTAGTTCCCTTTAACACACTTCTCTCCAGTAAAATGCCCAAAATACAATAATTACACAACTGATTTATGTGTATTTTATTCAGAGGAGGTAAAAAAGTCAAACATTTAAAAAAATGATCACCTTTCATCAATGTTGGATGACAGCTGGAAGCCTCCAAAGTAAAAACCACAGTTTAGACTATAATAACTCTAATCCTCCTTCTTTAACATCAGAGAACAGATATGAGGTCGACTTCGCAGGTTGCATTGTTACCTTACACTGTCTGAAATGTTCGGATATTAAAAGTCCTATTTGACACAACTGGAAAGGCAAAATCAGCTGAACCATGGAGGCAATTTTGGAAAACTGAACGATTTGCTCCTTTTAAAAGGTCAGTCACGCCTCATTTATAGAACGTAATTTAATTATTTGCCTGGGGAATGCATATGAATCTCACATGGATGGCCGATTTAATTTCAGGTTATTATATAAGCTAAAAATCCACACGTCTATTGAGTAATTTCCCCTTTTTTAGCATAAAAAGAGTCACTTTTTGAGCCGTACTATGTATTTAATCTAATACAGTGACGACATTTGATGCTCTGGAACAACATGAGTAAGTTTGACACACACTGCTTTAGGGCCTGAGATTTAATAAACACATTAAGAACATGGAAAATTCATATATAACTTAATGCTAATACAAGAGGAAGCTGAGGATGTTGGGGGTTTTATCTCTGAGAGCAGGCAGCGTGTCACAGAGCATTTGTTTTAAGCAGCCTTGAATGAATGTTTACAACATTGAGACATGCAGGTAAAGAACATACATGATTACAGGTTGAGTGGGAGAACTGATTATAAAAAAACGTCCTTGCCTGCTTGAACTATTACACCCACCCCCTGATAATGGTGTTTTAATAAAAGGGCCATATTTCTTTTATCATGCCTTTTATCCTGCAACCCCGGGAGCTCTTTCCTTGAAGGGAAAAGATCCAATCTCTTTTTACAATACCCTCACCAAGGCCATGCCAGTCCTTGGCACAGATCAATCTCTGAGGGTCGAGCTAGAGAAATGTAATCTGGAAGAAGGGGCCTGCTCGTCTGCACCTCGACGTGCTCGGCTGTCAGTCAAAGATCTTGTTGCCTCCGTTCTGACAGCTGAGGAAGCCAACATCCCAAGCGGCATCCCAGGACCTTCCAGGACCGCCAGTCCTTTATCATCCATCTGCCAGATTGTACCAAAACTACTGAGAAAGACTAAAAGCTCAGCCCATATGTGGCTGCTAATCAGCTGTGGGTTTGATGTCTATATTTCAAGCTCCTCACAGCCTGAGAAGTGTGCATCACTTTCTTATGTTCATATGTGTGTCAGGTGATCAGTTTTCTGTGTTAACATTAGAGTCCATTTTGTGCACTTTATTTATTTTGAAGACATACAAGCAACGTCATAATTTAAGTCCTAGTTACACCTGGGAAACTGATTTTCAAAACTTGGCACTTCAGGATGTTAAAGTGATTGAAACTAACTTCAAAACTTCTTCGTAACAAAAATTAAAATCCTGCTTAACTTCCTCCCATCTCAGTAACTGTAATAAAGTCTCTAGTTCATTAAAGTTACAGGGTTTTACTCTGGTGTTTACCTATGTAACTTAATATCTTATTTCATGTGAAAACTGTGTTGTTGTATCAAATTTAGGTGAAAAAGCAAGTTGTTTACTGTTCATTTACAACAGTAGATCAGCAGCTGAGCAGCTGATGAGATGAAAACCCTGCAGAGAAGGACACAGTCCCAAGATACTGTTGTGTTCCTCAACTCAAAGCACTGAAAGCATCAACACCTGAGCAGAAAATAACAAACAGATGTATCATATCAGGTGACTTTGTGTCTCAGTGGTATTGTCATGTGTGGGCAGAACATCATGCTGTAAATCTGAAGCCAAACTGAAGCTACTAATAAAAAAAAAAAAAAAAAGGATGGATCGCTGTAACATGAGTCAATACAGAGTCAACAAGTCTGGACTGTGACAGGTTTATTGAGCCCATTCATTCGGAGACGAACCCTTAGCTGCTGTGCACACAGATAAGGGATGATTGCAGAGGAGTGCAGCCAAATACAGAAATGCAAACCTGAGCGAGTGACATTCAAAATGAACAATAACTGCAGAGCAAAGGTGTGAAGGACGAGCACATATCTCAGTTTCCACATATTCAGAGGCACAAATTCTCTACTTTATGGCCCACGGCGGAGATGATCTCAGACCATAATTCCTGTCTCTGGGTTCAGGTCAGTGTGGTGGACAGAAACAGCAGAGTTTTCATTGATCAGCAGCAGCAGCAGCTTGAGAGGATGTGACATTAAGTTGTATGAGCGAATGGTTATTTTGTCAATAACTATTCTTAGAGGCAGCACGGAGCAATGTTGTGAAAAATGAGATACGTTAAAATAATGTACAGCAATTTGGCTGCTGTTGTGTCCTTTTCCAATGATTTTATTTCTTGAAGCATGTATCTCAAACACAATCGGCAGACTCATGATTGAGGCGACTCAAGCATGTAAACTCTCGGATTCTCTTCCTCTGTGAGTACAAAACTGTCTGCAACTGTTGTGTTTCCATTAAAGAAAGGACTCGACAGAAACTTGGGCCTGACGTCTTTTATTTAATTGTTGTTTATACAAAGTGGATCAGCCTGCGGATTCAAAACCAGACAAAGATGTTGCCATTTTGTAGCACTTTTCCCCAGAGGTTGTCGTCAAGCTCAATCAGAGCAGACTTGAAAGTAAAAATCAGGGATGATTAACGGTTGAACAATATTTTTTAGGAAAGCAATTTAAAGTTAAAGGCTGCTGGAAAAAAAAGTGCCGTTCCTCAGGATATAAAGAAAATTACAAATTAGATAAATTGAAATAGATGAGAATACAAATGAATACTGAAAAGATAATTTGAGGGATCTGGTGCAAAAAATTGTTAACTAAAATATTAAAGAATTATCTCTTAAAAACTTTAACTCCAAGAAAAAAAATGTAATCACAAGAGTGTCAGAGGAGGTGAATATATCTCAGCTAAGGTGTAAAGTCCACAGTGAATAAACTCTTAGGATTTTAAGAAGTTTAATAAGATGAAAGCCGTTGTGTTTTCATACGCTTTCATTTAAAGAAAACACAACTGGACTTTTTAGGACTTTTCCTTTTCTTTGATTGTCTGTTGTTTTTAGGAAAACATTTCAATAGAAAAGGAAAAGAAAAGAAAAGAAATATCTGAAGTTAGTACCTCTGTCAAATTCTGTTCATATTGATATAAACTGGCAGTCTAACACATTAAAACTGTTAAATGTGTAAATGAAGAAAGTTTAAAGTTGCCAGTAACACCTTGGCAGTCTCATCTGAAAAACCTCCAACCATTTAAATATTTAACTCTGGAAACATGGAGGATCTAATGAGGCGAAGCACATCTGCTTTTTTGGTAAAGAACGATTTTATACCAAACACGCTGCAGTGAAACACGACCGGTTGGAAAGATTCACTTCACTCTCGAACTGAAAAAAAACAAAACAATTTAATTTGTTGTAAAGTATCACAACAATTTCCATTTTTACTCATCTGGAAACAAACTCAATTATAAAGTGCGACACACAAAGGAAGGTCTCTGATGGAGGCTAAGTCTCGTCTTGTTATGCTCCTGCTTTAAAATGTAGAGTCTAAGTGTTCCTGCCACCGAACGCTGGTAGCTCTAATGACTTCAATCACCACAGCTGACTTGTTTTAGAGACGGTCTGCGGCTCTGTCGTGAACTCAGGCTGTTTTTCCGCTGCCCTCCAACGTGCCTCGGTTGCATAAGAGAACCTCTGACACGATCGAAACACAATTGATGTTTAAAAGCAACTTCTTCCCTCAGTTAGATCTGAAATTGCCACAGGAAGTGAAAAGTGCTTTTTAAAAACACCATTTCTCAGGGAATGGCATTCTTCTTTTTTTGTCCCCCCTCGTCTCTTTTTGTAAACACAATGTCATCCATCTTTAAGTGGAAAAATCTGTTTCCCTGCTTCATCCCTCTCCTGGTTTTCCTGATGTTTCGCCTGTCTGTGGCTGTTGTGTAAATACAGCAAGGGAACGTCTGAATCGTATTGAACACACGCTGATATGCTGATCTGCCACACAGGATAAACTCACAGCTGTCAGGATGAGTTTTAGCATCATATACAATCAAAATAATCAAAAAATAAGCTTTGTATTTGAGCATAAAGGATGTATCTCACTTCCCTCGTGCTTGGCATATTTTTTTTACTCTGATTCTTTCGTGTTGGCAAAGCTGGAGTGACAGCTAATGTCATCCACTCTGTCGGTCAGCAGATGTTAATGTTTATGGGGTAATAATGATAAATATGGGCTCCAAGTTCATGTTTATAAAATGGCATTAAAAGGACAGTGATTATGTGCCTCATTTGGATGAAGGTTAACGGCCACCAAAGAAAAAGTTGCTCTCTTTAAGTGCAGCTTTTGTTTTATTTCTGAAGACTGTTTCACATCAACCAGTTCTCACTTCAAACTCATCACATCTGCGGTTGTGGACTGATTCAAATCATTACTTAAACATACAGTATGTAATTTATCATGTTATGTTCAGTCACATTTCAGACTTCCTTCCTCACTCTTATTTGTGCTACCCTAGAAATTAGCAACAGGTGACAAAATGAAATCCAGTGTTACTTTGAATAAAAATGCAGATTTCTGAGTTTTGAACCTTGTTGGAAACATCTGGGATAATGTGAGTGCACAACTTAACTACATACACAATAGTCATTTTTAGACATTTTCATATGGAAATGGTTCAAAAGTTTAATTGAAATGAGTCAATACTAAACTGTCAAAATAGTCCACTATAAGTAAAAGTCCTGCATTCAAAACCTTCCTTTTCCATCTGTGCTGATTCGTCTGTTTGAAGCAACTACACTTCAGTGTTGTCACTATTAACATGAGGCGTCTCCTCTTCAGTCTCCACTTGCTTTTCTTCTCTGTTTGCATCCTGGAGTGTCTTCATTTATAAATCAATTCTTGGTGGGGCTCTATTATCTTTAATGCTCCCTGTATGTTGTTTGTCTTGCAGCTGTGTATATCAATGCTCGTGTTATATTTATTCCGTAGGGACCAAACAGAAGAGCAATGCTGTATTTGTTCATACTTTGATAAACATAATTCAAACTTCAGTTAATATTGATAAAGCTAAAGCTACAACACAATGCCTCAAAGTCATTAAATTATTAAGAAAGGCTAAAACACATTAACATTTCGCTGCTTAACTTTACAGCCACAAAAATCTTGATTTCATATCTTTCTCTCACATTAAATATGCAGAACTAAATAAGTAAGAAGGTTTAAGTGTTGGGAAAAATATAAGTGAACATTAACATTTAACACAGAAAAAGATAATCATCTTTTCTGTGTCGCTGCCCTAACAAGTCTTTAACAAAAGCTAAGGTTGCATTACAAACTGTAAACTTCTTTTTACTTTAAATTTAGTGCTGCAGGTTATGATGGATGTGCAAGAACAGGGGTCAAAGTTCAAGGTGCAACATTTTGAAGTAGTGATGTCCCAACTGTATACATTCTGCATGCAACAATTTGCACTTTGAAAGGTGAGCTGCAACAAATACTGAGAAGAAAATGAAATGTGAGACAAAGAGCCGCTGCGGCTCAGGACACTTAGTCAAACCCTGACAGTAACATTTTGGCATGCAGCACCGAATGGCTATAAAAAGTCCTCAAGGTCACACAGTGTGCAATCGCACCTCCTCCTCGTCACAAAAAGACTCCAGAGTAAGTTAACATCCACATGAGTCAGACCAGCTGTGAAAAATGTGTGACTCTTAACAGTTCAGTTTGTATGATCAATACACCCATGTAGCCTTGCTCTGAATGTCAATGCACTTGTTTACGTCTTTCACCTCAAGACACTTCACAACATTACGACCTTGAAAGGTTTACTTCAGCGCTCACTGCCACATTAAACTGCCCTCACTAAACTTACAAACACTCTCGAGCCAAATCTGACTCCTTGAGAGATGTGTGTGTGCTTCATAATTAACTTATATTTTTTGAATTTTAGTGTGTCTACAAAATAGTATTTGGGAATCTCATTGTTCGCCACAGAATTCTTATCCGTCTCTTCATCTTTTCATTCATTTTCATATTTTCAGCACAAGTGAATTCTGATAGGGGGCGAGATGATGACTTCTGTCCACAGTGGATAAATTTGTCTGATTGATTCTCTGGAAATGAGTGAGAAACTAATTTCTTCTTGGTTTTATTTATTAATGTTTCTCATATTAATTTTCATGTGCGGCTGAGTTAAGAGATTAGTCGGCCAATCACAGGTTGCCCGTTAAAAGGTGCAGTTTTTTTGGCCTGGCTGTCAGTGTCGGTTAACTTAAGTGGGTTTATCACCTTTTTACACCCATTTATGCTCCTCTTATGCCTCCTAAAGGGCAGTGAAAAATAAAGTTTCTTATGTGTTCTTATATGATCACATTTTCGTACTAACACTAAAAATTATACAGGAAAAAAAGACTTGAGTGTCTTCACAGTGAACCAAATGGTTTATTGAAATAATCAAAATAATAAAAAAAGGAAAGAACTGGAGCTGCTGGGAGGAAAGATGAACAGTCCAGTGAAAATCACTTCAACCATTAAGAGGATAAAGTCTTTTTTTTTTCAACAATGCAACACAGCAATACTATAAGACCTTAAAACTAAGTGAACCATTAAATATCTAAAATTTGGTCGAACATATCCTCAGAAAAACAGGAAAAACTGAGCTGCAGAGAAGCAGAATAGACTCAGACAAGCTCAGGTGCAACACAGCAGCCCAGCAAAAAAAAGGTACAAGCTACATTTGTGTCCCAGGTGCTTTTACTCACATGCATAAAGTGCAGGGACCTCAGCATGATGTCGCAGCCTCCGAACAATATGACACTCTGCTTGCCCAAAGAGATGGAGCTGATACAAAAAGAATCACAAATAAGCAACACAGATGGTTTGGAAGTCCAGCCAAAAAACAACAACAAAAAACAACAAAAAACCCCAAACTAAACATAATCCATGCAAAGAAACCATAAGGCCAAACAAAGTAAGGATAAAAATAGCAATAAGCAATACTTTTCACGATGTTGCACTCAAAAATAAAACATTTTTGGGTCACCAACCTGCTCACCACCTCTGATACGAGGCATTAACACATGGGATCATTCGACAAGGTGCACAGCAGCCCAACAATAAAGTGCCAACACACAATATTATCAATATATAACAAACACACCAAACCAAAGCCGAACAGAAGACACTTAAATAAGTATGCAGTGTTAAAAAGCTAATTTGTGTTTGTTGAGTAATCAGTTTAACATCTTTACAAACCTGTAGTACTAAACACCAACAGCTACAACAGGAGCAAAGGGAAAGGGCAAACAGAGGGAAAACAGCCCAACAAGAGCTTTATATCATCTGGTCTCTGATTAGCAAAGTGTTTGGGGGAGGAGTCAAGCTTGAGGCTGCGTTCACTAACAACGCACATGTTGCAATCTGCATTCTCCACCTTAAGAGCATGAATCTTTTACGAGTTGTTGTCATCAAGCACAAAGTGACATTTACAACTCAGAGAAGTCGTCCTCTTCCTTCTGAAAGTAACCAGGAAATGTCTCCTAATGTGATGAAAGCTCAGACAAGGAGTTTCAATCACTTTGTCCTTATGGAGGACCATAAAATCACTCTTTTTTGGCAGAAAAGTGACAAAAAAAGTGACAGCACATTAAATGAAATATTAAAACAGCTACTTCCCTTTTCAGGCAAAACGAAGTTACGAAAACACAAAAACACACAGAAAACTTGCTTAATGAAAACAATTCCTTTATTTTTATTTATGTATAACTTCTTATTTACACAAATGAATGCTTATTAAAGTTTTCTACTGCTGTGTGTATAAATGGATCTTTACCATTAATATAGCTAGAGAGGAAGAGAATGGGATGTTGTGCAGATACAAAATACACAGATATACAGTTACATATAAAATGCTATTAGGATAGCCAACATTCATGCACGTGAGCTGTTTTCCTCGGGCTTACAGAACGCACTGCACTGAATAAGGCATACAAACTGTCGTGAAGTTACAAAATAAGCTAATATGTCAAAGTACTGAGTTAAAGGCAACCACATGTGCTGTTTGCTCATGTGCTTTTACTTAGTACTTCAAGATACTCTATGACCTCGATGGCTGAGAATCCTCACAGACACAAAAAAGCCAAGAAGAGCAACTACACAGGTGCATTATGGTTCACCACATTTCTCGTTGTCTTGTACAAGGTCAAGTGCACAAAAAAAAAAAAAAAACTTCTGAAAGGAAAAGCTAGAAGACAAATTGAAAGCTAAATGGAGGCAGTGAAAGGCGGGAATAAATTAGCAGATGACGATGAATAAGTGGCGAGGGCAAGAATGGAAACAAAATGAACAATTAGTGAACACGGTCAAAATATGAATAAATTACGGGGGGCCATGAATAAATGCAATACAGAATGAGAGAAAAACCATTACAATTTGAAGACTTCATTTGGGAAAAAGCTTTTATTTTGGAGAGAAAAAGGAGCTGCAGAAATTGCTGAAAGTTAATTTAAGAGTTTCAAAAAGTCGCTGAGTGAAAGTGCCATTATTAATTTAATTGTCTCCTGCAGTGTGATTCATACAGCATCGAATTGATTTTTTAATTTTGTGCTGTCATTTATTTTATTTTATTTATTTAGTTTTAGATAAAGTGTCACGCTTCCATATGGACAACATCTCCGCTAATTAACATTCATATGAAAAACAGGCAAATATGTTTATAATTAAATTTGATTAAAAATGGAAAAAACTAATCAGAAAAATGACAAAAATAAATAAATAATTAAGTAAATAAATAAATAAATAAATAATTAAGTAAAATTCATTTGAACATTCAAGCACAACCATCCATATATTTTTTTTCCCTCATGTTTTTAATAATTTATAATTCACGTAATACGGTGTGATCCTTAGGAGTCGTCCTCAGTTTTAATGATGTGGAAAAGTGTGACGTTGAACAGCACCTGGTGGCCGTTGTTCCAGCCGTAGAGGGCGCGGTCCCTGGCGTTGTAGTCCAACATGGACATGTGGAAGTACTGGTTGTGAAAGGGAATGTCTGTGTACTCGTACGTGGAGGTTTTGGTGGAGTAAGCATAGTACACCTTGGCGCCGGTCAGGTGGGAGTTGGTGATGTAAAGCGTCCCGCAGATCATAAAAGACTCGCCGGCGTTTCTCTTCGAGTACTCTGTGTTCCACGTGTTGAGGATCTGCAGCGTGTCCGGGTTCAGCTGGCTGATGACGATGTTCCCGGCGTTCTGGTTGGTCGCGTACACAGCCCACAGGCCCAGCTCGTCCGCCATCAGGTCGATGTCGGAGAAGCCCCCCCAGGTGTAAGGGTAGACGTTGTGAAAGCCCGCCGACTCCAGAGCCCTCTGGGTGACCACGCGGCCCGTCTCGAAGCTGTACCTCACTATGATGTTGCTCTGCATCTTGTTGTAGTAGAGCGAGCCGTTGTAGACCACGTGGTTGGTTCCCGCCCATTTGAAAGGAAGGTTGTAGGTTCTCGACTCGACTCCCGCCACAAAATCAGCGATGGATTTGAACTCTTTTACTATCTTGTTGTTGGTGTAGCTGTCCATGTACCAGACCTGAGGACAAATACATAAGACGGCAAATCTGATAATATGTTCATGAAAAATGAACAGGAAAACAAGTCTTTCTTTACAAAGAGAGAACAGAACAAAGGAGGTCTTTAAAACAGGAGAATAAAACAGCGGTGGGACATTAGTTGGGGGTCAAACCCTCAATGATGAACTTTCATTTTCTTTTATTAGCATTGATGAGGTCGAACAGGGACGGACGGAGGGCAACTTTAACTACCTCATAAGATTTTTTAGTGTTTTTTAAAAGGTCCAGTGTTTAGAATTCAGTGGTTGCAGATTGAAACCATCAGAATATCTCCATCCTTCCAAGCAGGAGGCCATTCAATGCACATAAACACAAAAGGCTCTCTGAAGGTCAGTGTTTGGTTTGTCCATTCTGGGCTACTGTAGAAACACTGCTGTGGAAAATGGTGGACTCTGTGGATGAGGACCTGCCTTCTCTGTAGATTGTAAACGCTCATTCTGAGGTTATAAAGACAGATTTTCTATTTGAAGATGATTACACATTAATGCAAATGCAATTATGAACATTATATTCAATTTTTGCCAATAAATCCCCTTTTATCTTAACACATTGAGCCTTTAACACAAGAGATTATCTAATTATTTAGTAGAGTTATTAATCTTTTAATTCAGTAGGTTTAATTTTAAAGTAAGTTTCTGATATTTACCAAATGGTTTTAAGATCCACCATGAAGTTTTTTAACTGTTACTTAAGGTTAAGGACCAGGTTTCTGTTATGTTCACATGTTTGTTTGTACCTGTTTTTGTTAGTTTGCAAACACAGTTTCACACTGTTACACCGAATTACAATTGATGAAGACATGGAAAGAAGAAAAAAGAAGACTGTCACTCAGAGTTGCAGAGATCACTGGTTCTTTTGTGTTCAAAAATGCCAGTTTTGAAAATGCTCATGAGGAGGGAAACACATAAACTTGCGTGTTAAGGTCTCAAGGATGCACACAAGGTAGTTTAGTGATTAACAGCGAATTCAAACAAAACATGTCTTTACATAAAAACTCCACCACAAGGCCTTGCGTTCATTTCACTGGCTCCATTCTGTGACAGCTTGTGTGGTACTTTTCACTTTTGAAGTTACAGTTTGTGGTCTTCTTTTATTTTGAAATGTCTGTGTTAAAGGTGTAGCATCCTTCAAAGGCCGATCATTAATGTGTCTAGTGCTCCATGGACAACTGACGAAGCCTCAGTCATCATGTGCATGAAGGCTGTGCTTTATCCATTACAGAGAACACTCTGATTGAGGCCCTGAGGCAAAGCACATTAGGAAATAAAGTACAACTTTTCCACAAAGTCAGTTTTTTTAAAACTTATTTTTCACATTTAACCAAAAGAACTCAATCAGTGAGCTGCCATACGTGCTGTACATCAAAACGTCCAGCATGTGACATCAAGTTTCATGCTTGATCTCAGCAGTCAAGCGTACAAAGAGAGATTTAGTGAGCATCACGTTGTAACTCTGTGACATCCATCCAACCTGAACAACAGGAGGGAGGCAGCTGTGTGTAAATCATTAAAACTGCTCGCCGTCACTTCAAAGGCTCAAAAACGTACAGCAAAGCACATTAACTCGGCTCACCCTGTTGTTTTTGGGAGATGCCTGTGGGTCAGTCATCCAGGCTCCAAATCTGGTCCCTGAAGTTTTCACTGTCAGTGGCCCAGTGATCTTCATTAGCTTGCCACATGCTGCGAAACACAACACACAGCTTCAGTCACATGCAGCAAAAAAACTCCACATGATGAAGCTGCAGCCAGTGTTTTGATGGTAATGTTGGAAGAAATCACAAAAGGGGCTGGATTGTTTAAATCTGTTGCTGGCTCATTTTTCAAAAAATGAGAGAAAAAGAAAGTTCTAAATTTGGACTGTTTGTATTTAGCATCTGGACCACATGCTTTTTTCCCTGCTGTCATGGAAATAAAGAGGATAACCAGAGACACTGACATAATACAACAACTAGTAAAACCCTTTCCTCTTGTCAGAGCTGGGCTAACATTTATTCCTCACGGTTTATTGTTTGAAGTACTTGAGCTGCATTTAATTCATCTTGCCAGACACTCTAATTGTGCCAAATGACAATAGGCTATCACCGCCACACAATCTTGCAAGTTCCCTATTAATTATTTAGCCGCTATTTTACCTAATCAATCAAAGCTCACGCACAATGAATGCTTAAGTAATCATCTGGAGCTCAGACAGACTTCCAGCTTCATCCCATTAGCATTCATACGCTAGCTATTTACGTTGACACTTTGACAGGCTCCATCAGTGTTGATAACCTGGCAGTTGGCAGACTGGAGTTTACTCATGCAAACCTTTATCGGAAGCAAAAGCTGCTCCAGAAGCAGAAATGATCTGATTAGATGAGTTTAACCTCAATGGGTGGAGTAAGAAGGAACAACCGCTTTTTTCGGTGCCAAAGTGCAAATGAAAAAAATAACCCAGAAAGAGTAAAAAGCTTCGAGGCCACCAGCTGTTACCTCTGGCTCCTGAAAACTGTTCTTTCACTCTGCAAATCAGACCACAATATTATTTCTGCCTCCAGTAGAAGCTCTACTCCGTCTCCTGTTCTGTACCTAAAGTGCCAATTTGCTGCAACCTGCAAGAAATATGCCTATGATCCCTGTGCCATTGCATAATCTGAGGTCACCATGCCTGGATCAGCTCTCTCTGCTGTGGACTTACTGAGTTTATTCATACAGCTGCGGAGCCGATTTTCCAGGTTTAAGACTCTCTGTTGCAGCTCCTCGTAGTCATAGGCTCCCATTTCCTCCTGGATGCCCATCAACACGCCAGAAAGGTTCCTGATCTCCTCTTTGAACTGGGAGATGAGCTTGGCGTCTGTCTTGTATTGCTCCAGGACAGGGATCAGCGGCTGCAGGGACTCCATCTTTCCCTTTAGCTCCTGGAAAAACATCATGAATACACGACTGCAAAGATACCTGTCTTAACAAATCTCTCAATCTGCCAAGAAGAGTTCAGCTTGTTTCCTCTGCAGCTGTTTCGGGGGTTTCAGGTCAACATCTTTACCTAAGGCAGAATATATGATTTTGAGAAAACTGAAGCATAATAGCTCATCCCTTTGGCACTTGTTTTTCACCTGAGCAAAAAAAGACTATACTATGACTCAATAAAGTTAGACAGATCAATGCCAAATATATCAGGACTGCAATATTTTCATCTTTTCATAGCAGTGAACTTGATGTGCCTCAGTTTTGCACAAAATGTAGACTTTTTTTTCCACTTATAATTTGCTTTAATTTGACTTTCTTGTATATTAACATAAAAAAAGGAAAAACACTGGTTGCTTTATTTGCAGGAAAGCTTCATCATGAGGAAGAGCATGTAGAGCTGCATTAAAATGAGAAGCTGCAGAAAGACCTGAAAAAATTTCACTGATGGACGATAATAGTCATAATTATTTCAGTAACTGCTCTCATTACTATTGTTATTCATTGTCAATTATACAATGACCAATTATATGGAAATCCCCTCTTCTCTCTCTGAAAATACTAATTATTCTCCATGAATACCAATATTGGCTTTATTAGATGGTACCAGCTGTTTTTTTCAACTGAATTTCATGATGATCCTTGCAGTAAAAAGTACAGAACATTTTGCAAACATGCTGATTTGTGAATGTTATCTGATGATATCAGATACAGGACTTAATATGAAAAGGGCTCACTATGACAATTTTACTAATATCCATAAAAAAATAAAAAAACATGAAATATTACTTTAAAAAATCAGTAAAAAAAAGCCATTTGTTCCTTTGTTTATTGTGTGTTGTCTCTTTTTTGGCAAATTAATTAAACTCAAAATGAGTGCAGGGAGTTTGAGACAGAGTTTGTGGCCACAGTTGTATAAAGTGAACAACAAGGACAATTTCACTTAATGAATTTTTCTGTTTTATGGTTGACGACAATGAGCATTAAGGTGCATCAGTGCCATCTACACCTATAAAGCACTAATAGAAATAAACAGAAACAAGGCCATGTTTTATTCACTCCATATTAACATGTGTGTATTATGAACACACTATCAATATTTGATAGTTATCGTCAATATGAGCACATCCTGACACCCCAAGGTTAAACACATGGATGATGAAAATGCTCCATGTGACCATCAGTGGTTAAAGAGTCCGGGCAGCATGCTGCTTTCACAGACCATCTGACTTTTAAGACGAGTTCGTCCTTGGCCGGGCAGCGGTGCACCTGTATTGATCTTATCAGGAGTGAAAAGTTTATCAATTCAGATGCTCCTCAGGTATCTTCAGAGAAGAAGCTTTCGCAGCTTTTTCTTGTGATGTTTCTCACAAAGTTAAAACATCAGACAACAACAAAAAGAATATATATATATATATACCTGAAAGTTTTTGTTGACGAGCGTCTTCCTGTCCGATTCGATCTGGCGGAACTTTGAGCGCAGCCCTTTGATCTGGCTCTCCATTCTCATGATGTACTGAAAGTCCCTCTGCGTCCGCAGGTTCAGCACCTCGATTGACTGCGACATGTTCTGCACCTTTTGAGAAGAATGAAACAGCACAGCATTGATTTTTCCGTCCACCGCAAGATTAAAATGTCCTCCATGTTCGGTGGCCTGCCATGCTCCAACTTCCCAAGGAACAAATCAACATTTTGACCTCCAACTTGATTGTCTTTTAACCATCCATGTGTGAGCTGAATAGAGCTTTGAATGGATTTTACACAGTCATGGGACTGTTACGCAGCAGTTTTATCCATCTGTTTTAAACATTTATTCCCCCCTTATTATTAATAATTCAAATCCATCCTCTTGTATTTGAAATGTCATAGATAATCTATTGAATCTGCCAGGTCTGATAACATATTTGCAGAGCAGATATCTGACACAGAAACATTACAGTGTCTTTCTCTCTCTCTGCTTTAACAAAAGCTCACTGGGTTTATGGGGCATGTGAACAAGAAGAACTGTGCTCCTTTCTCTCCTTTTTTCTTTGGCTCTAATTGTAAGTAACCAACACTATTGGAGCACATCACTAGCAAAGTGGCACAACGCTCACACATTGTGTATTGCGTAGTTTTCTGGCTCTGGTAGAGGGATCCTAAAATGGCCTCACTGAAGCCCCCGAGGCAGCTTAGTACATTAGTGTCAAAAGCCCGAGTGAATGACAGAGAACACCCTTTGGCGTACAACATTAAAATGTAGGCTACAGAAATGCTTCCTTATATGGGATGCTAATTGAAGAAAGCGACTCTGGTGCTGTTAGTTAGTTTGTTTGTTTGTTTGTTTGTTTGCTTGTAAGGCTTATTACATCACCACTTTCACAGGGAATAAACATTTCATTTGGAAATTAAAAGTCATGTTTCTATTACAGTTTAACAATGTTGGCTGTTGTTGTGACAAATTCAAAAATGCAAACCTTGAATCCATGTTGGCAGATGTGACAAAAAAAATACAAGCATACTTAAAAAAGTTAACAGACTGCATTCATTTGCAAACAAACTGTGTTTACCTACAACAGCTTTAAAAAGCGTTCCCAAGACCATGCAGTATTATCTTTTATACAGTCATGCTTAACAAAGTGGTAAACAAACATGTTTTTTGGAGCATCCAACTACTTTCCCAGTCTTTTGTTGCCCCTGCCTGTCAACTCTGAGATGAGTTGCTGGCATCAAATTCAGAATATATTTACAAAATAATGAAGCTGAAATGGCAAAACACTCAGTATATTGTCTCTGAAGTCTTATGAATTGAGTATATGTCAAAAAGGATGAGAAATTAGCTGTTTTACACAACGTTCCAACTTTTTTTTTTGCAATACAAATCCTGGAGGTGTTAGCGTAATTACAGAGAGCTTTAACATTCCCAGTGAAAAAGCCTGGTAATATTGGAAACATTAGCAACAGATGTGAGTGTTTTGTTGCAGAAAACAGGGGGCGCTTCAGTCCTGTTAAGGTGAGGTGCACAGCTCTGACATCTTTTACAAGCAGCCGCTCAGCTGATGTCATTCATGTAATATATGCAAAAGAGGAAAAACAGTGCTATGGACCTGGCTGGTGCAATCTCTCAGAGGATTTGGGCAACAAAGAGGCATGAATAACGATGGAAATCAATGTTACATGTCTATATGAATATAGTTGCACTGTTTGTGCACACAGTGTGTGTTTTTGTGGGCGAGGCTGTGTATTGTTTCATATAAACAGAGATGTGTGAGGCTTTGTGTGTGTGTGTGTGTGTGTGTGTGTGTGTGAGGCTGTGTGTGTGTGTGTGTGTATACACCTTCTCCAGGAGCTGGCGGAGCTGTCTGCCTTTGGCATCTCTGGAGCACAGATTCTGTTCGGGTGCCACCACTGTGCAGATACAACGCCCATCTGCATCCTGAGCTGAGCTGTACACCTGCCACCCCTCCTTTGGCCGGATGGTCTGCGTATAGAAACACAGGCACAGGCGTGAAAACGCAGCCCACACACCTACAGACTGACACTGTAAACAAATTCAACACTTGCACTGGCATTAACTTGCAGCACACAGCTGTTATGTTTTTTTTCCCCTCATGGATCATCCATTCTTCTACCTAATGCCCCCAACCGCTGAGGCACCAACCAATTCCACTGATTTATAAAAAAAGACTGTGCTTTGAAAGTGCTTTGTTGTAAGATATTCCTCCACGGTATACAGTGTGGTCTCCAGTGATTTTCCTCTTCAACAATAAATGGTCTTTCCTGTCCTTGATGAATAACCCGAGTGCTGGAATTCCTCTGTTTCTCCTCTCTTGGCCTTCCAGCGCCTTAAGTGAAAGACCTGCTGGGAGACGCAGATAAACCTGATTTGTGGGAGCTTTTCCCGTTCTTTATTACATTCAATGCGCTCCACAGCTCCAGAGTATAAAGCTTAAAGAACATAAAGTTATGCATCATAAGCCAATGCAGCATATTTTAACACAGCACGATCAACTGATGTCAGAGTGCACACAGAAAAATAAAAAAATTTTCATCAAAGTGTCCTGAAGTGCAGGAAAAGTTGATTGCTATCAGACAAGCAAACAAGGTCAGGATTTGAACAAACCTGCTGTTTACTGTCAGCATGGGAAATTACCACAAGCCTGCAGCCAAACTCTGGCAACCTTTGACTACGGATGGTAAATTTGTCCTCACGACCAGCATCCTTGGCAGACCACCAGCTATTGTCAAGAATTGTGTTTTACATTCGAAAAACTCAATCTGGCTGGAGAAAAACATGTGAAACGCGAGCTCTGGCAGCTGCAAGTGTGTCCACGCTCACGGATAGAAAAGTAAAGTGCGCTGCTTTTATCGTCGTGCACTGCTTTTTTTTTCTCCCATTCATCCTTTAACTGTCAGTCTGAACACTTAAAAGAGCGTCTGGAGTCAGTCATGAAAGATCGTGTCTCCTCTGAGCAGGAAGACGTCACATGAAGGAGACAGATCAATCTTTGACTCATCATTTTCGCCTCCTGGGAGGTTTTTTTTGGTAGAAACAATGTGAACAAAACAGTTTATACTGTATCACTGCCACTAACAAAAAAACTACTGTGATTTAAGAATGAAATAACTGTTGTGTTGTGTTCAATAACTATTTTAGTTTTTTAAACATCTGAGTCTTTCATCATTTTTCTTTATCTTGTCAAAAAAATACAAAAAAATCTCCATTTGCTATCAATCTCTTGAGCTTTCATTCTTTTTCAGCACGTAACTCTTATGATGCTGTTATCAGATTGAAGGGAAATTGTTTGAGGTAATATCAAAGCACGGCAGCTCTGATCTTTGTCCACCTCGCTGCCGGTTGCTGTTAAAGTTTCTGATTGAGAAATTAGAGCTAATTTTATGGACGCTCTGTGGCTAAGTGCTCCCTGATAGGAACATGAGATAAAAAAAACAATGAAAGTAGATAAAAAATTAGCCTTAACAGTCTTATTACTCTTAATTTTTGCATAACCTCCAAAACTCTGTCGCTGAATGTGCATTTAATGAAAACTTCACTGAAAAGCAGCAGGAGGAAAGAAAAAAAAAAAAGTGGCAGCGCACTGAAATATCTGGAGGTCATGTGTGGTACATTGTAGTAGGAAATGATGAGAGATACTGGATGGCTTAGTGCACCATGACTGTTGCTGGAATCTGCCTCCCTCTCTCATGGTGCCATAGCTAAAGGGTATAAAAGAGGAAGATAAAAAAAAGACCCTCAGCTTTTCTTTCTCTTACTCTCCTTTGAAAGGCTCCTAAAGAGAAGCAAGTTTTGCTAATCTGTTAAAACGGTCTTTCTCCTCTGTCTCTTGAGTGACGCACATCCTTTCCCCTCTTCTCACCCTCACATTTCCTCATATTAAAATGAATCTGTAGCTCAGCCAAGCCAGATGCACTCTCCTCTCCAACTCGGCTTTTTTGTGTGTGTGTGTCTGTGTGTGTGTGTGTGTGTGTGTTGGAGGAACTCTGCACAAAGAGTTTTTCTCTCATTAAATAATTCAGGCAGCTGCTTCCCTTTTTTTTTTGTTTCTGCCATTCATTGAGACTTTGTGACGGATCGCTTTACAGTTTTGACTTGAATTCATACAGACGGGACACATTTCCTGTTTATGTGAATATTAAGTCTGCACATTCACTTTCAGTCATGGCAAGGTTATATAGTGTGTGAGGACACTGCTTTGCAATCAAGACACTGGCACAGGGATGGTACTCTGCATGGGTGGGATGAACCTAATCGACCATTGTTCTTGTCCAAATGGCTTGGCGATCTGCAAGCTGCTCCTCCTAATTTGCGATAATGCTTCCAAATAATTCCCATTTCGGAAGCTTAAACTAGACCGGATGAATCACATCTCATTTTTTTAAAAAAAAGCAAAAAAAGGTAGACATGTCAATACACAGAACAAGCAATTATTATGATGCAAAAATTAATCAAACATTATTAATTATTTCTTTTTTGAGTCAGTTTTACATTGTCAGAGAGAGAATTTGCATGAAACAAGATGTTAAGAGGAGCTTCTTCAGGCTGGGAGGGGACTTGGATACAATTTACAGCGGCAATGTTTTCTTTTTAATTTATTTATGTGTTTATTTGTTTTATTTTTTACAATGATCGAACTCTCTCTTAAAAGTGAGTTATATGCCTGGCAGTCCTCCAGGATCAATATCAGTGCTATGTGGTTGATGTGGGCAATAAACATGAGTGCAAGAGAGCGTGCATCTTCCTCTACCACTACTTTAAATTCAGCATTGTTTTATTGCAGAATATTTTAGCATAAAAGTGTCAGTGTCCATGCCAGTGCTGGAGCATAGGCTGCTGTAAATTCGCAATTATGCCCGGACACTGAAATGACTCATTTCTCTGTTGTTGGTCATCCACCACCCATTGTTGCAGCGCTCCACCCTAATTAAACACATCCCCCCAAAAATCAACTGAACTTTAAAGCAATGACACTGAACGGCACACGCAGCTCGTGTTAAAGTTTATTCTATGCTTATTTTTTTTGAGGAGGAATGAGAGGGGCAGTGAACTCACCACTGAAGGGCAGTATCCGAACAGCAGCAGGAACAGCAGCGGGTTCAGGACCACGGACAGCGACCACATTCTGTCGGCTGCTACGGCGCTTCTCCCTCCTCCGCCTCCTCCGCGACGGGAACAGCAATTCTCACGGAAGTTTCCGCCCGTGGGCTCGCACCACCTCGTCCACTACGCGCTGGTAAAAACCATGGTTTCCTAAGGGGGGAGGAGGAGGGGGTCACATCCATCCACTCGTCCCCGTTACGCACGCCATGTGGGCAGCGGGGAGAAAAACCTCGTCACTGCAAGGAGGAGAAAAAGTTTGTGGGCAGGCATGCGGCGAAAATCCGAGCTGCGTTTCGACCCCCTTCTTCACGGATGTGACATCATCCAGCTGCCTCTCTCCACTTCGGATGAATCCAGCTTGTTTTGAGGAGGAACCACCGGCAGCTGTGCGGTGACAAAAGTTGCAGCTGGCAGTATTCACCGGGAAAAAAAGAGGGGGGGAGATGGAGGCGCGAGATTAGAGCTGCTGCTGCTGCGCTTTTGTGCCGGAGTGCACGCGCAGACAGGGGGAGAGAGAGAGAGAGAGAGAGAGAGAGAGGGAGAGAGCGCGCGAGAGGATGCTGTGATGCCAAAATGTAGCCAGTTTAACGGACTGGTTTTGGCAGAGAACAATATTATTTTGATGTTGTTGAGCTACTTTGGTGTTTTAGGTGCAGATGTGAAGTTAAAGGTCTTCTGAAAATGTCATAAAGTGATCACTGGCTCGGCTATGGCAGCCAGTTCATGACCAGCAAAACAAAATAATAAAATGAAAAAACAGAAGTGAAAAAAATAAACATATTTTTGGTAAAAAGATCAAATTAAAAACACAAATTTGAACTTACAAAGTGAAATAAATGAGATACTGGGTCAAAGTTTTGACTCAGTAGGTCAAAACAAGTTGAAGTCCAAAGCAGGAGCTCGGATTGGCTAACTTCAATGTGTTGTCAAGAGTTTGACCAATCAGAGCTCCTGTTGATGTTTTGTGGGCAGGACTTCTTTTAACTTTTAATCAAAGCGTTCATTAACTGGGAAACTAATAGACAGATAATGAATGCTTTGATTGGCAAACAAATTAGTCAATAAAGTAAAAAAAAATACAGCAAAAGTAATTCAAATTAAGTTTTCCGTTTGTTATTTTTATTCAATTCCCAATTTAAAATGAGAATTAACACAACATTCATTTAATTGGGTTATTCAGTGTTTTTTTTTTTTAGCAGCAAGGTTGATGAAGTATCTCCTGCATCTCTACTTTTTTTTAAAAAAAAATAATGACTTTACTTCATATACATCTTTTCTTAAGTAAAGAGTGTCTTTCTATACCTTGGAAACTTTTGTAAAATTACTAATTAGTGTTAAAAACAACATCCTTTTCTTTTTCTGATGGACACAGGTTTTACATATTTGGCCATTCAAAGACGCTTAATGCTTTTTAATTGAAACTTACTTTTAACAGCAGAGCTAGTCCCTTTAATAACTACACACAGTCTAGTCTGTGGATTAAATTAACCAAAATGTATTGGGATAGCAGCAGAAGTCTCAGATACCCTAAAGCCCTGATAGGTTAAACCAAAACTTACTGCATTTATAATTAGCATGTGTGACTTTTTCTTATTTTATTTTAAGTGAAACAACCTTGTAAATGAAGGAAAAAAAGGCCTAATTACCAAAACCTCATTACCATATCGGAATATGAAATCTGTCATATTACTGAAACAAATGACAGAAAATTTTTCTGTGGTGTTTGTGCTGTTATAATGTTCCTCTCTGGCCAAAGCCATTAGTCAGAAACTCTCATATGACACAGCATTTTCAGTGCTTAAAATAATTGATATGGGGTATTAAACAATGCGTGTGGAGCGCTCATTATGCATACAAATAGAGTTCACAGTGGGAGCAGAGGCATAAGAAACATGGTTGTTTATTCAGCTTTTGTGCTCAAGCTGTTTTCCTTCAGTTGAGATTTATAAGAGACCACTGGCAATTTTTTGTCTGAACATAAACCTTCAGACTTTGTTGTTTTGAAGTACTGGAAATATGTTTTGAAAAAATAAAAAGTGCTTTAGGCTACTTTTGTTTGACATTCATCTCATTTCTTCTTTCCATTTTTTTTTTTTTTTTTTACCGTTGAAAAAGCACATTTTCTGCTGAATTTAAAAGAAGTGACTTTGATAATACCACAGCACCGTCTGAAGAGAAAAACCTGCAGTAAAATATTGGTATTCTAAATTTATATCTATCTTTTAAAACACAATCATTGCATTGACTAAAAGCCTCAAAACATGCACCATTAGTTGAGAAACCGTGCTTAATATTAACAGATATCACCTTTTGAAATGGACATTTCACTTTTGCATGCAAAATTCTTGTTTGGTAAAGACAGATTTAAACATTTATTTTGTCTCTGATGTGTACCTTCTTCACTGAAAGCACTCTTGACTTTAGCCCCAGCCTTGGCTTCTGTACTCTGACTGGCAGACCTTCCTCCAGGGGATGGGCTCCCGGGCTGCAGCGAGACTATGTCCTTGACTGCAGGAGTCACCTTCACTTTAGTGGGAAGCCTTTTTCACTTTGGTATGTCAGTCAATGTCCTTCCTTTTTCTAAAGAAAACCGACAGATCGTTCTTTTTTTCGCCTTTGTTTAAAGCAGCAGAGGAGACGAGAGGAACCAAAGTGCCGCCAGATCAGGTGAGCTGGGGCGCACATTCGGCTTAAGATGACACGGGATGGGTGAAGTGGTAAGCTATACACGGCCTTCTCTGAGCACTTCAGGCAATGCTGATGAAAGAACAAAGCTAGTTTAGGCTGGAGACCTGAGGAGCATGGTGTCTCCAGGCCCTCTCCACATCAGCAGTCTGCAGCAGGTAAGCATTGAGCTGATGGTTTGGGCAATGAAGCACACTACTGCTGGAGTGTTTCTGAGTAAAAACCGCTTGAACAGGGAATACTTAAACTCAAGGAGCCTCTCTGACAGGAGAAAGAGACAGAAGTTTCTTGGCATTCATGAACAAAGGGTTTTCATAAGTCATGACCTGCATTCCTGATGAGATGCTCCTCAGCAGTAGCAGTGCTTTCTGCTCACTTTATGGCTAAATCCTTTTGGTTTTGATAAAGGCTACGATGAAGCCAGGTTGTCTTTTGTGTTCAAATATAGCTACATGATTGCTACAGAGAATGTATTACCTAAAAAGAGAGAGAAAACAATGCTGTAAACATGTGTTGTGTCTGCAGGAATTCTGTTTTTTTAAGAGAATATCAACAGAGAACAAGCTATTATCTTGCTACAAAAGAGAAAACAGTCAATACAGGCTGTTTCTAGTGTTCCTCTCCAAATAGCTGAAAATTACATGGTGATCGCTATTTTAAACAAGTCAGTTTTAACTTCCTCAATTCAGAAACTTGTACACTTTTTGCTCTTTGGCTTCAGTTACAAACTTTAAAATTGTGTATATCTCCACCATGCTACAACAAAAGTTATTTACACTAAATGCCCCTGTAACCTGCTGAAGGTTAAATCCAGGGTCAGAGATCAGATCTTAGCTGTTTTATTTAATTTCTGGAGGTACATAATATGGTGCATAATATTGTCTGGCTACTTAATGTATGCAATGAGTTTTAAACATTCAAGCAAATGTCACCATTGACTTGGTTACATTATCTATTTGGAATGATATATTTTATAAAACCAAATAAACTGGATTAAATGTTGCAAAACTTAAATCATTCATGTGAAGATGATGGTGCTTTGAGGAACCAGGAGGCTGCGGAAAAGCAAAAGGTTTCATATTTAGGAGAGTTTTAAGTGAGAAGACTATCAAAGAGAGGTGACTCAATGTTGGCTCAGTGTCTTTTCTTTGATTTTTTTTTTAGTGAGTTGTGTGTGTCTATGTGTGTGTGTCTGTGTGTGTGTGGGGGCTCTCAGCTTTTACTGTTTCTTCCCGTTTAAAAACACACCACATAAGACAAAAACCCCAGACTCTGAATTGTCTCATTGCCTTGAATGCGATTATCTGTCTCTCCATGTTAGCGGTCAGACTGAGTGGAAACTTCCCAGGGTGCTTTCTTGTCCGCTGGCTTAATTCATGCTGTGTTGGAGTCCGGCCCTTCATGACCCTGGAAAGGATTAAATTGGAAGAGGAATAGTGCTGCAGCAGTGGACGGAGAATTCAAAAGGCTCTACAGTGTAGACAAAAAAGATCTCCTTCCATCTTCAAGTCCTCTCTTTGGAAACAGCCTCTCATTAGATGTGACTGCAGCCCACGGTAGCCTTGGAGTTTTGGCAGAAATTTTCAGGCATGTTGACCGTAGTGGGTGTCCCAACAGATCGGCTGTGACTGGCTGCTTTTTAGGCAAAGCTTTTGGAGAGGATAAGTTTGAAAAAAAAGAAGAAAAACAGTCTCTTACATCAGAAAACATACTTTCATTGGACCGCAACCTTACTTTTCTGTTTTTTTTCTCCTTTTCTTGTTTTGATTCTGCAGCCGATTTTTTTTTTTTTTACCAAACAGCAAAACATGTTGTTCTGCCTTCAAAGATGGAAAACAGGTGGCCCCTGTATTCATTTTGGAAAAGGAGAAAGAAGAAAAAGATGACTGGCCATCAGCCCGAACGAAATTGTTAGGCGCACAAACTTAATGATTACTCATCAGCAAATGTGCTTCCCCTGACCGAAAAAAAAGAAAAACATGATGACAGCATTCAAGTTTAAGAAATACAGCTCGACTAACAGATGCAATGATTCACACAGCAGAGACGAAAAACAGTTTTTTGGATTTTTTTTTTTTTTTTGAAGAAAGCCAAAACTCAACAGACCTCATGAAAGTCAAATAGTGTTTCTTTTTTCTTTCCCAGTGTAGGTTGGCAACATTTGTTTAGACGTTGGGGATGACAAGGCTGTGAGACGGAGGATTATTTATGGGAGAACTACAATTACCAATGAAAATAGATGGAGATTTGTATGTTTTTCTCTCCAGTGAATCTAAATACAACTGATAGTGAGTGAGGGGGCTTTTGTGCACTGAGGGTCAATTACAGCCACAGTCTCCTGTTATGTCAAATATTGATCAAAAAGTGAAAATCCAACCAGGTGATTTGAAACTAACAGACCTGGATTTTATTGATAACATGCAGAAAATATCAGAAACACACTGTAAATAACGTCATGTTGCTGTGTTAGCCTGGGCTCATGACTAACTCTAACTCTAAGACAAGTAGGTCTGTAGCTTGGTGCTCCTCCTATGTGTGGAAATAGTAGTGAAAATGTCAGCTAATCTTTCCTCTGCGAGAGTAATCTTCCTATCTGGAGATATGTGTGTGTATGTGTGTGTGTGTGTGTGTGTGTGTGTGTGTAGATAACTCACCAGTTTAGCAGGGTCACTGTTGCCTTGTCCACATGTGACAAACTTTTTCTTAGATCTGGTTAAATTCATCTTTCCTCAGGAGCCACAGTCATCTGTCCAGCTGCTTTCATTTATTGTTCGCTAATAAAATGACAGTTTTCATCCTGAGTTCCCAAACCTGGAAGTTCTTCTTCTTCCTCCTCCTCCTCTTCTTCTTCTTCTTCTTCTTCTTCTCCTTCTTCTTCTTCTTCTTTACTCTCCCAGGTGAACCTCACTGCCTGCTTAAATAAGAGCCACAACACAACAGCGCCCCCTAATGTAAAGCCAGTAGGACCCCTGCTCTCTTTCTTTGATGCTCACCTTCTTCAAACACCATCAGCTCTGTTTCAAAATCACTTTCTTTTAAAATGACATTCTGCTGCAAGAATCTTTGTCCTGACAACTTGACATTAGCCAAAAAGAGCATAAATATTTAATGTCAGGAAACAGCATGTGGCTACTTTTGATGCTGCAATAACACTTTTACTACTGTGCATAAAGCCTGCAGTGACATGTTTATGGACCTCTAATGACAGAGATTTATAAATGAGTGTTAATAGAGTAGTGTTCAAAAACATTCAGACATTATTTAAATGTAGGAATATGCCTTATTTGATCATTAGAGGTTTTTATGGTGTAATATTTTTGTAATTCTTGTCACAGATGAGTAAAAAAAGTGGGTGCTAAAGGCCAAAATCCTCTGCAGCATGTGAGCAAAAATGCTCTGGCTTTTCCTAATTTTGCTGCTCTGCCTAATAAATACAAACACTGATGATGACTTGTGATGAAATCTTTTTAAGAGTTGCCTCTTTATTTTGATGTAACCTTAAAAATGGGAAAAACCAAGACTAAAAATGGTATAAACACTGCTTTCACCATCAGAAGCACAGAAGACACACACTCGATTTGAAGGTATGGGAAATTATATTTACTGCTGCCCGACATCTAATTTCTATAACCCACGGTTTACGTCCTTCATTATAATAAATGTAATCTTTTCCTTCACCCTCGCCACTGCTTAAAGGACAAACTCCCTAGGAAGGAAAGATAATCACTGTCAATTTGCATTTGCTGTGGACTCACAGCAGCGCCAGAACCACTTTGTGAGCTATTATTATGTATGATTATGTAGTAAATCGCACTTCATGTGATACCTGAAAGCAATTTATTTCACTGTGTAAAATGAAAATCGAGAAATCACACAAACATAGAGAAATGTACAAACGCCAACTGTATGTGGATGAACGGGGCTGTATTGAATGATGCGGCGTGATGTTTGATATGTATGAATCGATCGGTGGCGTCTCAGAAGTGAAAGCTTCGGTGGCTGTCATGTCTGAGTGAAACTAAACGTTGACAGGGTGACAGCATCAAGTTTTCGTCACTCAAAACCTTTAACAAACATCCCCAATGTATGATAACTCAGTGGAAAAGGAGGCATTTTTTAGCGAAGGATGGTAAAACCCTTCTTTTTTTCTTTATTTTATTGTGCCGGGAAGAATTTATGTCTGACATGTGGTCTGACTGTATTTTCTCCAGAAGCCAGCAGCTCTGCCAGTGTTGTTGGCATGTCAGAATCAAACCTTATTATTTTTTTTCCTTGATAATGCAACCTTGTGAACAACAAATCTGTGTGGAAATTGGCAGAAGGGCCCATTAGCTCCCACCAGACGGTGCCTGTATGCAGCCCTGCTGTGCTCTATTGGCTAACAGAGCTACAGAGCTAACAGAGCTAACAGCTAAACATACAGCATGACTGAGAGTTTCTATTCAGATGAACATAAAGCATCAAACTGTGAACTGTAATAAATAAATTTACCAAAGTCCTTCAGCTGAGCACATTTTGGAGGCAATGAGTTATAAAAACTACATTAATTATGATAAAATAGAATAAAAAACAATTTGATTTGGGGAAAGTAAATACCATTTTTTGGTATGGTAATTAAAAGGTAGTGAAAAAAGTTAGCCTGGAGCACTGATAAACATATAAAATTAAAACCTAAGTAAGTGAGTGAATGCAAATGATTGCAGTGTGCATATTTTGCAAAGCACCAAACATTTATTTCAGCTGTACATAGGTTGTAAACACACTTTAAATACAAAGGTTTGAAAGCCGCTCTGAAGTCTATGCTATCATAGCTTTGAGCTAAAGAGGTGGAGATGCAACAGATCTTGATCAAAGTCAAATCTGAGTCAGAGAAAGAAACTGGAAGAGATCTCAGCGTCTGGGATCAAACCACTTAATCTCCTAATCTGAAATGATCATGACTTAGTAGGGTTATATGAATAATGCAGCACAGAATCACAAAAAAAAAGTATTCGTTTCAATAGCCAACAATACAGACATCCAACCCGACTTTTTTAAGAATCCAGTTTTAATATTTTTGAATGAACAATTCAAGGCACATGAAAACATTTTTGTTCATTGCTACAAAGAAGAAAATTGACAGTTAGCCAAGTTAGCCACAACAAATAATGTTCAAACTTGATTGTGTTATCAAGATATAAACATGGCTGAAGAGCCAAATATTTCCACATTTTTAAAAGGAGCTGAGGTACAGTATAACATCCAGGTGAATAGAGTTGGAAAGAATAAGCCCTTTCTAAACAATATTTATATTACTATCTCATTTAATTATGGCTTAACATCCTGATGGACATACTAAGTGGTATGTCATTAAAACAAGACAAAATGCTTTTAAAGTTTGGTGTTATCTTCCGGTTTGGTTTGCTCTCATAAAATTCAAATACTGGAAGTTATATTATTTACAAAAGGATTACTTTATACTTACAAATTGGATTGTGTTCAAAGGACATTATATTTCTTATCAAATTCGTTTTTTTTTTAACACACTTCAAAATATCTTCATTGGATTTATTTCTATATAGTTTACCAACTATTTATTTAAACTTTACGAGCTGGGACACATGCAAGTTTTAAAGAGTGGATTCGGAAAAAGGAACAATATTGTACAAAATAATAATTACAGTTTTATCAAAAAGCACTTTTTGTAGCACCTTGAGTGTTTTGTGATTCTGCACAAAAGCACCTCTGTGGTTGTATTCAGAGCAGCACCTGGAGCATCCAGAGAGGGAGGTGTGGTGGGAGGGGAAGGACAAGGGAGGATGGGGCTTGGGGTGAGTGGATCCTCTCTCTGTTGCTGAAAGTGCGCCACTGTCCGCCACGGCATCAAATGTCCTTTTCCTTATGTCACTCCCAATACTACATGTAAGTTAAAGTCATGTGATTCTGGCCCTACAAGGGCGAGGAGTAGTTTCCCCTGGTCAGCGCTTTCATGACAGGGCCATGGGGGCACTTTTCTTCTCCGGGCATCAGTGGATCTTCTCGGCAACAGGGGGTAAACACGGGTTTTTCGCCTCGCCGGGTGAGAAGGTAAAAGGTTGTCGGATCTCAGCGTGTGTGGGTGTTAACGTGTACCCTCTGACCCTGTCCTTCAGCGGGGAGTCGGGGCGTGTCTAGCCGAGGAAACAGACGGAGCCGACCTCGAAGCCAAACCTCTGGTTGGATTCCCCAAAGTCATTCAGCATGACATCAATGATGGGCAACTGGTCGATGCGGGGAGTGTTGATCTCCATCACCGTCTTTGAATAGCCCTGCTTCAGCTGCGGACACAGAGGGCAGACAGAAAGACGGCTCTCAGTGAGGTGGTGTCAGTGTGGCTCATAAAATAAAAAGGACTTTGACAAAAAAAATCACTGGCAAATGTGTTCTTTTTCAGATTTTTTTTTTGTAAAAAATGAAATGGAAAATATGAGAGGCAGATATGGATAAAAAGACAGGTCAAAAAACATCTTCTCTTAATCTGAAAGAGAATAAATCTGAGTGAATTGTTGGTAGAAATCACTGCTGAATCATTTTCACTGTTAAATTGACAACATTTCTGATAAAAACAGCTTCTCAAATCTGAAGAATTGCTACTTTTCTCTTTTTTCTTTCATTTTTAATTAAATATCTCAGTTTTGGAAAGTTGATTGAAAAAAATAAACAATCTGAGAATGTCACTTTGGTTTCTGGACAACTGTGATGAGCATTTTTCTCTATTTTCAACCATTTTACAGTCCAAACAATAAATCAATTGAAATGATTTTTAGACGTTGTTTCCTCATCTGTTGTATAATTGTGAGAAAAATCACGTTTAATAAACTGCATGCACTTTTGATAAAGTTTCTGTTGGTTAAATAATCAGTTAATAATCTAATAATTTCAGTTCCGCTTTCTGTATCAATGACAAACCATCAAATACTTTACATCTGTTGAATTAAACCTGATATATCAGATTCTACATTTGATCCCTTGATTCTTCTCGTCTGTGCCTGCGGAAACATCATTGTATGACATTTTTTCTACAACAGTCTGCATATTTGTGAGGATTAATAGGATTTCCTGGGATTTAGAAAAGAAAAAAGAAAGTTTGATTGCAGACTGAAAGTTGGGAAAGGCGTGTTTACCGAGCAGCCGTCCATCAGCGGCTTGATGAAGGGATTATTGTCGTAAGACATCTCCTCATCGTTGGAGCCCAGGAAGCGCAGCGCCTTGTCATAGTTGTCAGCCTTGGCGTCGTACCAGGCCACAGACTGATGGCAAATGTAGGTGAAGTTCTGCCGTGCTGAGGAACTCAGCAGCTTCAGGAAGGTCATCTGCACTGTGTTGATGGTGTTTTCTCCAACGTCAACGTAGTTCAACTGGGGAGAGACAGATGGAGAGGAGGACAAAGGGAATTAGACGAGCAAAGAGGACAAATCACAGGGAAAAAAGGAGGGAAATAAAGAAAAGATGGAATGAGGAGGGGGTGTTTGAAAGAAAAGTTGAAAAGGAGGAGAGATGAGGGGGTAAAGAGGAAATAACAAAGGGAGGGTGAGATGGGTGAGGGAGGGAGATGTACAGCAGAGGAAGGCAGCACAGAAAAGAGAGTGATTGGTGGGAAAGAGTTAAAGCAAATGAGGCAAACTGATAAAGCAGCAAAATTGAAAAACTTATCTAAAGAGGATGTGAACGTCTGCTGGGAGGTAATGGGAAATAAGTACATAAAAATCATGCAAGTTGACTCACAATTTTGCCACGTTTAAATTCACTGAACCATGAACCTGGAGCCTCCTTGGGCCAGTTGGATATTCTAACCTAAAACAAATAAAACAAAATAAGAGTAGTTTAAAACACTTTATTATGGCTGTACACAGCTGCATATAGCTCCAAGTTGCTTTAACATCACAGAATTTTATAAAAATAGTACAACATTGTGGATGTAAGGTCCTTCAAGGTACCATTACCATAAAAATAACAGATTGGTTCAGGTGTGCTTCAGTATATAACAGATGTAAACATCCGTCCAATACTTACTCCTGTGGATTTCTTATCTGGGTAGATGCACGTTTCTCCGCCTGCTGTGAAGTTGCAGAACACTTTGATGGCGTCTCCTGTGCAGCCCTGGTTTGGATCAATCCAGTATTCACCTGAGAGACAAACACAGTCGTGACACAGAGCCAAAGCAGAGGTACGAAGCTCAGCCTTCTGGAGAGAGAAAACTGCTGCTGTTATTTAATGATCACATCATCCCGGACAAGACGGCTGCATTTTGTATGAAAGCAAACAGGGAAGTTGAGAGCTGTTATTTGTTCTTATCAAGGGTGCAGCTTTATCTCAGAGCTGCAACATTTTAGGGATTAATTATTCAGATGATCGACCAAACAAATTTATTGATTAATTAAGAAAGAAAATAGTCTGCAAATGAATAAAGAATGACAGTGATTATTAACTGCAGCCGTACTGGGTTTTAAAAGACAATAATGTTTACTAGATGTAATAAAAGATGCAAGGTCTTTGACTGCCAACATTTAATTGGTTCATCTTTGAGTACAATGTGCATTTGTGGCAAATTTGAAATTTGCGAAAGAAAAAGCTGTGTAGACGTTTGTAAGACGTCCCCGTTATGAAAACAGGACGTCAGTGATACAGACTGACGTGCGAATGAACAACACAAGAACGAGGCTGTTGCCAGAGCAGCGGCATTTAAGAAAAAAACAAGCACAAGAGGTATTTTTCAGCCATGAGTATTGCCTCCAGGCTTCCTTTCAGGCAACACCAACAACCTCCAGAAATCTGATAGGGCAGCTTTATGAGTAGCCTGTGAGTCAAAACTCAGGGCACAAAATATACTTATACACTTTCTGCTGCTTAAAAAGCTTAATGCTCATCGGTAATAACTGAAGGTGACTCAGATTAGTATGTCAGCGTATTTGTCTCTTTCTTCAGGATTTTGGCAGCCGATCAGTAAGAGGATGCTGCTGTAGAGAGATTTTAGTGAATAAATCAAACAGAAACTGTCATTGCGGGGGAAATTATACACTTTGCAACTGCACTCTTGCAAAACTTGAATAAAAACACTTTACAGACGCTCGACCTGTGCTGTATGTTAACAGTTTGGTACCATTGCGACTGAAAACTGAATTTTGGATGGATTCTGCTTCATTGTTGTTCTAAGACAAACACTATCTCCATCCTACCATCTGGGTAGTCAGGCTGGCTGAGGTGCAGGTCGTTGCAGGTCCTGGCAGGATTGTCTTGGGTGCCCATGGGGAACTTCATGCGCTCGATGTCCTGTTTGAGGTTGTTGAGGGATCCAAAGACATCCTCCATTCCCTCCATACCCAAACCGTAGTCTGCAATCGCCTCGTCTCCCTGCATCTCGGCCTGCCGTCTGGTCTTTCTGCCTGACTGTTGGATGGGCAGCGGCTGGATGATGTCACCAGGTGGACCCTGCACAGGAGGTCGAGCACATTAATGTTATTGATACACATTTATCGAGTGTTTCTAAAGCATGAAACCTTTGTTAGTTGCTGGGTAGATGAGTCTACGTGGTCAATGCAGAGACGAGAGGAGACAAATGATTTAAATCCTTTTCAATAGAAAAATCATTGAGAGCAGAGATGATGAGAGATAAATGTTTTTTTTGTAGTGTTTTTTGTCACAGTAACCAATAAAAGTGAAGCTACAGCTGAATATAAACTGAAAATAAAATGGAGCCAGTGTTTTTATCAATAGTCTTTATAGTTTGATAAAAAACTCTGACAATTAGCTGTACTGACTAAAATATCATCTAATCCTAATTTTTTACTTAACGCACATTTACAGCATTTTAAGTGAATAACATTATTTGTAGATCCGTATAAATTTTCAGTTTACTTACAGGTGGTCCAGGTGGTCCGATCAATCCAGGGTCTCCCTTCTGACCTTGTGAGCCCTGACAAAAAACAAACAAACAGTAAGATATTTGTTTGTTTAATTGATAATAATTTGCATTATCAGTGAACCCATTCTAATAAAACAAAACAAACAAAATTGGCAGCAAATGGCTGAAAAAAGAAAATATAACTTACAGTTGATCCCTTGGAACCTTTCTGTCCTTGAGCGCCCTGTTGTAAGCAAAATATGAAGAGATGAACTTCATTCATGATGTAAAAAGGTGAAAAAAAACATGTGTTTGAGCAAAAAGAAATGAAAACTTACAGAAATACCGGGGGGACCAGGGGGACCAAGAGGACCTTGAGAACCACCGGCACCCTGACGACAGAGAACAGATGACATTTAATAGATGTTTCATTTAAGATATCATGTTTGATGGATCTATTTGTCCAGAATGTATCGCAGTTCCAGCTGGGAAATAAGACTGAAATATTGTTTGATCTATAAGTATATTGTTATAATTGAAATATATCACAATATGGCAAATGCACACAAAGTTACATAAAGAAAGAGGAAACTGACATTCAGTACAATGAAATGGGCTCTGTTAAAACATTACATCAAACAAAACTCTTCAAACATGAAAATAAGAACATAATGTTTGAGTTTATGTTTAAATCATCTCAGAATTGTTCATTTTGACACAAGATTTTGATATTAATTCACTTATTGCCCATTAAAAATTAAAGCCACTCCTACTTACAAGTAATATGACTAAATCTAAACCACACTAATCTGACTAAATCTGTAATAAAATGATCTAATATAAGACTGCTGTTTTTGTCTTGTATGACCATGTGGTGCTCTTGCTGGAATTAACCACCAAGTGCAGATTAATCACACTTTCACACATTTATGCAGCACTGGGACTTTATGCTATGGAGACAATGGAGGGAGCATTTTAAGAGGAAATACTCTGCCTGACGCAGAGGCAGACTTACAGCATCTCCCTTGCCACCTGAAGCACCCTGAGGTCCGGGCAAACCTCTGTCTCCCTTCTCTCCAGGCTCACCAGGAGGTCCAATCAGACCAATTAAACCTGGATGACCCTGGAACATAAACAGAACAAAAGAAGAAAATCAATCTAAATTAAATTCATAAGAAATAAATTCAGAGAGCAAAACAATATTTGTACTAATCATGCATTGGAGAGAAAAAAAAGTAATTTTCATAGCTACAAAAGTTTAATTTATGTTCATTTATCATTTGCAGAAAATGAAGGCAGTTTTTCAGAAAAACATTAATGCAAATTCATCTGCAATTTTATGCACAACTTCTGGCCTGACGACCTCAGTATTGTCTTATTTCTGCCTACAAATAATTAGTATGTTTATAGCGCTCGTCATATTTAATAATGGCGGTCTGTCTCGGCACCTGCTGCTGGGCAGAGTTATGACCATCTGCTTCTGAATACTGCATGCTGGCATTAAACCAATGACCATTAGAAAGATGATATTATTGGGCTTATACATATTCAGTGTGTTAAATCACAGTGAAAGCTCCTCGCAGAGCAGAACCTTTCTTCTCTTCATCTCACTGGTAGCGAGCGAACAAAGAGATAGAGGCAATCGGCCCAGATGTTTGCTCGCTGCAGAAGCTTCAGATAAGGCGCATAAGCAGAAATGAGAAATACACAATAAAGTCATTTGAGATTAGCATCGTAATAATGTCTTGCCTTCTCTCCCTTGCCTCCAGAGTCACCTTTCATACCAGGAAGTCCAGGAGGTCCCTGCGGAGGGGAGGAATCAGATTGTCAAGCATAATGTGAAATGACTTCAAATTATGTTACAGTGAAAGCCACCATTGATTTCTGCATTCATGCTGAATATTCTGTATTTATCCTGCAGAGGTTCTGCAACAACGGCTGTATGTTACACTATCGGGATGCAACAAGTGATTATTTTCACATTTACTTGATTTATTATGTCTATAAAATATTGGATGACATGTTTTTTTTCTGACCAATATCCAAAGAAATTCTGAGCTTTTTAATTTACCTTTGTGTCTGACAAAGATAAGCATCAAATTCTGACACTGAGGAATCTGAAACCAGTAAATAATTTAAATAAAATGATTACTTAATTATTGAATTGTTGCTGTTTCTTTAGCTTGGCTCATTAAATAATGGTTGCAGCTCTGTAAAACTTTGATGTATACTAACATAAAGGTATACTGCACCATAAAATCATGCTCTCATAAACAAGAAAGACCGTTATTTTACTAAGAAGGTGAGACGACATGACTTACAATTGGTCCAGGGGGGCCATCTTGACCAGAAGCCCCAGGGAGTCCTTGCTCACCCTACAAATAAAGAACAATCAGAATAATCAGAGTTTAAGTAATAGAATGAGACTAATTTAAATATCACATTATGAGATACTGAACTGCCTAATATGACTTTTCAATGGTATGATTTACTCCATAAACATGAAATTCATCCAGAACTTTATATTCTGCTCAGCTTATAATGTGAAACATGCATGAAAATTGAGACAGATGTTTATGAACAAGTTATACTCACAACGGGGCCAGGGATACCACGCAGTCCCTCAGGGCCGCTCTTTCCAGGAGGCCCCTGGGATCCCACAGGTCCAGTTTTTCCAACAGGTCCTTCGGCTCCAGCTTCTCCCTGTGAAACATTAGCACAACATAGAAGTTATTTCTTCTCTTTTTCTACAAGGCTCATACTTGTTTGTGCAGTTAAAGTTCTTCTTTGGAGTTTTTTGTTAACATTTTAAAGTTTTATTTACACTTTGCTTTCCACCAAAATGAGTGTGTTTATCCTTAAGTGCCGACAAACATGTTGACTGCAATTCAGTCCTCAAAAAAACACTTAAATACTTGATATTTTGGACAAAATGAGAATACATGTATATTTTTGTGCATCTCACTGTTCCAAACACCTCCACAGTGCTGCTACACACAGCATCCTAAATGCTGTTACACTGTAAAGTCTTTTGTTCGTGCACCAAATGTGTTGTGTCAAATATTTTGACAAACAAAACATAATAAAGCTTGATGATTAAAGCAATCCTGTATCCAAAAAACCCAGAATCTTTAACATCTTGCAGTGTTTCCCTTCTACTAAAACCCTATTGGAAAAGATCTGAGGCTCTGCAACATGCAAACAGATCAAATGTTACCAGATCTTGTCTTTTGTCTGAGCAGCAACAGCCAGTTTTTACGTATTGAAGTTTCAGAGATGTCATATCGACTGGGCTCATAGGAGGGGGGGGGGATTAAATTGTTCTGACAACCAATTAGGCCTGGATTTGACACTCCAGGATCACCGCGCAGGCTTTGTCTTGTCTCCATCAAATCAACTCTAATCCTTTACCTCAATGTGAATTGAACGTGAACTTTGTATATGTGTGTGCCGGCGCGACAGCTTGAGAGATGGAGAATGACAAAGAACAAAGAGAAGAGCGAGGCGACGTCTGAGATTTGTCGGGTTTTCTGTCTGTGCATTTCTTTCAAACAGCTGATTTGGAGACAAACAATTCTTTAAGGCTTACAGAGTTGTTTTTTTTTCTATTTGATGCTCTTTGCAACTTTGCAAAACATTAACATATTGTGGGTTTAAACAAAGCAATCAAATGTGCTGATACGAGTAGAACTGGCAGTTCTTTTGCAATCTGCTTTTTGTTCACAGTTTTACACATCGTACCAACCTTTTTGGAATCGCAGTTACACCTAAAATATTAACTTTGCAAACATTTAGTGATGGTAATGCATTGGACATGTTTGACAGACTTTAAAGTTACACACACTGCGTTTTGTGAGCAACAATAGATGTATAAAAAACTCCACAATGTCCATTTATTTGAAAAATTTTAGTGCAAAATATAAATTAGTTCACAGCTTTGGAATATTTTACTTGTTATTCTTTGGGTCGGTTGTTTTTAAAGTTTCCTGAAAAACAATTATGCACTTTGATACTAATTATTAGAAAAACAGAAATGTCCTTGAAAGAAAAAGCTCAATTTTAAACTCATTTAAATATTCACTGAATAATAGTTTAGTCTTCACACTTTGCATGCTGTCTGTGGAGAGTTGCAATATTTTGGCAAGTTCTGCTGACCTGCTGAGCTGTGACTCTCAAGGTTACTCTACCAAATAATTACAGTTTATTTAATAATTGGACATGTACCAACTGAAAACTTTCTCAGTTTCCCCTGTAATTAGTACTTAATCACTTATTTATTTCCGGAAAAGTTCATCAGGTCAAATGAACCTGCTAAATTAAGCATCACTTTAACCTTTGAAAACCAACAACCTGACTCCAGGTGGTTTCAATTCCCCCCTTTTAAATTTTCAAGAAGCAGTTTAATATTGAATTGAATTGATTTAGAAAATTTACATATTGAGGATTTCTCTCCTCCAAGCCTTCTCTTAATTGGACTATGTGACCGGCTAGAACCTGATAAAACTGTATATCTCATTGAATTTATTGATTCAATAGATAATCTTTAGTAGTCTCTGGGACAAAAGAGAAGGGGAATATTAAAAAGCCTTTGATTTATCAGCTCAGTCATTGGAAAGACATCGGCCTCAACAACTTGAAGTCTTTTTAAGGGCTTAAAATCAAACTGAATGTTTTGGCTTGAGTTGAATTCTGAGATCTGAAAATGACTAAAAAATAATTTCAGCAAAGGAAAAACGGTTTTTTGAACTTTAAATAATAGCCTTTGTGAATCCAATTAAATCCAACAAATTCATATTGATGTTTTTTTCCAATTATATTTAGTTTTTCCATAATAATGTGAGTATTCAGTTGAGTAAAAGGTCAAAATAAATACATTTCCTTGTTTCCTTTTAATTGTACACACTTGATTTCAGCTCACAACGTGAATAGTTGTCAGATGGTTTGGCATCTTACCTTGGCTCCCTTTTCTCCTTGTCTGCCCTCCTGACCTGCTCGTCCAACAGGACCCTGAGAAAAACACATTGCAATCACAGTTAAGCACACAAATATTCTTCAAATATACAAACACATCATTTTAGATAACAAACTAACTTAACAACTAGAAGCCCTCATGTCAAAACTTTACACATAAGCCTTTTGAAAAGGCAACAGAAAAGGGAATTATTCAACTTTTGATGACAAGCTCGAGTTTCATGTACATACTAATTTTGCAGCTGGCGCATGCTCTGACCTTGAGTCTTTTAAAGAGAGAGGTTTATGCAGGGCCACACAACATCAGTACGAGCAAATTGCCCTACATTCCAAACATACTGAGCTAAAAGCACATCAGCATTTTCACCAAACAGCCTCTGGTCAGAACCTTGTAAGTGGGCTGTCATTTGCCATTAGAAACCATAATCAAATAGACCAAACAAAAGCCACCGGTCTTCAATGTAGGTTATGAGCCCTGGCAACTGTGTATGTGCATTAGTGAATGTTGTATGTGTGTGTGTGTGTACCCGTGCGTGCATGTGTGCTAATGTAGACAAGCGGCCGTATGCATCAATGAGCACTGAACCTGAGTCAGTTTTGAAGAGATATTGGGAGAGAAACCAAGCTAGAATTACCTTGGTGAGGGATTAAAAATCATATTGCAAAGTCCATTAATACAGACATGGAACTGGGGTCTAATTAGTTTTGTAGCCTCTGTCACCTGGATTCAATCCCCTGGAATACTAATTGTGGGTCAAAAAAGAAGCACAAACCAATGTTTTTAAAAATGTTCAATCATCCATCTGAGCCTTTTAAGCATTTTAATTTAGGCCACAGAAATAAAGGAAGCACAAACCAAGGTGCCTCATGTTCTCACCATGAAAATATGTGGCAGTGAATTTACTTTTACATTACATTTTATGGTAGATAATGCTACTGTATGCACCTTAATAATTACCTTTTGTCCTACAACTTCTAAGATTGTACAGTATCACAACAAGCAGCTCACGAAAGCTTGAGAAATTAATGTGTTTCAGCTACAACAAGCAACTTTTTTGATCGTATTCGGACATCAGGAAAATGATGAAAAACCATATATAAACATGGCTTCAGATTCTCTACCAAATAAAAGAACAGTAAAATCCTACTAAAGAAAAAGTAAAAAATGTTCTAAAAGTATCACAAGTAAAAGTTTTTTTTCTGGAAAATGACCCCTGTGGCTAATGCATTGTTTAAGTATATAGACTGCTAAATACTGACTTCACTGAACATCATCTTTATTGAAGTAAACAAAACAAAATGGGTTCATTTAAATAATAAAGTTTTTTTTCTCTCTGTTGTCATACTGTGCCAGCCTTTCCTACAGTACATTAAAGGCATGCTTTATTGCTAACTGTAAAATACTATTAAAGTAAATGGAAGGCGTCATAAAAGAACGCTACGCTAGTGAAATGAAATAATATCAGCTTAAGTCTGATGTGGCAGAAAGGGCAATGGAGAGCTAGAAATTAAAGTGACAAGTTAATTTCCTGACATTAGCAGCACCGGCAGTCCTACTGCTTTCACATTACTGCAAGTAAAGCTCACAATCTGTCAATATTCTCCTCCAGGATGATCTGTATCTGCAATTACTGTCTATTCTAGACTCTAAGTTCAACTAACTGGCACCATTTCCTGTCCAACACGAGTATATTCGCTCCAGGTCCAAACATATAATGCTACCATAAATGTGTATCACTCTGTAATAACCTGGAGCCTGTTAGAGCATCGTGAATCTAAAAATAGAGAACATCTCGAGAGCTTTGCAGGAGTATTTTCTCATGCATCATTCCTGAAAATGTACTCACCCTTTTGCCAGGAGGTCCTGGTACTCCAGCCTCACCAGAAGGACCTGGAGGGCCCTAAATCAGAGTAGATAGAGCAGTTAACTCCACTTCAAACTGAAGGGGTTTGTTACATAACACATTTTCACAGAAAAGAAATGAAATGTCACTGCTCACATTGATGAACCACTGCTGCTGCAGTCTAACACATCATCTTTTACAGAGGAACTTTTTTTTTTTTTAGTGGCTGAATGTGACTGGTAAATATTTTTGATTACTTCAATTTTTGTTGTTTTGAAAAAGTCAGGTCACGTAATACTTACAGGCTGACCCGCCTCTCCATCATCTCCTTTGTCACCAGGTAAACCGTCAAGACCCTAAACAAAACAAAATTAACAACATGAGCTATTAAACTCTATTGCAATGCTATTACATGTCGCAGTTTAAACAATTCATATCAAAGACAAATGATAAATAATAAACAAAATCCTTCGAACAAAACTGCTAAACCAAAACTGACACATGAAAAAAGAGAAGAAAACTTAATAATTTATGGCAACAACAGCCCTGTATTCACTCATTGTTAATGCTACTCAAGGATTTCTAATTTAAAGCATATCCCCTTAATGGTGTAATATCCTCAGCCTAAGCATCAGATCGATTGAGGGATAAATGCAACACTTACAGCAGCACCAGGCTCACCGGGTGGACCAGGGTCTCCTGGGAAGCCGACGGGACCCTGCAGACAGATCGAGACAGGAAGACTGAGCTTGACTCAAACATTTGACATCGTGTCAACAGCAGCTGTGGCAGGCAGACAGCCCGACTGAGAGGTATGACATGGTGATTATGTCTGTGACAGCTTTAATAATGCCTCAGTCATGACAGCGTGTGTGACATGCAGTGCGGCTGACATACAGGGTTGCCCTTGGGACCATCATCTCCAGGCGGTCCGCGGCCGCCGGCAGGTCCAGCAGCTCCTGGTGGGCCAGTTTCTCCCTTCTCACCGGTTTCTCCTCTGATGCCCTGATGAAAAATGCATCACAGGCTTGTCACCACAAGAACCACAGGGGACGTTCACACCACTTTGACGTTAGCATGCTAAATAAGCCACAGGACCTATGCGTTATCAAATGTGTCACTACAATGAAGACAACTGCTTTAAACATTCTTCTCTCCCAATGATTTTAACCCTATTAAACAAGAAGACAACAGGTTATATCTTATTTGTGTAGCATATAATAAGCAAGTAGGCACTTGATTTTTTGTATTAATCATAATTTAATGTTTTTGCTTTCTGCTTTCTTCATTTTACAATATCTCTTTTTTCTATCTATGTTTACGACCATGTGCAAAATTTCAGATATCCTTATCTGGCATTAACTTGCATTAAACTGGCTCTGCAAACCTCAAGCATGGCTCCAAAAGCTTAAGAAAAGACACCAAAATAAAGCTTTAGGTGTCCTTTTCAGATCACTTGCATTAGAGTTTCATTAGAGTTTACATTTTGATCCCCAAAGTGATCACACTAAATAGTCTTATCATTACAGTATCATTTTTTCTCTCGCAAGAGCAGCAACAGTTTCTTAAAGTGTTGGCTCTGACTCAGAGCAGCAGTTGGAGCATAATTACAAGCCCAGAATCGTTAGTTGGCCCATTAGAGCCGAGCGCTTCTAGTCGATGCCAGCGTGGCACCTTTGAAATTGACCTCGATGCAACGTGCAACACTGGCTCTATCCGTCACTGTAAACAGATACGCCACAGCAGATGGATACGTCAATACAACCTGATGGACTCAAGGAGGAGGACTGGACCGTAGCCATTACTCAGGTAAGGCCTCACTGGTCTACACAACCACTGTCTGCTGCCTACCTTGGGCTAAAGGCTCTGCTCTGATCTGAGATACTCAAGATGAAGATGCTCACTGTGGATATTTTACCATGATTTATACAGCTAGAAAGTAAAAAGCAAAGGCCCTTTATAGTACGCTGCATAGTGCATTTAGGACTGCTGCATGCTGTGTAGTAATTAATACCACCTTAAAGGAGTCAACTAGTTGATTAATGAGGTGTATCATTTATTTTCATTGTATACAACGATAAAATGTCTGGAAAGGGTTAACTAACATGGGCAGGACCATGATGAAGGTAAGTGAAACAGTCTGGCTCTTAGAGGATCTACGTAAATGAGCTGCAATCTGATTGGACAAAATGCCTAAAGGCTTTTCTGAATGCAGTAACATCGGGTCTCCTTTCTTGCAGGGATTGCAGGATGTTTTACTTTTCTAAATACCTTAAATTCTGTTTATTTAACATGACAGAACGTTGAAATAACTTTTTAAATTTATATATTTCAGCTCTATTAAGTATTTGCACTCAGATTTTTGTAGTTGAGCACTAAAATGTGCAGATATGTCTCTTCCTTCCTCTTGCTGCAAGTCTGCTGTTAGTACCCAAAGTGTAAAGTATTAAAGTCAGGGATGATGGATGGATCCTTTCATTTAAGTCTACTTTTGGAGCCGACAAAAAACAAAATGTCATTTTTAAAAAACTCCAAACTATTCAAATGCTTTCGTCACACAAAATAACTGCAGGCGTATTCTGACTTTCTCCTCTAATAACAGTCTCATACAGGAAGTGAGATTAATGACACCAGGAACCCTGAATGTGTCCAAATGTGGCTCAGCTAATTATCTGCTGAAAAGCCCTCAGGTTGCTCACATTGCCACACATCAGCCTACAGTGATACTGAAGGTAAAATACTCATGGGTGGTACAGCCCTCACAGCTAAAGTGTCAAATCATAAACTTAACCTTATTAGCTTCGCTCACCGAATTTCATAGGCAGACAGTCATAAATACACATGGCTGGATTATGTGGCATGATAATGTCCATGCATTTAAAGTATTATGTAAAAAAGACTGTAATGGTTCATTGAAACTTAACTAAAAACTGAAACTACATATCATGATGTTGTACTTACACCGATACCAGGCTCTCCAGGTGGTCCTGGGTTGCCAGCCTCACCAGTCTCTCCCTGTTGTGACACAAAAAACATTGTGTAAAAATGCAGATCATAAAAATTTACAATAAACACTTCAGATTTAATTCAAATGGTTCTATCAGCTGACTAACTGTGTATTTGTTGCCAGTTCAGTTCTGTTTGTATTGTCAAACACATACAAACCTTTTTATCCATTAAATGGACAGTTTGCTTCTAGGAACATAAAAAGAAATATAAGATACTCATTTTAAGGCAAGACACATATTTCTTCTTACCTTCTCACCAACACCACCCATCGCACCAATACCGCCAGGAGGACCTTGTGCACCCTGTGGATAAATAACAGTGGGGACAGTTGGAATTTAATCAAAGAATGTAAGAATCATGTCAGAATACGATGTATTTTTTGATAAAACTTGATCTTTTTTTTGCGTAAATAAGACTTGTCAAAACTTAATAAATAAAACAAAAGTCAAATAAAAACAAAAATGAAAATAAACAATCAAACTTACACTGGCTCCGCCGGGACCTTGAGGACCTCTGGGGCCAGGAGGACCAGGTGGACCCTGTCAGCGAAGATGGTTATGTTCAGTACAGAGAGGCACCAATCTAGCTTTTTTTCAATGTTGCAGAAGGTATCTTCAATTTTTTTTGACCAAAATAAATTTAACAAATCTAAAAAAGTATGCTTTTGGTGTAAATATGCAAATACACACATAGAAATGTGACAGTTTATTAATCTGATTCAAACAGTTGAAAGTTTTTTACGTACAATTTACACCTACAAAGATCATTGTGTGGACTAATTGTACTTAAGAGGGTTTGTTATCTAATGAATTTCTTCCTTTTCTTTGACAATCATGGATAAAAATCTCTTTATAAAGGTTTTTGTAAAATGTGTGCTGCAATGCATTTGCTTAGCTTTCAACTTTTGAGTTGAAAATGTCACATGTTGGTATAGAAAACATTTTTATGGGAGCGTTATCTAATGTGCGGACCCTATTTTTTCTGTTTTCACCTGCTAACTTACTGACCACTCAACCTGCTGCACCTGGTGCACATGACATCTGGATGATACTCTTTGAGGCCTGAGCTAAATATGAGATACTCAGATGTAGCTCCATTTATCAAAGCTAAGATCCCAGAGTTGACAATATAAACATAGTCATACACTGTTTGTTGTAATGAAGTGTTAATGGGATGGTATATCAAAAAGCTAACCCTGCATATAATACCCTTTGATGCTATATTGAGAGTATTTTTATTCTAACTACACTGAAAAATCAGTAAAATGTAAGTGGGTGAAACGCACTGAACAGGAACAGAGCATACAAACCTGTAACAAGCTGGGATGTTTGTGTCGATTCTCTTCACATGAAATTCAAAAACATTTGTCAAGTGGCTGGTGGAGTTGCCAAACTCAGCCACCAGCCAAAACTTCAGAACAATCAGCACAATTTCCCACCTCGCCGGCTCGTACGTGAAGACAATGCGAATGTCAGTAACAGAAGGGAAGAGCTCGACTCACCATCGCTCCGACGTCTCCATTCTCTCCCTTCTCACCGGGAGGGCCAGGCAAACCCTGCAAAGAAGACAAACACTCTTCAGAACAAAGAAAAAAGGTCATGTGAGGCTGCACCTGAGACAGAACGGCACACTGAAAAGAACCTACAGACAGGTGCATAAATACATTTTGCTCCTCATTAACAGCCACTTTCGGATGATGTGTATTGAATAGTGGGCTTTAGGACGCAACGCGACGGAGAATGCATTAATACAAGCAGAGCCCCCTGAGTGTAAACACACAATTAGTCAAAAAGGACACCTTTTGTAATTAAAGAGTATGGGAGGCTCGGGTATAATCAGCCTGTGTAAATTACAGAGTGGGAGCTCCATCCATCTATGTCCACAGGAAAGTGGAAACAAAGGGGACAGCGCCGGTGGTGCGTATTATCCAGTTTTGAGATTCAATCATGTTCGACTATAACAATTTGAATACAACTTCGATGGCGTACTGTATCTGAGAAAATGAAGGGGCTCTCTTTCTTGCTATTGTAGCTCGTTGTCTATATGCATAATTGCAGTTATTATTTGTTGTGCTAGTTAGGCCCTCATGATAGAGCATGCATAATCAATAGGTGGGTGGAAAGCAGCAGTAATGATAAGTTGCTGTAAAATCAGAGTGACATGGATATCGATCACTGAGATCACATATGTGCAGTTTCAGTCCATTTTGTTGATTTACTGTACCTTTGCGTTGGCGGAGAAGGCTAATTTATAACAAATTCTGACTGGTACTTCAGTCACAGTAATAAAGTGAGAATGGAAAAATAAATAAAGCAGCAACTTATTTCTTGTATAATGTTTGAATGTGATGGGCTCTTGATTAATTCTGTACTTATTAGGCTCCTTTGTGAAATATATGCTCTGATGGATTAGAGGGCTGAAAAGAGGAGGAGTGTTGTGGGGCTGGTAAAAAATCTTCATTGCAATATGATTCATTGTGAGTGGGATTATTTGCATTTTTGCATCATAATTTTTTATTTTCCCTGAGAAAAACAATTGAAATTATGATGATGTGTCATCTATTGAGGCCTTTGAAAACAAATATGTCTTCTTAGTTTTGGAGAACAAGATTTGTAAGCCAAAGCATTTCTACAGCACAACAGTGCTTATTTATGATAGTTAATCTCCTGCAGCTCAGATTGCACATGTCCATACTATGATTTTGTATTTGGAATAATTGTTCACCCTGTGTGCATTGTCCGTAAAATTAACACACACCATGTACACACACACACATGCTGATGTCATTGCTTGCTTGATTTCTACATCTACATCTTAACCTCTCGACCTGAGGTATTTTGCAGGACTCCAATATGCTACAGCAAACTCAGCCCCAAATGATGGAAGCATTTCAGACCCAAGCCATTCATTCCCCACAGTCAAAAATCATTAATGCGACAGATAATTGCATTGAAGAGCTGAGCTCGCAGCGGCTGCTGCCATCTATTGAAGGGCAGCTTAGCCAAACATAATTAAAAGAGTGGAGATGAAGTGCATTATGCCCAATTAAAAGCCAATTGCACTTAATAACAACGTTATCTGGCCCTATTGACCAGCAGGGCTTTGCTCTAATTTCATCCTAAGTAAGTCCTTGGCTAATTGACTTTGAGATATTCTGAAATGTCCTGTTTCTTTATTCACTGCCACCAAAGCAGGTTTTCTAAACTTCAGCCAAGTGGCTTAAACCCTTTTTTGCTTTTCCTTCACTCTGTTACACTTTTGAGGATGAGGAAGCTAAATGGTGCAGAGTAGAGTGAAGCGGTTGTCACATGATGCTCAATCTTAATCTTAGGATTGTGTTTTCTCTGCACAGTTCTCTCACACAGAGTTACAGCTGCACAGGACAAAAAGATCAAGTCGGTGAAATGACTCGGCAATTTCAGTCATAAACAAATGAAGCTGCTAAGTTAACAACAGCCACCATAAGCCTCAAGTCATAGCTCACCAAGTAATGCCATATCTGCAAATTGCTTTGAATTAAGAGGAACATTTAATTGGTTATAGTGTCAGCTTTTGCAAGAGGAAAATGAGCTATTTCTTCTCTCAAAAGTTACATGGACTCAGTTTAATACTGAAACCGGGTGCTGTGCTCTGTGCATGATTCCAAGAAAAACATTTTCTATGAATAAATGATCTCATACCATTAAAAATAAGATAAATAGCCACAGATCATTGTGTGTTGAAGTGGAAAATAAAACTGCAGTCTATTGATAAAAGCGCTCAAACATCACTCTTCTTCACAGCCTTTGTAATGTGCACAGTCCGTGTTGGTGCAGGCAGGGTGTGCTGGTGGTTAGAATATCAGCACAGTCATAGATTTGATACCAGACAAAGCAAATGTGTCCATCCCCGTATCAAGTGAATCCTAAAACACACCTTGACTGAGTGCCAGCTGCTCCTTTTCTCTAAATTCTATTGGAAATTAATACTTTATATTCACTATGAGATGTTTATAATGAGACAAATTAGCAGAGGAGTTTTTTAATTTATATTTTGATTAAAAAATAAAGGCTTCCACAGGAGCTGGTCTCTTATTTGGGCTCGGGAGCACTGCATGGAAGAGGTTTACTGCATGATAATGATGTAGTCTGAGTGGAAAACCAACGGCAGTCTCCCCTCCACCATTAACGGCAAGGCAAAATGCCAAATGCAAAATGTTAGAAATGATGATGGATTTTTAGGACTGTCTATGCAGAGGAAAGTCCTTCAGGGAGAAAAAAAGCATTATTTGCACAGGAGCAATACAAAGTGTTATTAGGAGCTGGGGCTGCATTAATAAATTATGCTCTTTCTGATGTAATGTAAATGATGTAAGGAGAGATGAAATGTTGTCGGTTTAAGGGGTGTGGAGGAGCTCATTCTGCTCTGGCTGGCTTTGACAGAGGGTGAGCGATGTGCATACCTACTAGGCTGCGTTCAACGTGATCTGCCTGTCATGTGTTCAGAGGATGAGGGGGAGAGAATTAATGTGTTTGTGTGCGAGAAAGATGCACAATCGACGTGGGTTTACCTGAAGTCCGATGGGTCCTGGCAGACCGGGGAATCCTCTGGGTCCTTCATCTCCTTTCTGTCCAAACATACCCTGCTGTCCTCTCGGCCCGGCCTCACCATCGCTGCCCTGTAGGAGGTCAAAGTTCATTAAATCCAAATATCTTTGTTCCGATCCCAATTAGCCGAAGCTTCAAGTCCACAAACACTGGTATCTGTGAGGGATTTTTCTAATGGGATTTCTTTGCCCCCTTAATCCTTTTCAAGGTTACGGAGTATATCTAAGCTCAAATGGTAGCGTGGGTCGTCTATGTCCATATTTAAACACAGATTAGGGCAGAAAGTTACCTCAGTGCCTTTTCTGAAAGTTATTCAATGGCAGTTTCATCCATCCATCAATCCGCTACACCCACATATTCTTGCTCACGGTCATGAGGGGGCTGGAGTTTTTTTTTTCCCAGCATGCACCCTGAACAGGTCCCAGGGCAAATGCATAAGCAGATATTTGCCCATGTGCCATGTAAAGTTTAGAGTCTACCTTCATTTATTGTGAGTGGGCAAGCTTATTTGGAGGAAAGTGCGAAAACAAAACAATAAAAATATGAGACTGAAGCAACAGTTCCAACCACTGTGCTGCTGGACTTCTTGGGACGACAGCTGCCATATTACCAGAGCTCCTCATCAGGAAGTGCAGGATACAGTAGAGTAAAGCCACAGGGTAACGGTACAGAGGGTGTGTGAAAAGATGCTGACTTCATCTGTGAAGTCAGAGGTGCACCGGGCTACAGAGGATAGAAAGGGGAGACTATAGGGAAGGAGTGAAGTGCTGACAAACTGGGAGTTTTCAGTTCAAACGCATGTCAGCACTTGAAAGTGCTTGTGGAGCTCTCGCTGAGCCCTGGGACATGTAGGCAGCCTCGGGCGCTGTTACTGAATGCAGAGCAGTTGAGAAGGAAATGTTTAGTGATTACAGGTAGTGTGAGTGCAGCTTTGAACTGCAGAGTCGGAGACAAGGTGGACCAAAGTTAACTTTAACCAAAAAAAAAAAGTCACAATTCCGACTGAAGCCAGTGGTTCCTCGGGGAGGTCAGAATCAGAAATTTGTTTGGCTGCAGAGTTTTTGTACTGAATTGTTGTATAATTTGACATTTATTGTAACACTGCATGCACAACTCACTCCATTATTTTACTTGATATGGTCCCTGCCCCTGCAATTACACAGTGGAGCTCTCTGCTTGATGTAATTGGATGGTACCGCTTAAACAACATTAAGCAAAGCCTACAAAGGCTATCATTACACACTGAGCCTGGTTTGTATAGCTAGCTTCTCATGATAAGATGGTCTATAAATGATTAATGTAAAGTGTGTTTAAACCAGATGAAGTTTTTCTATCTAAATAATACCAAATGTATTTTGATGGGACTCCAGTTTTCCACTTCCTGTATCCAGCACTATAGACTGTTTGATTTCCGTAGGAAGTCTGGAAAAATCCAACTTATTCCTGATCCACTGTCCAGCTGATCCAATTGCCACAAGGGGGCACAAGTTTTTACTGTCTGTCATTCACCCTCAACTGGCAAGAATGATTTTGCTCTCATTAATCAGACAGAGTGTAAAGTATATATGTTTAATTAACACATACTAAAGTACTACATACAGTACATTCACTGTCAATGTGCCACACAAGCACTCACATGTTGATTATGTATTCATGAAGAGGATGGTTTGGATGGGTTGGATGGATCAGCAACTCATGACAAACAACATTTTTTGAGGCAACCAGATAAGTATTTTACTGCTTTTTCAATTATTTATGTTATTTATTAAGAATTGCTTGTGTATTTGTGGACAAATCTTTTCTAATCTAATCAGAAAATTACTTTCGTAGGAGCTTTATTTATCAAAAGTCAATGTGTAATTGCCTTTATTAAAACTTTCATGGACTGTCTGCTTTTATTTTTTTTCGTTAGACTGTAGTAACTTTAGTCGGTTCTGTCTAAACTTCGAAGTGTAGCTGATAATAACAGTAATAATTGAAAGAGAAATGATTCAGCAGAGCCATGTGTATCCTACCTGTTGGTAAAATAGATGCTTTGGCCTTGAGGGATCACACGCACGCCGCAGCAGCTGTAATTTATGACTCACTAGATGTGCATCTAACATAATATATCTTTAGATTGTCTCTAAAATAAATCCATTGGGTTATTTGGGGATTTTTTGTTTTTTTCATGTTGCTTTAGAAACTTTTACATCCCAGAAACTGCGTTGACTCATGTTAAGTGACATTGCAAAAATTGTTCCTATACATTTATGTCTCTTTACTAAACTATGCTACGAAGAAAAACACATTTGTTCTTGTAGAAAAGGATGTTAAGTACATCCTGATGAAGATCAATAATGTCCTGCCATCATTCCAGCAGCTTGACCTTAGCTGCATCTTGGAGACAATAGTGTTGACTGAGCTGTTGTAAAGCTCATTAAGCCTCAGCTGAAAAGAAAATTGGATCATTCGTTTTCCCTGCAAACACCAGCAATTTTCTGGATTCAGGGGTGAGCTTGATAGTATAGTCAAATTTGAGAACACAATTAGGACTTGCAATAAAACAAACAAGGGGGCAGATAACGTTGAAACTACACAAGTCGAGTCAGATCTCAGTTATGGAGATATGAATACACATGAGTAGCCTGACTCACTGGGACAAACAACTGTTAAATAATTTGTTATTCAGCTTGGGTGCACTACCTGCTCACGGCAATCCGTCTCACCAGGTCTATTGTAGCCCCCACAGAGCCCTGCAGATGCAGAATTTTTGCTAGAATGGTTGTTAAGGCCTAGTAATTTACAGCAATGGGCCGTTAGTTGCCCTCAGGCTGTCAGCTATTGTAGAAACAGAACCCTTCCTGTTGTGTTAATGAGATGGATGAGCAGAGGATTTTCTGCAGGAAACATGGCAGCGTTTTCAGCTAAACTTGGTGCCGCATGAGGTAAAACATAAAAATGATTGATGGGTTGGCATATCTTTATGGTTCTGTGACTGGAAAGTCCCAAGTTTAATCCTACTTAAGAAATACAAAAAAATACAAATTCCTAATTGGTTGCTGCAATGTAATTGATGACTGGCTGCTTAAAAAGCAAAAAAAAAGATGTTAAAAACTGCGATGATAAAGCTCTCCCTCAGGGACCCTGATATTAATAAGTTGCCTCAAGTAAAAAGTCCTGATTAAAATGAAATTTGTGTAACATTACAATGATTAAAAGATAGGGATTCTTAAATTAATGGGGACAGCAGCCAAAGGTTTTTTGGACTGCAGAGGCGACAGAGAGAAGTAATGCTGCTTGCTGCTGGCTGGATTAGTGCTTTATTTGTGCCCATCCAGGATATACAACACTGTTTATTTTAAATCAGGCTACTTTGTTGTGACAGAGGTCTGCAACTATGTGCCAATTAGAGCCAAGTGTTTGGTTTTCCAGTGTTTCTAAATGCAACAAATCATTTAAGTGACTATCAGAGCCTGATATGATAAAACTAAATTTAAATTCTTCACTGAGCCACAAAATAACGGGTTCTAGTGCTGCAGAAAGAGATTTGAATCTGTTAATTTACACTACAAGGTAACACTGCAGGTCAGGAGTGAAAAAGCTCTGCCCACAGGAAATTCCAGGTCCTGCTTTCAATCATCACTGGCACTTTCTTCATGCAGCTTTCAATTTGATTAAAAAATTTCAGACTTAATTTACCATTTCATGTTCTGACCTAAAACCCCACCATGGTACACATGGGCTTCAATTAGAACAAACACGTTGTAAAGCACCTGAACACTGGGAATGAAAGAATATTTTTTTAAAAATTCAAGACAAATTGAATACTTGCCATCCCAGAAACCTGGAATATTTGATTAAATAATGCTGTGCACAGATTACCAAACGATCCTTTGCTGTTCTCATTTCATCGCATGCTTTATTCCTGAGTGTTCACTGAATCGCTGTTAGAAACGAACTGAGAGGGGAAGAGAGAAGTGATACTCACAGCTGGACCGGGAGCTCCGACCACACCCTGAAGACCGCTGGGGCCTGGTGGACCCTAAAACACAGGGAATGAAACGAATTAGATATCAATGAATTAAAATACATCCACTCACTAAAGTTGAGCTTACATTTCTTACAATAAACAGTAAAGTTAAATCATATCAAAAATGAAAAACAATAAGAACAATTTATATTTGACAAGAACTACTGTTTCTATTTGTACTTGAAATCATTAAAGTTCATTGAGTAAAACTGGATTCATCCTGAGACAGAAGTGTCCATCTTAAGGGAGGAGAATAAAATATTTTATATAATCAAACTGGTGCCTGTGGTTGCTAAATCCAAACTTTATCAAAAAATGCCACAGATGAGGACAGAGTACTCTAGTGTTTTTGTTGGATATTAAGTTTCCATTTAAGAAACATGGCAGCACTTCAGTTAACACTGTTTTATGCAGCAGACTGTTTGGGGCAAGACAACCTCAGATGAGTCATGAGCAAAGTAACCTGTGTTTTTTGATTTATTCAGCTCATGTTTGAATTCAGCAGCTAAGATTAGTGTTAGGAGCTCAATTAGCATGAATTATCATTCAAACTCAGTGTGTTCTATAAAAAAAAATGAATGGAAAAAGAGATTAAAAAAAAACAACTCACAAGTTCACCCTTGTCTCCTTTGCTTCCCTTCTGTCCAGGTCCGCCAACTTCTCCCTGCGGTGCAATACAAACAGCAGAGCTCACATCTCTCCTCTCCATCTTAAAAAAGCTCCTGCCTTCCCTGTTTTGTCAGTTCAATATCTTAAAGTGTCACCTTTACCACGTTCGAGCAGTAAATATTTCTCAAGAGATTCTAATTTGATTGGCCCACAAAGACCTTGGGCGAGTGTTTGCAATTAATTGATTGGCTCCCTGTCTAACCCCATTGGCACGATGATTGACAAAATGGTGTGATGGAAGACGTGACTTGGATTGGAGATGCATGATGGTTGCAAATGTAAAGATGCAGATGTGTGGCTCAGTGGATTATCTGTGGATGTGGGATTTGCTGGCCTGAGGGTAAACAGGTAAGCAGTTGGCTATTTCAGGACATGTTATTCTGTTTGTGTTTAGAAATGTGTTATTGCTTCCAGTGTTTGCTTATTTGTTTTACTGAATTTGACAAACTGATAATAGCATCAGTCATTGTGGGCCTGAAACCAAACAGAGTGACTGAAAATAAACTGTTTGTTTGTGTGCAGTTCGTGTGTTAAGAGCTGTGCTTCCTACATAAATGTGCAACACAAACAAAGACATAGAAGTTTGTATTACTTTTAAAAAGTTTGTGTTGAAGGTAATTGGACAGAATTATAAAAGAATCAAAAACAAGAGGAAGTGAAAGTTACATTCTTACATTTTTTGACAGTTTTTAAGTCCTATGATGTTCTCATTAAAACATTTTTTTTTTTCTGCAACTGAAAACTTTGTTGTTGACCCACATTTTTCTGATCTCGATATGAAGGAGCTGATGCTTACAGATGTTCAAGTAGAACTCTGAGGACGTCTCCATCTGTTTTACCTTTCACCGAGTCCAGGATGAGCTTTTGTTTTGATTGTAACCTACTATGTGAGGTTGGTACTTAAAGTAAAAGATTACTACAGTAACATTCCAGAGTATCACATCTTTACTCCACCTTGTCGCCGTCCTCTCCAGGTGGACCCTGAGGGCCGGCTGGACCAGGAAGACCAACAGGACCTTGGATGCCGTCACGACCGGCGGGACCCATGGGACCTTTCTCTCCCTAGGACATTTGTCACATTCATTGAGAAGTGTCACATTACCAGCAGTTAAATCAACATTTTCTTTAAACTTGTGTTCAAGCAGAACAGAAGTGTGTGTGACTGAGTGGAAGCTGGACAGAAATACTCACAGGACCACCCTTTTCTCCAGCAGGGCCAGGTGGTCCTTGAGGGCCATTGCGTCCTGTCAGACCGATGGGGCCTCCAGGACCGGCAGCACCTCTCTCTCCAGGGGAACCCTGTCACCAAAGCACAAAAACCCATCAGTTATTGATGCACTGAGTGGAAGCTAACTAGAGATGCCAGTTTCCTGCAGAGGGGTGTGAAAAAGCTGGAAGCCACATACAAATGTGCTCGGTTTAACTCGGAGCTCCTCATTAAAAAGGCTGCAATAATTAACAACATTTACAAGGATTACTTTTCCACAGACCCCGGCCTCTTTAAGGGGAAGCTTCCTAATGTATCTGACTGAATAAAGCACATTGTCTTCAAACAATGCCAGTATTAAAAAAACTTATTTAACGTCCTCACACACCACAAAACAATTCACTGCCGAATAAAATGGTCCTTTTGCAACAAGCCCACCATAGAATATATAACCTAAAAGCTTTTTATTGGATTATTTTTAAAATTTTATTGCTGTACTTAGCTGTATTAATACTAAAGTATTCTACGACTGCACTTAAATGCACAGTATGTAATTTCCGCCTTTAGGGTCTCTTAATCTAAACAGTTATAAAAGACATAGTTTAAATGTTATGAAGTTGTGTAGGATTGTTGGAGTTGTTGTTTTCACTGTTGAACAGCCACCATTGCTGATTGAAATCTATCAGACGTGACTCAGGCAGAAATTTTCACAGATAAGGTAGTAAATTAATGTTTTTCATTCTCTGATGCATCTTTTGGTGTTTTTTCATTTTGCCCCCAAATCACAGTACACAAGTACACAACTCAAAAACACTGATTACATAGTTTCAGTTATTTTAAGAAATTTTAATGCCCAAATGCTAAACATTATGTCTTTCCTTTAAATGATTAATAATAATAAAATATAATATGATTAATATTAATAAATATGATGTCTATATTGACCCTGCTGTCTGCCTCAAAGCTTCACTTCACGACTGATCAACGATCTCTTATCTCACTAAAGTGATTCAGCTGCTTCTCTCTGCCAAGGCCTTACGGGAGGTCTTAACATTCTTTCCAGCATCAGCATGTTGAATTAGCCGGCTCTTCACTCCTCCCAGGTGGCGCCTCATCATTGTGTAGGTGGCCAAAACCACGTAAGCTGCGACTACATCTCTGATCAGCAGGTCATTACGGCGCCCACCTTCCCCGGGAGGGTCTCGTGCTGCTTTCAAATTAAGCACGTGCATGTGCACAAGCCAGATTTGCCCTGATTCACACACACACACACACACACACACACACACACACACACACACACACACACACACACACACACACACACACAC
>JAQMCX010000009.1:8002584-8111113 GCA_029814765.1 Acanthurus leucopareius | reverse complement strand
CACACACACACACACACACACACACACACACACACACACACACACACACACACACACACACACACACACATACACTTGCACTGATTCAGCTGCTGATGTGAGCTGCCACCTGGCACTCATATGCCTGGGCCATTTCATGACAGACACACACACACACACACAAGCAGCTCCAAACTGTCATCCCCACAGTCTGCCAATCTGCCTGCTAGGACACAAATACAGCAACATGCAAAAAACAACATGCAACTTTCTTTGACTCTCATTACTTCTTTCTTTAACCTTCTCTCTTTCTTATCTTATCCATGTTTTTTTCTACCACGTGTGATTATCTGGCTTGAAATCAAAACTCCATCACATAAACATGCATACGCACACCCAAAGGTTATGTCTCAACTTTTTGCATTTAATCTTTCTCTTCTTTTACTTTTTTTTTCTTCTTTTCTTGGGCTGTCACACACAACACGCACAACCCCTCTAAAAAGAGGATGAAATAGCAACATACACACACCACTCGCTGACTTTCCCACAGCAGCTCAATCACTGGCAGGAAATCGATGGAGGAAAATATCAGATCTCTTGTGTGCAGGGCATCGCACACCGGCCTCTTTTTCAAGGAGTTTTTCAAACACTACCAAAACAGTCAATCACATGTTTTCAGCCAATGGCTCACTTTCAAGCCAATTTAAGAAAACTATCTCATTTCACAGTGGAAATGGTTTCACTCATTCAGAGAACACCCCTCCGCTCACTTTCATCATCTTTTCATCCGTGCTCTGCATATCCGCTGTCATCTAATCTGGTGTTGCTCTGTCGCTGGCGAACAGGGGCAATTATCGGGAGTCTGCGTTTAACGCTTGAACAAAATGTCAGACAGTTCAAAGCTGCCTGTCAGTCAGCTTTCTGTACAGATTCACCACCGGAGCTCCTGAGGCTTTCACTGCATATATCGCTAACTGAGGGGCTCTGAGACAAAAGCAGGAAAAAAGTGGCCCACTTATTTATGGATTACCCTGCCACTCCCGCTCCTTTTCAGGGTCCTAAACTATGTGAGAGCAAAGTGTACTGTATGGATGCATATGGTATCCAAGAGGATGTTCCTGACTGTGATTAAGTGTGAATAAGTGATGCAGAAGATGCAAACTGAGCTGCCATCATCACGGAGAATAATATCCCGACTGTACAGAGTAATGGCCATAAAAAAATAAAAATGAGGCTCTTGCTTTCTCAATCGTTGCCTGAACAGTTGCAGAAGTTAAAACTAAATGTGAGAAAAACATTTAAGACAATCAAGTTACAGGGATTCAACTAGTTGTAGCTCATTCAGTTAATTAGTGAGGATTAAGCCGTGCTTGAAAGTGATTTTAAGGCCGAGCACTCTGGTTAATTTCAAACGTAAGAAAATCTCTTGGCTGTTCCATAAACAATTTAAAACAAGAAGCAAACATTTTCTTTTTTTTCCCCAAAGTTTAGTGCACAAATTCATTAGCTTCTTATTTTAAAGTGCTGAGAGTTAATCTTCATAAATTTTCAATTAAATTTTCTCCTCAGCAACAAAGTATAACAACAAAAACTAAATAAATATCAGGAAGAAAGCTGATTCACAGTCAGGAAAGTTATGAATTATGTGACCAAAGTTAAGCATATTATGTATCTTATAAAGCTTTAAACAATATGCTGGAGACCATCTTGCAAAGGGATCACACAGCTGTGAGGCCCATCAACACGCTGACATTAAAACCCATGAGAAATTCAACAATCATTACTACATTATTGCATAAATGCTCTGTATTCTCGGCTTCGACCACACCCATCTTTATATTCAGCTTTCAATTTAATTCCCACTAAACAGCTGTAAAGTTTTATGACTGCATCCTACGCAGTTGCTGAGTCCATAACATCTGCAAAATATATTATCAAACACCTGATTTACCTCTTTTCATTAATGACACATATTATGTCATTCTGGACCATGCTTAGTATTGTCCACTTCTTACATCACATGAGGGCAGATGTCAGAAAAACACATGTATGTATCAATGGTGTCATTGGTTAAAAATGAACCTTATGAGGATGGTTGGAAATATTGAATAAATCCGGCACAGTTCACCTGTTTTGTCATTCTTTACCTGTAACTTCCCACAAACTTCTCATGCTGAGCGTTCGAATGCACCATACACACTGATTTAACATCACAGCAGGTGTGACTGACTGTGTGATGGTCTCTGGTTTTTATGTAACGTCTTAAAGTGAATGAAAATGATTAAAACTGGAAACTTGTGACCTGTGATGGGAAACCAACAAGGACAAAACCTGGCGGCCTATCAGACCCTTCTCTACTTGCTACCTCCACCCACCCCGACTTACTCAGACCACACCCAGCTTTCAACTCGCACTTCATTCTGTTTTTAACTGCACATGTGGGGACTTTCATGGCTGAACTTTGGTTTTAGTGCCAATCAGGATGACACAACCATCCGAGGACATATAAACACCTGGAAAAATAATCAAAACAGTTCTATAGCAGTTTCTGCTACAATAAGCTTTTCCCCACCATGATAACACAAACACACAAACACACAGACTCATACTTGTTACACTGTTGTGGCTGGTGAAGAAAAGATGCAACTTGAAAAAAAAGGTTGGATATTTTGTGCTTATTTTTTAAGACAATTTCTCTAATTAAACGAATTAAAAGATGACATTAAATCTAGAGTGTATTATGACATTAGATATTTGTTTTCTGTCGTAGTATTGATTTCAGTCTCAGTGCTCTGCTCTGCTCTGTCAACCTCCACACTGCAGTTTACATTACACTGGAGAATGGAGCCCTGCACACTATGTGCAACTTCATTCTTCAAAAGCACAAGTCACTTTTCACTGCAATGTGGCAGGAGAGATGAGGTAACCATGGTAACGGGCTACTTACGTTGGGGCCAGGGGGACCCTGAGGCCCTTCTCCTCCCTTCAAGCCAGCTGGACCCTGAAAGCAGAGGACAGGAGAGGGTTAGATCTCGTTCACCACAGGCTGCCGCTCAATGCCATTCAAAGAGCTGTAATCTCAGCTGTCAAATGGGCCTTTAAATGTTACTGTGTGTGTGTGTATGCGTAGATATGTGTATGTGTGTATGGAGGGCTTAGATCCAGAGAGGCACACAGTACTAGCAATTTGTAATCCATCCAGAGAAAGCATAATACATGTAGTGACTTGAGCCACCATGACGGCTCTCATTAGTTCATGAACTGGCATTTTTAAACCTCTAGTTTGGCATTTTGGCCATTACCACCTTTGGTTTTTGGAACCAGAAATCACCATATCTGGACAAGAGGCTGGAGTTCATTTAGTCTTTGCTACACATCTGTTTTAATTGGATCAGACTGATAACCTGAGGACAAGCAATGGCAGCACTTTGTCAATCACTAGGCAGCCACATCCTACTGCTGGCTGTTGCCATCTTGTTTTTTTGGAGCCAGAAGTGACTATTTTTGAACAAGAGGAGCCATGCTCATGGCTGATGCCTTGCAGACAGCTGGTTGTGAACTCCACCCTTTAATTTTGCAAAACTTTAAGCCTTACTACAATTTATATGAGTGAGTCCTGTAAAAATTCAAACCCTATACAGTCATTATTGTTGAAGAAATAAACTATTGTATAGAGACAGAAACAAACCCTCGCACAAGGCAGTAAAAACTTTTATTTCTGCTGTAAAGTTGGACATTTTAATATGGAGCTCTATGGGGATTAACCTCCCTTTTGGAGCCAGCCTCGAGTAGCCATTCAAAAAACTGCAGTTTTTGGCATTTTCATGCTGGTTTATTTTTTATTTTTTAAGCAAGTTTACTGCTTGGTGGGAGTTTAGATGTTTGATTTGTTTAAGCCTCAGACTCAAACTCAGAAATTCAGCTGCATCAGAAAATATCATGAAATATTCATGAATAAAAAAACAAAGATTTCAAAACATTTACAAAGGGTGCAGTTAAACTTAAGACAAAAATTGGTGATTACTTAATAATTTATGATATAGCATAATCTGTAGGTGTATTTATAATACTAATGTAAGAGGCTTTATTATAAAAGAAAGAAAATAAAAGCAAAAAAATTTTTGATGGAAGGGTTGTGAAGCCCATGGAGGGTCACATGTTCAGGTGCAGTCCAGCCTCCTCTGGACTCCTGTCATCGGCTTGTCATCCCTGTGCATCTGAATCACAGCGCTAGGAGGCTGAGATTGCATATGGAAAGCACAGTTCACCAGAGGCAGTAAAGACTTTCATTATAATAACTAATTTACATGCTCCGACAGAGCCAGCGGGTGCAGACGCTGCCAAGCATGCTCTCCAGCTCCCCAGCTTCCACATTTCACCACAGTGCATTAGAAAGCTGGAAGGGTCTTTCTTTGCTGGACACACAAAAAGTTATTTATTGGCTCATATATTGCCACTGTGCCTTTCCTCAAGACTGAAAGATGGGATTAAGAGTGAGTGAGTGAGTGTGTGAGTGTATGTATATGTGAATATGTGTGTGGTTGTATCCCTCTTTTGCCTATTGAAAATGAGAGAAACAAACAACTTGTGTATGTAGTTGCACGATGTACCTTCACTCTCTCAACAGACGAAATGAGATTAACTTCCATGTTCCTGCTCATACAACAGGTGCACACGCTTATGTATGTTTGTGTATCTGTGTGTTATTGGAAGCCATCACTTTAAGAGTGAGTGGGAGGCTGTATTTGCTCTTGGAGTGTATTTGTGTGTAAGTGTGTGTGTGTGTGTGTGAGTGTGTGTGTGTGCTGCCGTTATGAAGAGAAAGCCATCCCTCTGCACACATGGGACAAACATAACGGTGGTAATAAGTCTGGGCAGTGCTGTCGTGTGCTGTCTTAATGGTCAGCCTTGAAATGAGCTCCAGCCTCAGTCCCTCAAGCTGATCCTCCGTCAGCCTCTAACATCCATCCGCTTTCACCTTGAACTTTTTCTCACCCACACCCACTTTCTTTTGAGAATTAACTCGGGTTACTCAGCAGGCTCGGAGCGCATGTGATGCACTAACAAAGTCGTGGGTTTGAATTCGAATCAGAGGGCTTTGACTCATCTCTCGACCAAAAACAACACAGGAATTCCTCATAGAGAAGAATGTGTAACTGGTGCAGCTCCCTATGTGGCATTAAAAGCCTCCAAAATACCAAGATAACAGCTGATTACAGGGACATTTTGCTAATTAAAATGTCTTGCCAAAGCTGCATTTACAACAGACGAAACCCTCCTTTAAGCTTGTGGAGACTGATGATGATGTAACATGTTAATATTGTGTCTGGCTCTGTCTTCTTTGTTACTTCTGTGTTAGCTAGCTCTGCACCTTTCACTCTGGTCCCCTGCCAGGCCTGCCATTTGGTTTAACAGCAGGTAGTTAGCCTGGTAATTGGGGTTTGGAGCTAAATTCAACTGTGTGTGTGTGTGTGTGTGTGAGCTCAAGACGTATGATGACACACTACTGTGTTCACATATGCATGCTGTCAATGTGTGGGTGGTCTGTGTGTTACCATGGCCCCTGGAAGACCTCTTGTTCCCTGGAAGCCCCTCAGGCCAGCAGGTCCTGGTTTGCCACCGGGACCCTGAGGACCTGGATCACCCTAACAGATGAGGGAAAAATAACATACACTTAACTGACATCTGATATACTGATAGCTGATCATTAAACACAGAATTGTTTCGGGTGAAAACAATGAGCAGAGCTGAGTCTGTGAGAACGGCAGAGGAAAAAACAAAGTGATTGATCTGTTTGATAAAAGCTGTAATTATACCTTATTATGTGGGAACAACAGCAAGTGAAGACACAAAAGGAGAAATGTGACATTTTTTAACAAACAGCGATCAAAGGAATAATAAAGGCTTAAATGACCAGATATTAAACAAAGGCACCGCATCTAGTTTTAATTGTTTTAACACTGTACTTCAATTTTCCTAAACCCCGGTGCGCTGTTATTTCAGATTGCAAAATTCATCTTGTTCAGTTCCTCGACAAATATGTGTTCGATTTTTAATCTTTTAAACCCATTCAGTTTTAACAATGACAGTGCAGTTTTGTTACAGTCGAAACAAAAGGCATTTTGAAAAAGTATTTAAAAACTATTTCTTACTCTGATCTGGTCACAATGACAATGTCAATAAACAAAAAAAAAACACTTCTACATCACTTGAGAACTTTGTATGACTTTAGATGTTACTGCAGTTTGATCTTCAACTACAAGGCAACTGCATGATAATTCAGTCAAACTCGGAGAAGTTTGTGTCTCTCTTTTAGAATTTGAATAAATCTGTTACATTAAAAAGCAATGGGCTGTTCAAGTGTAGGATTAAAGAGGTGGTCATGACTTACGAGCATAAACATGAGCATAATTCATGTGACTACTTGTGCACTTTGCTCTCGCAGAATATAAATCACATGCTCGTTTACCTTTCCACCCTCTTTTCCAGCAGCTCCAGGGAGACCTTGTTCACCAGGTGGACCAGGAGAGCCTGGGTGTCCTCGCTCTCCGCTGGGTCCTGTCTCTCCAGTCGGGCCCTGTCGAGGACAACAGAGTCGTTTTAAGATCAATAAGCAATAAAACCAGAGCCCTAAAGGAAAAGTGATATGGCTGAAGATGCTGTACTAAAGATGTCCGGGATATTTCTCATCTGAAACTTGACCGCAGTTCTTACTTTTTCACCTTTCTTTTTGTTTTGAATTTAAGTCCCAGTGTGATGGAATGATTTATTTTCAGCCCACACATCAAAAAAAGTTTGTGCATTTTTTGTGTTGGATTTCAGGTTTTGCATACTTAAAACTTCCTTGTCTCAAACTTAAACCAAACAACAGACACCGGATGAATGAAGAGGTGGAATCTAACAGCAGTCGTGTTGAATATCTACTGTGCTGAATATCTACCTGTGGTCCAACTACTCCTCCAGGTCCAGGAGGTCCGGTCTTTCCTTGGAAGCCCTGAAGGGGAAAACGGAGATAAAGTCGACTGTAAACAGTGAAGCTTTGAGCCATGAAGACAAAGAATATGAAATATGGATCAGTGTGAGATTTTAATATGCTTCCATGCTGACATCTTTTGTTTTTTACTAGTTCTTGTGAAGAATACTAACAGTTTTGGCTGTGAGGAGCAATCTGCATTCTTCTGAGTGTGCACTATAAAAAATTCATCTTTACAACTCATTTGGTCTCGTAGTAAGCAAATAAGAGCCGGTTTAAGAGGTGGAAAAAAACATTAGTGATTGTCTTCACTTAAGTTAATGTAGCAGCACCACAAAGCCCTGCAAAAATATACTCGAGTAAAAGTAGAGGAACATCACAGATTTGTATATAAAGTATCAAAAGTAGAGGTACTCATGCAGAAGAACAATGTTACATTATAATATTATTGCATCATAACTAGAAATGAATCAATGTGTATGCAGCATTTAATTGTCGCTGGTCAAGTCAAAGGTAATTTTAACTATTTTACATCCTGCTAGACAAAGATGCATAAATTCTTGTAAGATCTAAAGGTAAAACTGTTAACTAATACTCTCATTAAACTGTAGTGGAGTATAAAGTACAACATTTCCCTTTGAAATGTGGTGCAAACCCAAAGTATAAGTAGATACATAATATAAAATACTTAAGTCAAGCACCCTAAAAGTGTCGTTGAGTACATGTTCTTAGTTACTTTACATAATTGTTTGTTACAAACATTAAGAAAATGACACACAGGGAAATAGTTTGTTTTTGTACTGGCTACATTTCACTGCCAGGATAAATAATTGACAATATGACAATTGTTTGCTCCGAGCAAGTATTGATACATTTTGTACTTGTGATTAAAGAGTTACATAAAAACATTTTTACTTCATGTATTACTATGTCATCCACTCAGTATAGCACATAAGTTTAAGGGATATCAACAAAGGGACTGATGGCCGACAGCGTCAAGATCACCGATCAGGTAATCAATCATTTTAACTGAATAAGTGTCCGTCAGCTGTAGCCATGATGTACTTAATCAGTTCAGCCGTGTTTCAGTTCTCATGTCCTGTTTTCTGTTACCAACACTTTACTTTTACCCCAAGAACATGATTTGTATGCTCTATCAGTTATCCTCTCGCTTGCCTTATTTTTCTACAGGCTATCTGAGAGGCTGAGTGGGGAGTGAGTGGGCGATGATGCATGATGTTGAGGGTCATATGGCACGACACAATGCATTCATGGACGAAACTACCCACTCACCGTCTCTCCCCTCTGTCCAGGGTGACCGGGCAGTCCATCTTTTCCTGCTGGGCCCTGGGGGTGAACAGGTAGACAGTTCATAAAAGACACAAGGTCGTAAATGTGTATTAATATTTGAAAAGCTTATATGAAAAGTGTCAATGTGGACTTGGTGTGTACGGCGTTGACAGCAGCTACTCACATTGGGTCCTTTAGGTCCGGGGAAACCGACAGGTCCTTGAGGCCCTTGAGGTCCCTTAAATGAAAAGCAAAAGAACAGAGTGAGTGGAGAGAAAAAATGGAAAAATAAGCACAACACGACTTTGAACTTTCATCAGTACTTCATTCAGTTTAAGCTCACAAATCCAGGTTTCTTGCCATGATTTTTGGTAAATCATTCAGCCACATTTTTTTCATAACTGTTAATGATTTTATGTTAGTTTCAGCTTGATGTAACACACAAAACTGGGCCATTTCAAGTAAATATAAGAAACATTTCCAACTCTTTAAGGTGACAGCATCATTAACAGCACAGCTCCTCGAAACTGTGATGTCTTTATATGAATATGGCTAAAAATGTTGTGAAATCTGCTTTAAGTCATTTGACCCAGTTTTAATTGATGGGTCATAATATAAAGTATAGTGTTCATAATGTACACATCCCTTATGGTCTAGCGGTTAGAATTCCTGGTGTTCAACCAGACATGCTGGGTTCAACTCTTAGTATGGAAACAGCTTCATATCAAGATTAATTATGCTGCTGTACAATTTGTCCTCCCACAGCACGGTTTAATCTTGACATTAACCCTGTACACACAGTGCACAGGACTCATTTCTGCACAGGAGTTGTGCATAAATTATTGCTAAAATTCAACATGTAGCACCTCTGAATTAAAGCTGGTAATCAGCAGCTGCTGCTGGGCACATATGTCTAATTTAATTCTGACTCGACAAATTGCTGTAATTCACTTTCATTTAAGATTCAGGCTACATTGAACCCGATGTTCTTCTGGTGAACAAAAATTTTAGTCTCAAGCAGCACTGTTTCAAAATATCTGATACTGACCCTTTCTCCTGGTGGGCCGGGAGGTCCATCATTGCCTGAGGTGCCCTGAGGAAAAAAAAGGCACAAAGAAATATTGCAAACTTTGTCAAAACTGTCAGGGAATGAGTTTTAAATCAAATTCATAAAAAAAAGCAGTGACAGTGAAGTTATAAAGCAAATCTGTTTATACATTTCTATTTCTCCATAGGTTAGGGGTTAAAGTTAGCATTCAAGCATTATACTTATGTGAGTTATATATTTATCTACAATACATATAAATATACATAGTCACATTACATATATTTATACATTTTTTTGTTTTTCACATTTTTTATATGATTATCAACCAAAAGCTTCATGTAAAAAGTCATATTTCTTGTGAGAAAATTCACCTGTTCAATACTATTGTTTCTGTCTGTTTTGTTTTTTTTACAAAGCAGGGGAATGTTACATTTAAAGTACTGAATTTGTTCTTGTTCTGCTCATTTTCATGTGTTTTTCTTTGTAATCTCAAGCATGTAAACACTCTTGGTATCAATGACCTGACCGGTTCTCACCTTTGCACCTGGCTTCCCTGTTGGTCCTCTTGCACCGCGACCACCACGAGGACCCTGCATACATGGTGTTTAATACAATACGGTAATTGCAAGAAAAACAAAATGGCATTTTTAGTACTTTGTTCAATTTAAGAGAACATGAAAAAAATCAATAAAAACTGAAACACAAATAGCAGTTTTTATAGGACAGGTAATCAATGTCTAGCGACTTCCCAGCCAATCTGTACAATTCAGTGCATTTCCTCTTTAAAAGACAAGAAGATAAAGCCCATAAGCCCATACACAAAGAAAGAGTTTTTTTTATTTGGACACAATAAATCATTTATGTGGGGCTCGGGTTGAGTCTGCAGACGGTTAAATTGCCTACCGTTGGGCCACGTTGCCCTCTTGGGCCTGATTTGCCGGCGATTCCCTGAGAAAGAAAAACAAAAAGCTTTGATTTAGGACTAAAATCATTTCATGTACCATCTGCAAAGTATGTATTTTTTTTCATCTCTCTTTAGAAGTTTGAGCTAAAGCAAACCTACAATAACAAAGACACTGAAACATCACACCGGTGTGGGGGGGTGGGGTTTGAGTGAGGGACGAAATACCGTCTGAGCATGTTTGGACAGAAATAAATAATCAAATTGCTGCGGTAAGTGGTTACCCACAGGCACTTGACAGCTTGAACTACCTGTCAGTTGTAGCATGCCGGGGCCAGGGGTGTCTGCCTCTCAGTGTCTGTCTGAGAGCAAAGACGAGCACGTCTTGTCAATAACAACCCTCCCCACCGCTCTACAACCCTCATCCCTTCATCTGTAACCCTCTTCAAGTGGACCACTCTGCGGTTACACACCTTTTTTTATACGTGTCAATCCTCCCTTGTGTGCTAAATCCTGAGTACACTGCAGGGCCAAAAGTATGTGGACACTCGTGTTCTCTCACTTTTTTATATCTTTTCATTTTGGGCTGTTTTTTATGCTCCTTAATTCATACTAAGGATAATGTTAATTTCAGAACATATGATTATATTGATGCAATTGTGTGCCCCCAACTTTCTAGTAAGCGTTTGGGAAAGACTGTTTCAGGGTTTAATGTTATGGGAATTTGTGTCCCTCACAGAGCTCTGACCTCAGTGCAATCCAGCACAATTAGCATGAAGTAAAATGATCCTAGTGCCACATTTATACTGCTGGGGCTGAATAGCAGAGACACATTTTAGGGATTTATTAACAATCGTTGATGCTGATACAATTTATTCCCAAACTTCCTCTTTTTTAACTCAAGATCTGTACACGCTTCTTCCTCTTTCTCCTCTTTTTCCCCATTAAAGTTTTCTTTGGGGGGAATTTTTCTCTTATCTGACTCACAGGTCAGTGTTTTTCAAGTACTGTTCAGACTGTAAAGCTCCTTCAAGGCAAATGTGTGAATTATTGTGTTTGGCTAAATAAACAAAAATGACTTGACTTGACACAAGCTGTGCACAATCACAGTATAACTCCTGATATTAGGCACCGAATAGATTCTTAAATTGAAATTTAATTATATCTTTTGCCTTTCTCTGTCAAGCCCAGTAGGATACACTAACCATCCTGTGTTTTAGTATTCTACTCTAATACACCTGCACTTAATCCATCCACTACACAGGAACGTCCATGATGACTGAGTGTACATGCCTTTGAAGGGACAAAGAATAATGAATTTTCTAGCTCACCCTTGCTCCTTTCTCGCCATTTGCTCCAGCGAATCCAAGGAAGCCAGTGGAGCCCTGCAAGACAAGTAAAAAAAAAAAAAGAAGAAGTTTGAGAGAAAGAAATGAGTGACAAAAAGAAGATATACATTTGACAGCTTGAGGGTATAAAATGAAGAGAGGTCTGTGCCCAGTAACAATATGACAGAGGCTGAAGAGAAAATAGCACCATTCCTTTTGTGCTTAACTGACCAAGGCTAATTAACAGAGAAACTGTCCTAACATAAGAACTGCAGCACTAGCCGGCAGATTGTTATCACATGGCCACGGTTTATAGTTTGAGTTCCCATGGAGAAATGAGAACCTTCTTTTGATGTTTAACAGGAGCCCAAAGGAAAAGGCTCCTCCTCGCCACTTAAGAGACTTTCTGACATACAGACAGAGGGGCTGTTAGGTTGTTAGCACAGTTAGGAAGCAAAATAGGAAGATAAAATAGGCAGTGGGAGCAAATAAAGACAAAGGAATGGGAAACAGCAGATCCCCCCCGATACCCATCAGCAATTTAGTTATTGGACTTTCGCAGGCTGTGCCCCCCTGATAGAGCCGATGGTGCCAGTCAAACAAATACGAGGAGGAAAATTACTGTCGGATGAATAAAACGGGACGCCAAACAGCTTACCAACACAGCCTCACGTTATGCGGCGTTAGGTAGCTTAAATATTAGGCTCGGTATTTCTGTCTCAGCTGCACTACAAGGTCATATGAATATCTGGGTGTTTGGTGTTTAAAACGCACACTGATGCAATGCACATCTATAGTGCTCATTACTGCTCACATGCATATGTATACGAGACACAATACTGTGCAGTATAAGCAAGGGCACCACAACAAGGCAGCGTGGGCAGAATTGCAAGAGGTAAACAGCCCGGCACTGTAGAGGCAGCAGGGATGGAGATCTATGCTGCTTAATTTGTTTTTCACAGAGGTGCAGTTATGGTAAACTGAAAGGAGAGCTGGTGCTGGACAAGCCTGACTTGCACCACAGAGATAAGACAGTCCAGTGAAGCTATTGCAAATGGCATCCAGAATTAACGGTGTGGGAAAGCTGTTAACAGAGAGTGATGGGGTGCAGCAGCCAAACACACAGCCAGCGCAGGGATTCATGCACAGGCTGATTGTGAGGGGGGATAAAGGCTGCAGCCAAGTCTTTGACCCTGAACCTACTCATGAGGACAATGTGACATTTTATAACACTGATGTTACACTGGAACGTGTGTCAATCCCCCCAAAAAAAATATTAAACAGCACCTGTTCTCTTTAACTTTTTGGATCAATGTATGAAAAAAGAAAAACTGCTGTCAAATATAAAGCGATAGATTTTGTCTATGAAAGAACCTTCATTAAAGCTTCACAGTGTGTTTTAACTTGGAGTGGATGTCACAAATTTTAAAAAGCTGGATCTCTCTCTCTCTCTTTTCTTTTTTGGGAGAGAATACCCTTTAAATGCAGACTATAGAGAGGAGACTATGGCACTGTTTGTACAATGCCTTTTCTGTCTCTTCAAAAACATTTTTGAAGTATATACGGTCTAAAAAGAAGATCTGCCTCTGAATTCCAATGGGAACCTTTGTGGGCAGCCTTTTAAAAGAAATACATATGGATACAAACAAAGGATTACCCTTTGTGTTTTTCCTTTTACCACATGCTTTAATGGCATATTTATTACTCTGATTTCAGAGGTGAGAAGTTTTATTCATAAGTAAAATATCAAGTAATTAAAAGGCAAATTGCCTGCTAATTAATGGACAGAATATCGTACAAACGTAACCCAGAAAAACTAGTCTGCTTAGTGGAACTTGTCCAGGTCTCTTATTAATCTCTGTGCAGCTCTCGGCTCAGATGCTGCCGACATTAAGAGACAGAGCTGGAGACTCGCCTATATGGATATCGTTAGAGTAGGTGTATCTGACCCGTCATATCAGTGCCAAGCTGTCAGCACGGAGGAAGCAGCTGCAGCAGCACATCTCGACAGTGGAGCTGTGGCACAGTGGTCAGCACTACAGCGCAAGGGATGCCAAGACTGTTAGATAATGCCTGGAAGAGTTTAAGGAAGGAGGACAGCTGATGACTCCTGCGGGTGACCATGCAGCTTAGACTTTATGTAAGCGTGGTAACCGGAGTACAGAGGGTGTCTGCTGTGGTTTGTGTTTGTGTGAGTGCAGGTCAGTCAGCAACTTAGTATATGTTAGGGGGGGGAGTTTTAGATGAGTGGATGTGGATGAGACAGATGGTTGGAGGGTTTGTTGGAGTGCAGAGTTAATATTCACATTCACATGCATAGATACAGATGTGTATCACCTGCATACATCATAAATCACTATAATAACTTCACACTGAAAGGCAGTGTGGTGAGCAGGGATTGCATTTCAACTGTTCTCATTACAGATTAAGCATCTCCTGCTCCTTGGCTGAGATGCCGAACACCTACAGCTGGTCCTGACCTCTGACCTTCCAGGTCAGTGGCTGTTTACATGGTAGGAATTTCCCTGCATTGATCACTGAAGTGCAATATAACTTTCATCACACACCTTGGAGCCTTGTCTGCCAGGGTAGCCAGGCAATCCAGGGACTCCGAGTTTTCCCTAAAAAGAGGCAGAGAAAAACAAAACAAAGATGATGAAGTCTCATTGTGTCACCAGAGACATCAGTGGAGACTGCAGTAAAACTCACAGAAGCATCGCAAAAAGCAATAAACTTACAACCATAAAGTTTTACTTCTAGTGTGGGAAATTTTTTAATACCCTGTTTATGAACATTACGTCACCAGTGCAGAGACCAGTTCTGCTTCTGATGCCAGAAATGAGTTCACTTTGGTCAATTCTGGTCATTTTAGACAGTGAATGGTGATAAAGAGGTACACAGAGTCTGATGTAACTGCCCCTTGTGCTTTTAAAGTAAAGTCGAATCATTGTCTTATTTTTTTCCTTTATTAAGAATCTATACTCCTGGCTGTGCTGCTGGTGATTTCAACTTTCACTGTGCTGTTAGACTCTTATTAAGCAAATTACGATGAGGTTGTAAAATGCATAAGTGAGAAAACAAAAGCAGCACTGAAAAGGGAAATTAAATTACCATCATTATTTGTGCCATATTTGCTTTTCTGTGTGGCAAATCACGACTTTGACTTCAGTGAAATCACTGAAGAATCTGCTACTTAACTCTGAGCTACACGTAATTTTACCTATGTCTCCTCTTTTTTACATAATTTTCAATATGTGTAAGCATTTTCCATAATTGTTGTCTCTATTACAGCTATTCTGAGATTATTGATGTGTTTTAATATGTGATTCTAATCATTTAAATGGATTGATCTAAGTCTATGTAGTGTACATAAAAACAATGCATTGATCAAATCTTTGTTTAAACATTCAAAAGCTATTATTTCTCATCAAAGTCATCACTTATATTCTGATCCTTTAATCTGAGCAGAGAAGATCCTGTTGTATCCTTTAATACTTATTTGTTACAGTATAAAAACTGCAGCACCACCAAGCAAGATACTCTGTGGCAAGATCAAAGCTCCGTGGAGAAATGCTGGGAGTGTAAAGCTAATTAAATAGGACTGTTGCAGTGCTGAAGGGAGGAGGAGAAAAACTTATCCGGACAGCTGTAAATCTAAACCTATAGCAAACTACACTCTTCGGACTGCTCTCTCTCCAGTTCGTTAAAGGCATTTGTAAGAAAAGATCAGTCTTGACCCTGTTCTGTGCTTTGAAAGCACAACAGCACTGAAACCGACCTTGTATTCCTACATCGATTCATATATGAGTGCTACAATATGTATGTTGTAACCTTTGGTCATCATCATTTGAATTTTATTTGTTTGTTATTATCCTTTGCATTTAAACTTGAACTTAATCTTGAACCTCTGCACATCAACAAAACAAAAATCTGTAGTTTTAAGGTTCAGTCTTTGAAGCTATTAATTATTTACCTTCTCTCCGGGTGATCCTAGGGGACCAGCCTCACCGCCGGGTCCTGCCTTGCCCTTGGGGCCCTCGGGGCCGTCTTCACCTCTGGCTCCTTGTGCACCAACCTCACCCTTGATGTGAAGACAACAAATGTAAACAGTGTTATTATTTTTTACCACACTATCACTCTCTGTAGCTGCAAAACATTGGTATTCTCTTTAGAGATGATGATTCACCTTGTCGCCCTTGAGACCCATGTCACCTTTGAAACCAGGGAATCCATCCTCACCCTGAAGATGAAAGAGATAAAAAAACACAGAGCTGAGTGTTTTATCTGGTATCACAGAGCAAAATCTGGAAGTTAGATCAAAAATACTTTAAAAACAAAAACAGGAGTTCTGATGATAAACTTAGGTGATAAAATCATTGTAAAAAATTTATCATGCCAGTCTCACCAGCTACTTTACAAGGAACACTTGCACAGTCGGATGTGATTCAATAAATAGGCTGTCAAAAGCCATGCAATCTCCATTTCTGAAGAAAATATTTCTTTTTATGTTTATTATTATGTTGCAATGAGTGGTGGTAGTGTTGCAGTGCATAATAGAGGGCGTTTCTGGTATTCTGATCTCCATGTATGTTAATAGAGTGGACAAAATGTCAGAAACATCTCTGAATATAATGAAGCCCAGTCCAGTATTGCAAACTACAACCTCAATAAAAAAGCATGCAGCTAAATGACAGTCTGACATTGTTAATCATAACCAACCATCAGTATCGTAGTACAAGTGTAACTAATGAGGTGGCCAGTGAGTGTGTCATGCTGTTGGCTATCAAAAGTATCAGGGCCCCTAAGGATAGTTTAATACTGACACCTAATGGCCACTTAAATGAAGCTTCACATCACCATTTTCATCCTACAGTGTCTTTTTCTCTGTGTTGTTATACTGACATCTGGTGGCTAAAGTTCAGAATACAGTTTTCAATCTTGGGCATTGTTAAAACTGGCTCTCAACAGCTGTTTTTTCTACATAATATAATAAATTCTGATGCCAATTTTATTTTTTACACATGAAATGACTAAGATACGAAATTATAACACATAAAATGTGATGCAAATGTACCATAATTTCGTAAAATACTTCTACCTTAGGATTTAAAACCTAGTTATGATTGTGAGCTAATACCTAAAGAGTTTCAATTTCCTGACAAACTGAGTGGAAAATCCACCCAGTGGCACTGAAGTAGCAACAGGCTGAGTTTAACCACAGCAATCCAAGAAAACAATGGCAACAGATTGGTCTCTGCTGAAGGCTCCCTAAAAACAGCCTCATTCTCATTTAATGTTCCACACTCCATTACAGCTCAGTGGCATGAGGACTTAACTACCAGCCTGATGGGTCTTTAAGAGTTTCTGGAATCTCAGGAAGCCTCATTTTAGAAGGAATTACAACTCTCCATTTTTAGGGGAATGGCATCTGTCAATCATTCTGAGGAAGAAGAGGAGAGTTTTACCTTTTCTCCTTTGCCACCTTTAAGGCCTCTAATTCCCTCAGCACCCTGAGGAGAGAGGAAAATAGAGTCGGGGTTAAGACTGAGAGAAAATGGAAATGAATCATTGCCAGAGTGGTACTGCATGACTAAGATAGTAACTTACTTTCACACCACGAGGCCCAGGGTAGCCGATGGACCCCATAGGACCAGTAGGACCCTAAAAGATTGAAACAAAATCATGGGATTGGTGAATTAGTTAGTACGTATCAGTCTTTGCTGTGATAAGTCTCAGCTTTATTTGACAACTTTATTAGAGATTTTTTCATTAATTTCCAATAATTTCCAAAAGTTCATGTGCGTAACTTTGTCAAGCAGCTATTTGACAAAGTTACGCACGTGCAAAAAGTAACATCCATTCTTGTGGTGGACTTCTTTACTGCCAGCTCACAACAGTTTACCACATAGAATAAAAAGGTGGCAATCACAAAAAAACCACAAGATTAGCAAATCACAGGAAAGAATGAGCACTCACAGGACATTTTGGTGTTTTCTATTTTTGAGACAGCGTAACAGATTTTATCTAAACTGTGCGGTTGCATTAAACCTCACCCTACTGGCAAACTATGCAGCCTAAACAAATGCTGAATCTAATTATTTGCTACGTCTGCTTGCCCCAATCTTTCCACTGTGCACTGACACATTTAATGAGTCTTTAAGAACAACTGCATTCACAAACTTTTCTGTAAACTGCAAATCAGCACTGAAGCTACATTATACTTACAGCTGCTCCTTTCTCTCCTGGAGGACCCTCTTTTCCTGGGTGACCCTATAAAAGAAGTCCAACAGATGTCAGTTTTTTATTTTAAGTGAATAATGTGAACTTGAAAAAGAAGCCATATATGTTACTTACAGGAGGGCCGTCAGCACCAGCGAGGCCAGCCAAACCCTGTTTACCTTGAGGTCCCTACGAAGAGAAAGTGATAAATACATATGAAAGCGAAACAGACAGACAGTAACCAGATGAATGCACACCTCTCTGTCTGTAACAGCGTCAAAAACTCAGCCAAAAGTTCATCTGCGTCAGTCACTATTAAATAACTATTAAATCACCACAAACCACAGACGAAAAACTTTCAGTTAGACAAAATAAGTGCTTATGCAGGAGTTGTCCTATGGTAATATGCATATAGTCTGTGTGCTTGAGTCCATGTCTGTGTGTGTCCAACCATGTGTGTGTGTGTGTGTGAGCCTTCAAAGAAGCCAGTAAAGGCCTATAGCCTCAGACAGCAGTGTATCTGCAGAATCACTTATGAGGTCCTGACTGAAACATTAACTTATCGCTGCAGCAGAGCCGAGCTGTGGGGGAGGACTGGAGGGGGGGGCTGGGTTTCCTCTTCACTTACTTTTTCACCAGGAGGTCCAATTGGACCTTGAGGACCAATGAGACCCTGAAAGACAATGGAGATAGATCTGTTGTTAGAACAATCAGCTTTGTTTGGACCTTTTATGACACAAACCGAAGTGATACATTCAGGCTAAAAAAAAACACCTGCTTTGTCAGTTTGAGTCCGTACATGATTTTATGTTGTACTGTATTTGTAATTTGCCAATAAATTCACCTTCACTTGTCAATTCCAGCCATTTATTTTGTTGCTTAGCTACTTCAGTCTGCTTATTCAGGCGTGCTCTGTTGTGTTCATTCAGCTGTGCAAAAAGGGAGTTTTGTTCTTTTCTACAGTCATTTTAAAGTCACACATCTTGCAGACATCTTAAAAAATTCACATGTAGAATAAAAAAAAAAGGCTATTAACAGTTAAAGTAAGCGAGCTGTGTTATTTTTCTCCGGGCCAATGCCTTCCCTGGAAGGCATCAATCCGCCTCTGGCCAGGTAAAACTAAAATGAAGTTAGTCATTCAACCTGTGCACCATCAGGACAGGTCCATGCTAATAGTTTCCAGGAGAATGACGCCAGCCTGTCCATGCTGTGAGTGTCAGCAGGACTGAAAATCTTACCTGGCAATGGTCATTTAGCTCTGGCCACAATGTTGGGCGTTCTGTTTTGTATTAGAGATGACTTCAAAATGGAATATTTTTTCACTGTGCCACCAGATGGGCAAAATAATCGGCTTAAGTTCGGTCAAATCAGTACAATATGTCTCAACTCAACAGGACAGAGAGGATGTTAGTGAAAACTTATAGCTCTTTGTTATATTTTGATGTCAGTTTTGTGGAAAGACGGACAGAGTGGTTGGAATGGAGGATGCAGAGAAAGAAGAAAAAGTGCGCCTGCATATGTTTTGATTAAGAAAACAGGAGTTTACGGTTTTTGCTTTTGCACAATGGATACAACACCTGAATGGAAATGAGGAATGAGGAGGAAAGAGAGATGTCAAGAGAGGGATGAAGGGATTAGGCAAGATGGGAGAAAATGAGGAAAACAACAGGAGGAACTGAGCGATCAGACTGTGTTAGACAAAAGAGATAAATACAGAGAAAAAGAGCAGAGAGAAAAAGTAACTTACATGTGGACCAGGCAAGCCCTGTTGTCCAGGAGGCCCTGCCTCTCCTTGTGGACCCTGAATGTAACAGAGAAAAAGAGGGAGACGCGGTTAATATTTCCAGTCGCTCCAAACGATTGTATCTCGTTTATTCTATTCAAAGCTTTTAATCTAAATACAACTGATGAAAATAGAATCAAGATATTTTAGATTAATACAGTGAAAGATCGTATCCACTGGGCAATGAGGGACAAACCTGAGTTTCTAATGTGGAAATCTTAAAAGTTTTTGTGGCTTTGCATGGATAAAATGGTTGAATTGGCTTAATCCAACTCATTTTGAAACGTGAACAAAAAGGTGCAAATGGGCGGAGGAGAAACATGATACACTGGCTTATGAAGCAGAGTTGTCTGAGTTCTGCACTTATCCAAAGTTATGTTTAGTTCCTATAAAAGGCGCCGTGCAAATGAGTGATTTTTAAGAATCTAAGTTTGGTATGAAATACTGCTTCCTCTGAACACATGCAGAGGGGCTACAGAGCCATCTGGGTTTGGATTAAGGCTATGAGACTAACCGGAATGGTGGGTTGTTTAGTATCCCCGCTGAGATTTAGTGTGTCACAAACCAAACATATACAAAAACAGACAGGACCCTTGTGAAGAAATCTGCTCCAGCTGTTACAACAAACACTAAATACAAATGCTGGATTCAGTGAAGTTAAGGTTGCCTGACTGGGATTGTTACCAGGGACGTGAATGCAAAATGCAAATGTGGGCATTCATCAAAGATCCACATGCAGTCAGTGAAATATTTGGGTTCTTTACTTCTAAAACATGTCTTAAAAACATCCACATGTTAAAGGCTGGTGTGAAGGATTTGTAAACCTTTACTTTCAAGTGTTTTGCTTTTATTTGTTTGAGAACAAACAGAAATCTAGACTAACTTTGGGAAAATTAATGAGATGCACGACATATTTCTATTGTTCTGTGTCCGTTTAACAGCTGCTTCTTCTTCAGCTCAGTGACTCAGTGACCACAGACAACATGTGGGCTCATCCAGCTGTTATTACCCATGATCTGTTACCCTCATTGAAACATCCCACTGAGACCCTCCGGGAAGCTGAATGTGTGATGGGATCATGCACAGACGGGCTTTTCTGTTTCCACTCCTTTGCTAAAACTACATCCTCTTCATCATGACCTATTCAGGCTGCTCTGTCTGCCCTGGAGTTTGTGGAAAAAGTTTAATTATTATAAGACACTCCCTGCCTCAGTGTACCATCTTTTAATCAGCAAATGACCTCTGACCTTTGTCCTTGTCATGTTACACAAGGGTAAAAGGTCACTGACCTGCAGTTGCCCTCAGGCAGGCCAAATTACATACCGGTTGCTTAGGTGGTCTTGTGTGCAGGGAAGAAATCCCTTTCAGGAATTTCTAATTAAAACTCTCCCTGGCTAAATATTCAAATTAAGCAAAACTTAAATATTTCTCACCATGTTTCCTTTGGGACCAGCTTGCCCATCAATTCCAGGAAGACCCTAAAGAGATCAGAAATTGAAAATGAATGACAATGAGCTGAAACGCAACTTATGAGTATTATGAGACCCAAGTAATAAAGGAGGTGTGCTTACACGCTGTCCTCCAGGACCTGGAGACCCTCGTGGACCAAGCAAACCTCTGGGACCCTGTTTATCAAGAAAAACAGAAGTCAACCTTTTCACATCTGCCTGTTTTCAGTAATTTTCTGACCAAATTAACAATGTACGTCATGTCCAAAAAAAATAGTTTAAACATTTAAATCTTTACAAGCAATGCTTAGAAATAAACACTTTGATATGGCTCAAATGAATCACCAGTGATCCAGTAGATCTGTGCAGGTTAAAGAAAATTATGTAAAATAATATGCCACCTGTGTTATTCGGTCTGAAATTGTTTGCTGTATTGACAAATATGCAGGTAATAAAAAACTGGTATAACATAATAAACATTAGGGGAGCTAAAAGATCTTCAAATTATTTTGACTTAAAAATGTGTAAAATACTGACTCCTTGTGGTCATATGTGGTAACTGCAGGTGCATTTCAGGGAATGAATATGACAGTTGTTTCTTATCTCAAAAGCTTAAGCTTTGCACTTAAAATCATTTCACTGACTGTGCTCTCTCATCCTGAGAGCAGCTTGTGTGATGAAATTCGATGCAACGATTTCTCTAAAAGGACAATGTTGTTTGGGTGTGACAGGGCGAAACATTTCCCATGCAACTCTACGGTCCATTTGAAATGAATTAGGCAGCATATGGCAATTTCTCATGGGTAACGATAGAACATCACGTTTCCCAGTGCTATTTTCTGATCTATTATTCAGAGCCATTCTGTCTTGGCAAGGTCTAGATTACACATGCAATGGGCCTTGCAGACAGGAATGTCGTTAGAGTTGCATGGAGAGAGAAGGGTGAGGCTGAGTGTCGAAATAATTGCCAAAATGAATGTAAAAGAAGAGGGAATGAGGGAACGGGGCCTATAGAAGCACAGGAAATGAGTAACGTGATGGTCATAAATTCATCATGTTCTTGTCTTATTGTCCTGATGAAATGAGATGCAGTTTAACAATCTTGTTCAAGTGTCATCAGATAGCAGTAAGTACACTTACGCTCTCTCCAGCCACACCCCTCTGTCCGACCTGGCCATCTTCACCCTTTAGAAAGAAAGAGAAAGACAGTGTGATGTTAAGGAATGCAGACTAATTTTAAAACTTATAAGAACAGGAGTTATAAGCTGGATGTCTGTTGTACTACTTACTCTTGGGCCGTCCTCTCCTGGAGGTCCTGGAGGACCTGTCGAACCATGTTCTCCCTGGAGAGAAAAAGATCACAGGATGGGAACATCAACAGAGGGGAGGAGTGGCAGCTCATAAGAGAGCCAACATGCTTAATTACAGCAGCTGAGAAAAAGAAAAGAGCTCCTGATTTTGACTTATGACAAAATAGGATCGGGGTCAAAAATTCAGAAAACGCAGACGATGCTGAAAAAAGAGCATCAAAAAATGGCAACGAAACTGCCTTTAATCTACAGTTGGCAGGGTCACCACAACTGGCATGGACCTGCTTAGTTCTGACTATTCATAGTGCTCTATAAGAACCGGCTTACCTTGGGTGGCCCTGTAATTACTCAGTATAGGATAAGGCATGACAGGCCGTCTAGAAATACCCCTCTGTGATCTCTGTGCTCTCTCTATGTTGGCCCAAATGCCACATACACCAAACTCGACACTCCTCATTTGCCTCCAGGCGAGGTTAAACGCAGCCCAAGTGGTTCTGGATTCGGTCCCAACTCTCATAAGTGGGTCAAATGCCCTAATGAGTTGCCACTGATCCAAAATTCATATCTGTCATCACCAGGGCGTACATGAGATGGATGGAAAGTGGCCCTTTAAACTACCAATCAGCCCTGATGCTGCTGTAAGGACAGGGCACGCCGCAGCGGTGACTGTGATCAATGAGGACTCGTGTCTAGAAATAACAGACTCTGGGATCCTATTTTTAGAAACAGATAGAAGCCTCTAATGAAGTTTGCTCTTAGACCTTTTCCAGCCTGTAAACTCAAAACCTCTCTCTCCTCATACTCACTCTGTGCCCTTTTTCTCCGGGAAGACCAGGGAGGCCGTCAAAACCTCTGTCACCCTAAAAAATGGAACAGTAACAGATGGTTAGTTCGGTTTGTCTCATTGGCGGAGTGACTTTTTTTTTTTAAACAAATCACACAAATATTTAGTGGTTTAAGGGATAACCTGGTGTGTGCTTTACCTTGGGCCCAGCCTCTCCTGGCATTCCTCGAGCACCATCAGCACCATTACGACCCTGGAGGACATGAAAACATCATGTAAGTCTCCATGGAAATCCCACTGGAAAAATATTCAATTATCTTGGATGCCTTCAGAGGATAAACACCGGGAAGACGCCTTCATTTTTCTTACTAGTTTACAGTTAAATAAACATGACTTTATGAATTTACACAACACGCTGAGAGGATTATTATGTGCAGCTGACTTAGTTGAAATAGGGCCATGTTTGAACTAGACAAACTCTTCGCTTGACTCACTCTAGCATTGATCCTTGCATTGTTATTGGAATGAAACATTATAAATTTGGGAATTGAAACACAATCTTCTTTTCCAACACAGAGTTTCTCTGGAGAGGATGAATCAATGAGGTAATTGAATATGAAAACCTCTTTGTTGATTGTGGCTGGAAAGAATTCTTACCCTCTTTCCTGCTTTTCCTGGTGGACCAGTTGCACCCTGAAGACCTCTGGGTCCCTATGGGCAAACATATTTGAATAAATACAACATTATACATTGAAGACTTGTTTATTTATGACACTTGTCAGTCCCACTGTACAAATGAAGGAGTAAAACAAAATGAATGAAAAAAAACAAAAAGGAAGGAAAGTCTTCTCACCTGTGGTCCGGAGTCGCCACTGTCACCTTTAAGTCCAGGAGCTCCAGGTCCTCCCTGTTAATTAAAAATAAACACACATATTTAAAAATAATTTCCACAAATTCTCTAGAGAACCAATGAAATCTAGGTTCACTAGACCCTAACACAAATCCAAACACATGTAGTCTAAGATTTCAAACTTAGATTGTGGAAATGTAACAGAAAAACCTCCTAGTTGATCTTTCCACATGTTAAAAATCCCTAACCTTATAATCAAGCATCATAGGAGTGTCAGAAGACTGATGACTGAGTTGTGGTCATGTTGAAGACACTCCCAACAACAAGAGGCTGCAGCTTTTATTACTTTTCAAGAATGTCTTAAAGAAGATCCCTCAGCTATCACATATCTTTTGCTATGTATAAATAGGAATATAGTTGTAGCAGTGTGTGTATAAGTGAGTCCACATGCATGTACGGGTGTGTGTTAGGACATGATAAATGCCTGGAGTTGCAGACTTCACAGGAACAAGCACTAATCACTGTCAATGTGTTTTTCATAAACTGTAAAACGAATGGATGTTACAGTAAGGAGATAAATGGTGTGTGTGTGCACGTCTGCATGGAGACTTTTTCAAAAAGCTACTCACCACAGGACCAGATCTTCCTGTCATGCCGGTTGGCCCTGGAGGACCTCTCATAGCCAGCTGTGGATCAGACAGACACAAACAACAAACCGCTAGTCAGCTTACAGTGTCGACACTCGTGCACTTATTCCTGTCTACGCCAATTGAATCTATCATAAAACATTTTGCATTAAAAGTGCAGTTTTGTTTGCACATAGTGAGGTTCTCTTTGCAGGCAGGTTATTAGCATCCTGTGAATTCATCTTCAGAACAAGAGAATCAGATACAGAATCAGGTTTTTTGCAAATAAGTTTTCATTTGCCTTCGTATTTTTATCACACAGAAATAGCACTAAGAAAAATATAAAGAAGGATTAAAAAAAGCAAGAACCGCATGTTAAGAGTATAAATGAAAATGAAAATTTGAGAATAAAATATGTAAAATATATACATATTACCTCTGTATGCAATGTAAAAATGTAAATTTAAAAAGAAGGCAATCATCTGATTTGCTAACAAACTGTGTTTACTGATCACGGATAAAATCATGTAGTGGACTAAGTGCAGAATCTCACGTCATCCTTTCTTGTGAGCCACTGAGCCTGTCAAGGACGCCCCTTTCATACCCAAACATAATACTTTCACATGTTCACAATGAACCTGTTTACCTGTGAAATGTTCCAAACAGGTGCTTTTGAGCATTTCACAACTATTTCAGTCTTTGTTGCCCCTATCACGAATTGTTTGAAATGTGTTGCTGGCATCAAGTTCAGAATCAGCAACATTATATTTACAAAAAACAGTAAAGCTGATGCTGTGATTGTGCATTTGTCACTTATCTTAAAAAGCGTTGGAGTTATTCTCATTCTTATAATGTAAAAACGATTGTGGTGGGATGTTTAAATGCTATGTAATAAAGCAGGAATTTGAAATGTAAAGGCTGACACAGCACTTCTTCAACACCAAGAGAAATGAAGAATAAAGAAATGAAAACACTAATAATAAACCATCCATTCAGCCCTTGTATAACACAGAACCTTACAATGTGCAAACTCGACTTTGTTCTTGTTTCAGGGTTTACCACTCTGGTCTTTGTTCCTGCTCACGGTCGACCGCAGAATTGTGCTGCCAAAGAAGTTGTCTGGAATTTATTTGCAGTCTGATTAATGAATGGGAGGTTTCTGCTGATTCAAAAAACAGGAGCTCGTGGCCTGCGCCACACCGAAGACCAGCTCACTCATATTAGTTAGAATATTCGCATTGTGGTTGCGAATTGCATTTCCAGAGTGCAAAGAGGTTAAGGAGAATTCAACAAGTTCGACAATTTCTCCCTTAAATTTCATTCAAGTTTTAAAGAACTGAAAACTCCCAAAGAATTTTTGCTTTTTGTCCTGCCTCACGCCAACCCTTTACAATAAAAGACAAAAATAGAACGGTGACAAGTGCTTTTAGGACATTACTAAAACACCAGTTCACCGGTTTTCACAGCCCTCTAGCTCCAGAGAGTGTTGTGAATGTGTGGATATTCAGTGTTTGTGCTGCTCTTAATGATCTCCATGTGTCCTATAGATCACACTTTGCTTGCAGCCACATAATTCAGCCTGGTTTTTAACAGTGCTGTGGTTACCGGGACCCCTGAGTGAGTGTGAACATCTGGTGTGGCTTTATATACTACCTAACCTCACACAGGTACACAATTTTGAATTCAGACAACTTATAGGAAGAGAGGGACTTATTTAGATGCTGTTGTTTTTCTTTGAACTGAACCCAAATATTTGTTATGAATTGAAATCTCAATTTTTCATCTGAATTTTTGGAACATTTCGTTAGAGTTAAACTGCAGCATATGAGAGTGAACCGTGAAACAGAACATCACAATAAAGTGTCCTCAAAACTGAGGAGCACATTATGCACTGATACTCACCCTGGCCTGAGATAAGATGGCCTGAGCCTGAGCTTCCTGAGCTGTAACCACAGGTCCCTTGTGTGCCTCACCGCCTGCACGGAACTGTCAACCATGAGACAAAACAAAACACAATTAAAAACAAATGGACTTGTCTTTTTTTACAGAGTGGGACGTTTAAAGGTCTCCCCCTGGAGTGTGTGTAAAATTCTTTCCTTTTGGTTGAGCCTGTAAAGCTGTCACCATGCTACAAATACACATTTACATATACATAGGCTGGCATACGAGCACAGGCGGCTTAAACACACACACACACACTCACACACAGAAATATGTGTCAAAAGCCTTTCAAAGTCTCAGTCACTAGTTCCACTCCATTGCACTGGCTGACATTTACAAGGTAAGTGATTTGTAACCCAAAGAAAATAAGGCTGCGATCGCTTGGCCTACTGGTGATGCTATGAGGTAAACTTAAAAATAAAGCAAGCTCACGGGCTGTTGCCTGAGATGAAAAGCATACAGTATGTGAGGGAAATGAGACAGACAGCCTAGTGGGCATATGGAAAGCGGCAGGACTTACTGGAAGCATCAGAATGGTACCTGGAGGCCCAGGGACACCATCTGCACCAGGAAGACCGGGACGACCCGGAGGACCCTGAAGAATCAGAGGAAGGAGACAGAGTTGGTTCTTCTCTAAATGCAAAGGAATCATGTCACAGTGTGAAAGTGTAATGAAACTGAAGCTGAGGTTAATGACAAAACCAAAATATATTTAATTCACTTTAACTACATTAACGCTATGCAAAAAGATTTTACAGTGTTGTTTTAAACATCCACATGCTTAAAGTCATTAGTTATTGCTTTGCCAGCTTGTTTAAGCCAGTCTTGTATTTTCCCACGAGATAACATTGTTTGTCTGCAACCCCTGGAGGTGCTCTGCAAATTGAAAATGATAAAAAAAAAAATACACTGTACTAACAAACAGCTACAACAGAAGCAGTGCAGAGACTGAAAAATTAACATGTTCACGGCAACTTTCTTTATCTAAAACAATAATATTAATAAGAGGGAACTTTGTTTTGTTGTTGTTGCTTCTTCCAAAGATAACTGGCTAATCCTATCTACAATAATAAGACAGGGGATTTAGTCACGGGCAAAGAAGAAGAAATAGATTTTCTTGAACCTGGCCTGAGGATATTGTCTGCAGGGGAGCGTCGACTTTAAAACAAGACAAGAAAAAACACACCAACGGCCCTGTGAGGCTACAATTCTCATTGGATCCAGAGACACATTTGTTCAATGGATAAAAAATGGAGAGAATTTTTGACTGTTTGGCACAAATCATAAGTGAGGTAAAATGGTTGGCCTGTGAGTGGCACAGCAGAGTTGAGTAGATTGTTAAACGGATTCAAGAGAAATAAATCTTTTCACAGTGGTTATTTTTAGGACACCTCAGACTGAGAGCTGGGCTTCGTCAGGCTCACCCCACATTTTTTCAGCTTTTAGCTGCATTTCTCACTCTGATATGTACTCTCTCTGACTCAGTTCATAGGTTAGACCTTTTTAAATTAAAGCTAATAATATCTGGCCAACATGCTGTCTTCAGCAGGCATTTTTAATTACCTACCTATGCCTGTTTTCAAAGGCTAAAAACTTACATTTCGGAAAATGCAGCATGTTAGCATTCTATGTTAGCATTAACGTCAAAGCAAAGCAGAGGCTGAAGTTTAGTAAAATCTTCTCATAAGTAGAAATCTTTTGACTGGTGAAAAACATGTCTGGTGCCAGATTAAAAGTCATGGATCCACCAAAGTAATTACAACGCCTCCTCTGGGAATTCTGAAAGTCTGGCATCGTATAAAAAACAAAAGTTGTTGTTCAGATATTTTAGTGGCAAACTGACTGACATACCAAGCCTGGTTCCCAGCGTGGTTAAAAACTATTAAAAAGCAAAAGGTAGCATTAAGTTGCTAAAGCTAAATATTTCAAATAGACAGTTTCAATATAACTGAGACTAGATTTTAATTTTAAAAAGACAAAAACTTATCTAAAAGCTCAACACTAAGCTGCGCTCAGTGTTTCCTAGGAACAAAAATCTGTTTGGCAGTCTTGTCATGTGCAGCAATCTCAGGCTGAGAGCTCAAATTGATGCCATGTGTTCCCATCTGCCTTTTCCCAGAGGTGGTAGATGCTCTCCATCAACTGCTGTCACAGTAAACATAGCGACATCTAGTGTAAATGATGGTCGTTCATGACTGGGAAAGTGGTATTTGAGTGGAAAGGAGGGAGATGGTGATTATGAGAGAAATGAGCCGATCAAACACTGAGTCTTAGCGGATGCTGTGCAACGGAAAACCGCAAGACTACAGAAAGGAGTCACTCACTTTTTAATCTCACTGTCAGTTCTCAGCAAGATTGTTTCTTACAGGGGAAAGGGAGGAGGAGGAGGAGGAGGAGGAGGGATTGAGGGTGTTTGGACCAAAAAATATTGTGGAACAATAAACCATTGTGCAGGTCTACAGTCTAAACTGCAGGAGGCATGTTGGGGTATATATATATATAATTTTTTGTTGGCAATTATAGGGTTAACTTCCAGAGACAGAAGTGGATGTGCTAAGAGAGTGATGAAAGAGGGGTGTGGGGCAACCAGCACATATGGGAAAAACAGGCTGAGATCCAGCCTTCTGGAGGGGACAGGCACTTATTCTGTATCATCCAATCAATCAAATAAAAGGGTGGAATCCCACGGTAAAGTAAAAAAACAAAACAACATTTGACAAAATGTAGGTTTGTACATATTTAAGAGCAAACTCCTTGAACTCCTCTCAGGTCCTGTAGCATACCAGCACAGCTGTGTTGGTATACTGACAGTCTATGGGCATCTAATTTCCCTGCACACTCCTTGCTAATCCCCTCCTTATTGCTGCAGTAGCAAACGGCATCCAATTGTATTATTCACTCCATGGCATTAAGGCTGTGTTTCACAGCTCTCCAATAAAGAAGAAGACACATGCAGGGGTGTTTATGTATGTGCTGACTCCTATAATTCCACAAGTAAGATAAATGGCCAAGGTTTAAGTGGGTAATTCAGCACATTTTGTAACGATTATAGCCAGAAAAAATATGTGTTTTAGTTGATATACAACTTATATGAAATCTAAATTGAGGGTTAGGAATATATTTTATTCTTCTTTCAGCTAAGTAACAGTTTAATGTTCATTACTGTGAAATAAAGCCAGTTTTTACTCACCCTCTCACCATGATCTCCATGGGCACCTGGGGGACCCTGCAATCCTGGGGTACCAGGAACACCCTGAGATTACACACACAGACACACACACACATGAAGCTTACTATACCCCAAACTGCTGCTAACCAGCATTTCCACCACAGTCAGTCCCGTACTTCATACACACACGCCAACAAAGACAGTGGTAAAGACATGGTTTCAAAAGAAATGAGCCCAATAAAAAAAAAAAGACCCTAACCCCCCTTCCCTTTCACTCTCGCACTCACACAGATGTACACACATTCATGCACAAATACACAGTTTGACTGTCTCTCCAAACTCAAACTTCACTGGCGATCAGGGCTGATGCTCTTTCCATAAAGACATTTTTTCCCCCTTTAGCTGTTCTCCATCTGTGGAAGGCAGACAGGAGTGTAGGAGAACGTGATAGCCTACTCACTGCTTGGCCGGGGGCTCCTTGGGGTCCTTCTATAAGCATCCCCTGAAAAAAAGGAAAAAGGAAACAGTAGCATTATGGGGGGAGTGTTTAAATCCACAGGCAATGGAGAATCAGGGAAAAACGAGGGCCATTAGATGCTTTGGGTTTGAGGTTTGAGGAGTTTACTTATAGCAATAAGATCTACAAGTTAACAATTCTTCAACTATCTGATGTTCTCCTCCATAATGTATTTGTGAGCGTGTGGTCAAAGATCTGAATGAAAGCCTGTGGTGGTACAGATGGTATGGGAGGAGAGCCTTTAACTACAGCTGCTATTTCAGTTCGTGTGCAGCCTGTAGTGGTAAATTGCATAGGATGGCTCCCTGAAGACCTTAAAGATCTTGTACTGTGGCATTTGGTCAGACAGTGTTTTGTATGACTGTTGGATATAATTCATCTTGAGGGAAGAGAGGCTTGGTTATGACCGCTTTAGTGAAATAAACATGACCTGAAGTTCAGCTGCATTAAAGTGGCATTAAAACTTGAAATAAGTTCACATGTGAAAATGTGGACAAAGATCAGATAATGAAAGGGATGTCTCTTTTTTTATTTGTTGAAGAGAAGATATAAAAGAGAACATACATTCCTCATAAAAATATGCAGAAAATCTGACTTTGGACATTTATGGATTTATAAATCATTGTGTGCAACTTTTGGAAAATCTATGCTTATAAAAAAGCAAAAAAAATGCTATTTTTTCTTAATTATTTAGATAATAATGATACCACTTTTTGGGCTTAATCAACAGACAGAAGAATAAATAGAGGGCTGGCTAGCTAGGCCATGCGGCTAAACGGCAAGCTAGATAGCTAGATAGCTACAGCAGCATACAGTTTGGCTAATGCTAGCTAGCTAGAGGGATAAATACAGTGCAGCAACTTACAAATGTTCATATACCATGGAGAAAGCCTTTCAGATTTACAGTGTTGTGATTCATTTAGCTTTGAGCCTATCAAATTAGCTGTTAAAACAACCAGTAAATGTAACAGAATTTGCTAGCTAGCTAGCAACTACCCATAGTTTTAAAGGGCAAAAGGCCAAATACTGTGTAGCAGTTAATTTTAAGTGTAAATCCATTCTTGGATGGGATACTTTTTTTATACAAAGAAATTTGTGACTGCGACTTGTGGCATTTGAAATTTAGTTTTTTGATACACAAGAGTTGTCTTGGAAAAAACTCTTTCTAAAACACTGCAGTACAATACTGAACTTACTGGCTCAATGACGGCTGGTTCACCCTTCTCTCCTTTTTCTCCCAGGTAACTGTGTCCTCCACTCACCTATAGAAATAATACAAATGAGATGAGCTTTTCACACAGTAAACTCAAAACAGTAATCAGCAGATGCCATGTCTTGTTAAGTGTCTCTTTTATGCTTAAAACACTAATGAAACTGTTAAAAAAACACAGGAAAATGCTGACTAGTGTCCTGCATGCTTTGAAGGATTTAGGTAGTTCTCAAGGCATAAGGCAGATTTTTTTTTTTCTTTCCCTGCCTGCTGGAAAAATAAACCTCAAGAATAATTTTGCAAGAAGCTATAATTTAGACTTTGGTCTGACTCCCATTTATTAAGCTCCCTTAAAGCCAGGAACTGCAAAGACGACCCCAACTGTGCACAAACGCAGAGGTCGTTACCTGACACTATCCACACAATGACTTCACATGAGAAGAATTCACAAACCAGCTACATCCGTGTGTTGAAAAACCGCTACTTTGTACAGTTTTGCCTTGAGAGGAATCTCTTTTTGAGAAAAGTCATGGCGAAGGGCTGCGGTGTGCTGAGATAGTGCAGTTGAGAGCACTAATAGAGTGGTTTAGATTAATCCAAGGCAGACAGATCTCAAGCCAAAATCCAGACAGAGACTGTGTCACTTCCTGCCACTGAGAATTTGAATCTTGAGGCAAGGAAGGGGGTTGGAAACAAATCATGGTAGACACTGGCTGAGCAGATATTTCTGCCTGGTTTTAGATATGATATAGATGGCTGAAATGAAAAAAAAATGTCTGCAAAGACTTCTTTTGTCATCTGGAAATGGGTTCACCAGGGAGGAGCATATCTTTGATAAACAGCAAAGGTCACAAAGGCCAAAAGGTTACGGAGGGTGTGACTGTACCGACAGCTGGGTTAACATCTGCTTATCTGTGGGAGACTAAGACTGACAAGGTGTGTGTTTGTGCCTGCTTGTGTATTTGTGTTTGGTGCATGTGCATGCAGTATGCTCCGAGTTATAACCTGTTACCATCGGAAAGAATAAACAGAAAGGTCACCGCAAACAACCCCTCTAACAAATGCCACCAACATCTAATTCCATCTTTCAGCATTCCTGACCACCATCTCCATCCCCCTACCATCACTCCTAACCACTCCAGCACTTACGCTGCTCTCTCTGATGTTGGTCTCCGCTGCAACACCAGGACCAAACTCTTCCTCGTACACGGCAGCTGTGGGCTTTGCATCAGTGGGGCCATAATCACCATAATCACCGTAATCATATGGCTTCTCTACAAATTCTTTGTTGTCATACTCCTTGAGGTCGTATTCCTTAAACTCATACACGTCAGTGGCAGGTTCCACCTTCTCTTTGGTGTCCACCGGGGCGGCAGTTTCCACAGCAACGGTGGGGTCCACCCCTACCTGTTCCACACCAGTGATGTAATCATCCACTATTTCCCCTTCATAGGTCTGGGATCAATCCGGGCAGTGCATGGAGGGGGCAGGGGTTGTTTAGAGGGAAGGGAACATGGAGGTTTGGTTAGTGAAATGAAACCATGTGAACAGCTTCAAGGTTTCACATGTTTTTTTTTTACAGCATGATTCACGCTTAAAGCATTAGTATTTCACAATTACTATGCTGAAATTGTTGAAAAACAACTAAGAAAAACTCCTCTAAAGAATTTTCAGCTTAGTTGTGCACACATCAATGTGTTCAGGTGGGGACAATATCTAAAAGCCAAGCATATGTAAAACTCTACATATGCTTTGTAACAGGCAGTTTTATTAAAATTACTGTATCATGAATTGCTTTTCTGCTAAGTAGCATAAATCTAAGATGTCCCAAACAATTGAAACATTGATGTGTGACAAATATTAAAAAACACACAAAATAAACATGTATACTGTAAAATTCTGTATATACATGCTGCAATGCTACAGTACGATGGACTTTGGAAGTAATTTAGATAGCATCATCTTAAATACTTCAACCTTAGTGAAAAGGTGCAAATGTTAACACAAACAAGAACTCTGAGGAACCATCAAAAACCCCATGAAGTGAAAAGCAGAGCTTAGAAGAACTGATTAAAAAGAAAAGAACTAGTAAAGTTAATGTCTGCACTAAATCTGAGGCACTGAGGGAATATAATATAGATATCAAATATTGACAATGTCTTGATGGATAATGTATAGAAAATGTCCAGGATTCTCATACAATTTTGTTTCTGTAAGCATCCCTCTGTTAGCTAAAAGCTATTGCACACATTTTGTGTAATATCTGTAAAAAACGTGCATTGAGCACATTGCACAAAAAGTATTCACTTCATGGGATTTTATCATAGTCAAAGATTCTTGGCTAGAATTATTAGAGGTTGAAAAATCCTGTAAAAAGGCTTCCATGTTTTGAACACTCAGCGAATTGGGAACTTTTTCAATAGCTTTTTATACAAACGGTTTTAACCATCAGTTTTCAAGTTATCAGTCCATTTTGCTGTATTGTACCCTGCTATAGTACAATTACTTGCAAAAATACCTCTGGTCTTATTCCCCAACTATCTCACAAACATAGTACCTTCATAAACGTCCCTCCGCAAAACAAAACAAATGCATGAACAGATTGTGGAGCAATTATACTGTCAGTTTTAGGGATTCAGCCATCCAATGAGACATTACTGCAACAGTTTGATAGAAATCATCCAGTAACAGTATTTTGTTAATTCTCTATAAGTTGTCCAGTGTGTCACAGTCCTCAATAATCAGACAAGTGCTCCAGTGTGGGACAGCGTATGTTTAGTTTCTGTGGTTGGCCCTCTGGTCTGTCATTTTAAAAGAAAGTAATGTTTTAAAGATGACTGAAGCTGAAGCGTTATCCAACTCAAGGTAAATCACAATGCAATCTGCAGACTTTTGGCTGGTGTCACACACAGCCATGTTGTTTTAGTTGAACTCTCAAATGTTCCTCATTACTTTGTGTGTTATGTGATGTTTTTGCATAAATAAAGTCAGGATCTGCCAAACTCAGGATATGGGAGAAACAGAGATACCTCTGTTTACTGATTAACGATTGGTTAGAGTTTATTAAATGAAAATAAATTTCTCGCTTTGGTCTTGATCCAGACTCTTCTCCATGGGGGTATTGCCACATGGAAAACAAGAACTGAGCGGTTTGTTCTTAGTGTGGCCACGTTTGGTTTCAAAGGCGATCATAAAAATATGCTTTGTTGTTTGTGAAGCACAAGAATTTTCTGAAATTTCCTTTTAAAACAGGAATAATCAAATAGGAATTTGGATGTTAAGTGAATGTTAAAATTTAATGGGGAAAGAGAACATTTCTGCATAATAAGAAAGTTAATTCAACACAGCAAGTTTGAACCAAATATTTCTGTGGTCCAAACCTTTCTGATTTCACAAAAAATGATTAAAATTTAAATTTTCCTCAGGAAGAAAATGATTAATTCTTGATCTTTTGCAAAAAATATGGAAACTTTAGTTACCTGGCCTTGTTCTGCAGTCCCAGATGGATTCTCGGGCTGATTTCCATCCACTGTGGTGTAGTCATACTCACCTGTGTAGTAATCTCCACCCACATTTGTCTGAAATCAGACAAGAACAGCACCACAGGAAAGCATTACACATCTGGTGAATTTCAGTTCAGGACAGTGATGAACATAAGGAACTTTCAAAACAAGTGTTAAAATAGTCATATGTTTGAAATGTGTAGTATATATTTAGCTACTAGTAAGGAAGAAAAAGGCAAACATATGACACCGAACTCATAGTAAACATTAAGACATGCTAACAAAGTAGGACAAGGAAAGGAAAAAAGGGGAAAGACACTGTGGGAGAGAAAGAATTTAAGATTGGAAATGAGGGACGAGAGAAAAACAAGTGTTATAACAAGAGATTTAAGCTCTTGAGTATGTTATTCATGGCAAAATCCATAATAACTGTATGTATTAGTCAGGCGTTACCTCAGTCTTGACTTTTTCAGTTGGGGGAGTGTCAGTGGTTAACTCTCCTTCAATGTAGTCATAGAGCTCCCCATATTCATAATTAGTGTACTGTAAGGAAAAGGAATGATGGGGGATCAATTAATAAGTGCAATCATGTAAATAAGGCATCAGAATGTCTGAAAAGACAAACTATACATTATTTACATGGAATGTAAAAGCATGTCGGCTATTTGTAAACCATTAAAATGTGTTTTTTTATCATGCTATTTTAGAAATAACATGGTCGAATGATGAAAATATCACATCCATATAATAAAACTGATTAATTTTGCATATGGATGACAGCAGCAGTCCTTCCCTTCCATCCAAACCCCCTGAGCCTCACATGGCCCTTCGAAAGGTTCATGTGTGTAACCAAGCAAATAGCAATTAAGATTCCTGCTTGCTTCCAACAGGATGTTGGAGGGTTAATGTGATGCCAGTAAAAACTTATCTGCCTCTGCCACTTAATTCTGTTACCCAACAATGGCCCAGAGGATTCATTAAAAGGTCTGACTCATTGCATGTTGGTAAATAATGGGAAACATACAGAATATAGTAGCAGGAGGTAAAACCACGGAGGTTGGTTGGTCTGTCAGCAACATGTGTAAGCTTACACATTTTTTTAACAGCTTCTTTAAGGAACTTTCTTTGCTTTCTTTTCGTCTTTCAGGATCTCAAAAATGATTCCACCATGTGCTCTGTTTTCTGTATTAAGATGCGGTTTGAGAATTTGAGAATTACTGTAATTGAACCTGACCCACCAGAGGGAAACATCATAACAAACGCAATGCAATTACATTATTCATAGACAGAAGTTATGTTACTTAAAACAGTTGCTTCTCTTTAGAAGCCAACGATAAAGTTAATGCCCCCTAACTCATTTTTTATTTTCTTCATTAACAGTGAGACGGGAAGCAACTAATAAAAAAAAAAGAGTTCTAATTAAGTTTTATTGCAACAGAGGTCAGCACGATAGCATCAGCAAATTCTTGTTGGGGTTTTTTTCTCCCTACTTGAATCATATTGTATTTATTCAACTTACTTCACTCCATATTTTTTTACTGGTGATCTATGCACCCCCTGCCATGTCTGAAATCCCCCCTCCCCTCTAAAAAACCCTTACATGGGGAGCCACTCTGAGAAACCCTGCTTTAAAGAGAATATTTAGACATAAGGTAAATTACATTTAATTATGTTCTTCAGAAGAGTTACATAACAGGATGGATAGTACTCTCATTTCCTGTTGCTAAATATTAGGTTGGGTTCTGGAGGCAGTTAGCTTAGCTTAGCATAAATACTGAAAGGGATCAGAAACTGTTAAGCCGGCCTGTAAGCATCTCTAAAGCTCACTAATTACCAAATTATATGTTACATGTTTAAGCCATTAAAAAACTGAAGTGCAAATACGTCAAGTTGTGGTTTTACAAAGCTAGCAGTTTCCCCTCTGCTTCCAGTCTGTATGCTAAGCTATGCTAAACTTTTCCCTACTCCAGCTTGTATAAGACACACAGACAGTGGATTTGATCTTTTCATCTAACTCTCGCCAGGAAAGTTAATAAACTTATTTCCCAGAATGTCAAACTATAGCTTCAAATCACAATCAATGTTGTCGACACTTTTGCACCGCACACAGCACATGTTGTGTCATGCAGTTCAGCCACTGTAGCTCTATGTCAAGACCTTATGATTCCTGCTAATCTGCCTTTTTCTTTGAGTTCTGCTAATGCCGCACAAAAAAAAAAAAGCGAGAGGAAGATTAAGTTAACAGAACAGCCACTGATATACATCGCTGGATCAGTGTGGGGATAAATATTATTCCCTGGGTGACTGCTAAACTCATAAAAATAATACAAAATCCATGGGCTGCTGCAATGCTGGCTTGGCCTCCGTTCAGTGGCCCAGAGAGAGAGAGAGGAGGGTCACACAAGAGCCAAACTCTGGCCAGACCAACTAGACTGACTGAGAGGAGAGAAGGAGAGGGTCAGAGAGAAATACAGAGAAAGATAGAGAATGAAGGGAGGATTTATAAAGATTTATGGTGTTGAAGTGCTTGGCTGAGCTGAAGGCCTTCACCGCAGGCTTGGATGAAAGGCGTAAATACTGAAGTGTGCTCATAAAAATGCTCCTCCAGCATCACTCCCTCTTCCTCTTTTATCCCGGCTTCAGACATGTGGCTGACGACTGCAAAGGCAGTGTGCTTCAGGTCAAGGAGCATCTTCAGAGGCCGGTCACAACCATGCTTTGTGCTTTTTTAGAGCTGTAGAGGCTGAGTTTGAAAAATACTGAAGGATGGAAGCTCAAACCTCAATGAACAAACACTTATTATGGTGAAAAAAATATTGGTGATTTGTCAGTTTTGAACTTCTACTACAGTGATTTGTCCACTGAATGAGATATTTTCAGAAGTGCAGAGGAAAATAAATTCTGTTAAACACTCAGCTGGAATGTTGGGAAAACATTCCTGTTACAACTGCACAGAAACGGACAATGAATAAACCAGATTTACAATGTTCTTGCATCCAAAAGGTTCCCTGCTGTCTGTTTAGAATTGACAAGCTCCTTGTCTTGGCGTTGAAGATTAATTTGATGATGAAGCAATATTTTCCAGGACATGGTACCCACTGTACAGCCAATATTTTTAAACAGAGGACCGGCTTCTGATTTTTTTTTTTCTCAAACCAGGGATCTGAAGGCTACTTTTCCAGGTACCGGGAGTCTGTGGAAGGAAAAGCTTAAATTTCCCTGGGAGTCTGGGCAGAGCCTGTAGAACTCGTTAGTGATATAAATCACGGGGCCACTCCAAAGTGGGCTCAGACTTCGTGGCAGGGAAAAAAGAAAAGTTTCCAGTGTGAGCTCATCAGTTTTTTAGTGAAATACTAAAGGAAAATTCAGCCGACAAAAAAAGCTTCAACTAGCAAAATAACAAAACAAAAGAAAAAAAAATTGGAAAAAGGAAAATGGGGCCCTGATACAAAGAACTATATATCAATTAAGAGATTTGACTGAGGAGGCTACAAGTGATGTTATGCAGCCAGAAACAATAAAATTTAAATTTCAGAGGGTGAGTTCACTCTCAGCGATGTATTTTGATGTCAGCAGGCTTCTAAGAATAAAACACAGACTTAAAAAAGGGACAACAAAGAAACTCAGAGAAGTCAGTCCCTGTCGAAGTACTTTTGCCATGATGAGTGTTTGTAAAAACGTTGGAGGATCATCCAATTCCAAGAGAATATTTCCTGCTTTTTTCTGTATTTCTGACAGACTTAAAAAACACTAAACCAGGTCAAATGCTTTCCACTCTCTGCTAGCTGTCATAGACCATTGTTTATGTTCCAGAAATTTTTGAGGAAAAAAGGTCCGGAATGGTGGTGGGGAAACTGGGAAGAAGTGATGCTGGCACTGTTTCTTATTCCATCTTTGATTTGATTTTAATCCCATGATCATGTGTGGACTTTCCAGGTTACAGGGCTACGACTCACTGCAAGCTCTGACAGTCTGATCATTTGTCATCACTGGACCCGTTTGAGACAGACTGCTACAAGACTAAACGCTAACTAGACCCCCGTGTTTGTTTAAAGTGGGACAAACAAAACACTAAGTGTGCAGGGGCTGCTGATGACTCAGCAGTTGCTGAAATAACATGAACAGAAGGAAAGTCTGGTGGGACTCTGTTAATGTTAGGAGGCACAGCTAACTAGATTCTGCCTCTTCAAGTAAGAGTGATAGCCAAGCCCTTCAGAGGAGCATCAGCCTTTAAAGCCTAAAAATGTTTCTTGTTTGTAATTAAATGTCACATGATGCACACACGCCCCAAAAGACTTTCTTTTCATAAACTCAGCCCATTTAAAAGAGCCTGTTCGACGTCAGAATATTTCACCATTGTTGCATTTTAACATTCTGTATAAAAGCTTTAAAAGGTCAAATGGGAGGTTGCTGATCATCCACCTCTGTGCCGACAAGAGAGGCAGTCACAGCACCGAATCAAAATCCGTGTAAAAAGCCGAGCCGTCACGCCAAACACAGGAGCGCAATGTGAGTCTGATGAAGTGTTAATTGTTGGAGCTAATAACGGGAAATTTAAAAACAGCTAGCAGCAGTTAGCAGCTTATTCTAAGAGGAAGAAGGACGGCAACCAAATATGACTAACCCTGCCACATGGGCAGATAAAGAGGTAAGGGAGCCCCTCACCCTCTCTGACTCTGTGAGAAGGGCAATTGTGATAGAAGCTGCTGCAAACGGTGGACACATTTTTTTAAGCGCAAGCAAGTTTGCAAATAGATTCACAGGTTTTACTCTCAGAATTTGATCTATTTGCTTTCAAATACATTTTGAAAGTTAAAAACAGTAACATCATTAAATCATTTTATCAAGATTCTAGTTGGCAGGTGGAAATCTCTAGACATGTGCAGTATGTGTTCATCTATGGAGATTCTTTACAGTAGAAAACGTCTTTTTTGGCTTCATGCGCCACTTTAATAGCATGATGATTTCCTTCCCCTAAATGTTTATTGTTACAAACCATATAAATGTCTTAATAATCTAATGGTACATAACTAATGCTTTGTGTACAAGTTCAGAAATGAGAAAAATATATCTTTCAACAATGTTTGTAAGCTATACAAGGCTTGAAGCTTTAAGAGCTTAAAGCTTTGACTTAAAGTATATGTCCAGCAACAGTTTTATCCCTTTCTGGAAAATGGGAAAATGTGCATGATAGTTGTAGCATCATCACTGTTTTCATTTCCAAAGTGAAGTGAATTTGAAATTTGGTTTTATTTTGACTAAGTCCATCCCTCATATTGATCCACTTACTTTTATCCATCTAAGCCGGTTAATTTATTCTCTTACTTCATCTTTCGCTTCCTAACTTTTACCAACTACACCCAAGCCTAAAAGCCTTTTTCCAAATTCCTGTTATTATCCCTACTAAAGCTTGAAATCCTGCTCCCCCCACCTTCCAATCCAACCATCCCTCCCCTCCTCCCCTCCTCTCTCAGCTGAGGCTGAAACAATTACTCAAGAAACTTGAGGAACTCCATTACAAACAATCTTTGATGCAAATTCTTTGTATCAAAGCTTTGTTTAATCAATATAACTAGATGGATTAAACCTCCTTTTGCACTGATGATACATGTAATTATCCCATTCTCAAGACTTGTATTTTAAAGCACAAGTATTTCTTAAATGATTACTCACAAAATAGATCGTATAATCAACAAAATACTGGATTTCTAAAATAATTTATAGTGTTCTCTTCCCTTCTTCCTCTCACTGAAACTATTCTCATCTGATCTCTACTCCTAAATCCATCTTTCCTAGCCTGCCTTCTCCCTCCCATCAGATACTGACCTCTCCCTCAGGTTCCTGAGCCTGGGGGGTGTCGTGGTGGTTGGGGGTTTCACAGTCGGGGCTGTAGTGTTCACAGTAGTCATAGGCTGCCCTGGGGTCTGCCACTATCAGCAGCTGCTGGATGTCACCCTGAAAGAAAAGAAGGAGAAGAAAAGCAGCGTGTCAGCAGAGGCCACAACAAATTTCACAGGATATAGAGTCACATAATGGAATGCTTTTTTTTCCACTGTTCAAAAAATGTTTCATTATTGCTCACAGTTTCTGGACATAAAACAGAGATTCTGCTGGATAATTAACAGCAATATATGTTTATGTTATGGCCATCAGTTTTATTTATTTCAACTGAGTTTCTGGGAAGTTTTTCCAGTTTGGTTTGGCAGATTGCTCCACATACTACATTACCAAAGAGCCCAGGCCACTGTTGCTACTGAGGAAAAGCTAGTCAGAGGCACGTATAAGGTCTGTTAGCCAACACAGAATAATTTGTTATTTCATTTGGGAGCAAAACAAGGATCCACAGTCTCTTAGTTTTATCCAAAGTTGATCCAGAATCCAAAATTTGTGGGATTTACACTTGAAAATGAGGTCTTGGAAGGGATAATCTTTATTATTCACTCGCTGTTAGCAGCACAACACACCTAATTAAATAATAAATTCTCTGACTGGACATGATTGGAAATGCTCCCTGGGATTTGGAGTTGAACACACACAGTACAGAGGGTTTGACTCTGATGAATGATTTTCTGACATGGTTGAAAGTCTTCGTTATTGATAATTCAACTTGAATTTCAGTGCCCGTTAAAGACTTGAAAGTGCTTCAACTGCCATTCAGCTCACACTGAATGTGCAGAAAATGATCGTGACTTTTATTTTCTAATCTTTGACGCCCAAAACATCTCCAGAGACCACTTTCTTTATCCATGTCTTCTTTTCTTTCATGATTCCAAATAGAAACCAAATGTCAATGTGAAAGCATGCACCTTCTCCTCATTGCTTGATTGCCCCAGCTTTGCACCAATGTGGCGACAATAAAATTTGACAATAAAATTTGACAATAAAACAACAGAGCAGATGTTGCACAGTACCAGAGGCAGTGTTCTCTTGAACGTTAATTACATATAACTGTATGGAATGAAATCAAGGCTTTAGGGGAATCTGTAAGCTTTTAAAAAAGAACTATTGTACAGTCCCCTCACTCAGCCATTAGGGACAGTAAGTCTCCTTTCACAGCAGATAAATAACCAAGGTCTGTACTTATCTGAGGCCGTCTGTTTTTCATAAGCTTTTGGAAAAGGAAATTAGATCCCCGCTCCCAACCCTTCCATCAGCCAAAGGCTCTTTTTCCATTATAGTCTCCCGAAGAATTTCTGAACCAGCAACTGCTATGCCACTGATGTGGAGAATGTTATCTATACCAATCTACCAAATGGGTGCCTTAGTTTACCTTTTTTTTTGCAGAATCCACCAAGAAAAAAGTAACAAGGAGGATAAATAAACAGGGAAAATAACCTAAGTGCTATGTAAAAGGTGAAAGAAGACCACAATCAGGGTGGCCCCTATTAGAGGAAGCACATAACATGAAGATTGCATTAAATTACAGGAGGCAACATCTGTACAAGCTTAAACCTCTGGAATACATTAAATATTCACCGCCCCCATGCTCCTATGATATGTCAACAGTAAAACTCAGCGGGGTATTCAACAACCCAAACAACAACCAAGAGACACACTGCACATGCTTAGTTTTTTTTTACACATGGACTGATGTATATGTACTGAGTAAACCTCAGTCTGCCTGCAGTTAGTACCTGTTGTGCCATTAATGCAATAATAAGTCATTTTCTTGCAGATACCATAATAAAACAGAGAGCTAATACTTGGGTCATTTCACAATATGGCCTGTGTGGGAGTCTTTTTTTCCTTTCCATCAGTCTTTGTGAGGTGTCAGTGGTGAAGAATTGCTACAGTTTATAAGATCTCAGAGTGAAATGTACCTCAGGTCTCATTAAAGAGGATCCAACCCACACAGACTGTAATAAAATGTGACAAAATAACACACTGGTTTGAAAAAGTCACATGCTCTGAACATTTTAACTGTTGTCTGTGTCACTTTAGGAGCTGGGAAGTACTCCAGGATAATTGCAAAAAGAAGAAAAGTAATTGTATAAATTAAAAATTTTAAAGCACTTATGGAAGTGCTCTATATTGAATTTAATGTCTTTAAAGTAGCAACGGTTTGAAGCAGACATGTACAACCAAAATGTTGTCACTTCAATTCCAACAAAAGAAGTGGATGGGGAGAGATAAAATAAAAAGAACAGCTCTTGAACCAGGCATTTCACACCCAACAATGGCCAACACATCAAACTGCTGCTGTACTGGGCAGCTTCCAGCTGTGAACATGTGTCACTGAGCATTTCTGCAAAAGACAATTTGAGTTTATGTCGACCTACACTCATACTTTCAACCTACACCGACTTAACCAAACTAAAACTACAATGAAAAACAGAAGTTTGAAATTAGTAAGAGTCATTTTTTCACTTCACATTTTATGTCCTTTTTAGAATTTAGCACAAACAGACAGGAATGACAGTTAAAAACAGATATTGCATTTGGCTTTTTGTCTGCTTCATTTTCTCCATGTGCACAGACAGAAACTATTTCCTCTAGATTCATTTAGTCTTATTCATTCACTTAACTTTTAAGTTTTATGTTCATATTTGGAAAGAAAATAATGCGGAATGTGTTCACTGCAACAAGACAACAAGCAGGAGAGTACAAAAAAACATCATGTCAAAAGACATCTCATACTAAAAGAAAAAAAAATGCCACATTTAATGCTGATGTCCAATCAGTGTTGATGGTAGATGTACTCGACTGAAGGAGTACGTCTCAGTGTGCACTATTTTGACAAAGAAAGCTGATTTGTCCAGTTACTAAATTTGTTTTTCTGACACCAGTGACGTCATTGGTGTTCGGGAAAAACTACACTTTGCTTTTACTTTGTTCAGTGAGTGTGGATGTCAAGAGCTCATGCGCGTTGTAGCCAGGTGCATGCAGTTACGGCTTAGCGAGCAGGAGAGCCAGCTCTAGCAGTCAGTATTGTATGCACCGAGGAATTCTTTGCTTCAACACATCACATTTGCCATCAGCACTGATTAGACATCCACATAAATTGTCAAAAATTTTCCCTTCAAGCCAAAATCAGTCAGTGATTTAATCACTACCATACTCTCCCACCTCTCCTTCACCGTTTCCTCTCTTCTTTCACCCTCTGTGTCTCCTTTGTCTGAATCTCAGTGCTTTTGTTGATTTTATTGTCTGGATGGTCTTGCACATCTCTCTAGCATCTGTTGAGGTTCCTCCTCTGAATTCCAGGAATGATCTGCAGCAATGCTCTGACTCTGCTCAGTCCTGGCGCGGGCGCAATGGGATAAATCATCTGCCTGGGCTACACTACAATGGATCCATTAACGGGGTCTGTGTACAATGTGCATAATACTACAATGCGCCCCGACACATGTTAACCGTCATCTCACACACTGTAACAACAACCATTTGAAGGAGGAGAGAATAAACAAGGACAAACTAAAGGGAATGAGACCCCTAGCCAACATTTTCTCCCCTACAGACAAACAATTTTAGGATTAAGGCTGTTTTCTTGTATTGGAAATAAACGCATCGCTGATTTTTTCCTCAAGCACAGACATTTCACATCTGATTCGAAGCTAAGAAAATTAAAATAGCAGACAGACACCACTGCATTTTCCCTTTTCTGGGCTAGGTGTCCTTGGCATCTGTTGCGAAAAGCATCCCTCCCAGTTAGCACTCCACACCCAGGAGGAACAGAAGTCACTTCAGGAAAATGACAGGCAGATGGACAGTCACCTAATAGTGGGTGGTATCACGAGCCCTCAGTAGACCATGAAATCTGTCCTTGGCATTATGTTGCTGATAGGACGTCAAATATTAGCTTCTGAATGCCACTCAAGCAACCTCACTCATGAGCAACAAAGCAGACAACTGACCTCAAAAAATCAAGACACAACTTTGATTAGATGCAGAAAACTCCTGCTGGCACACGATCAGAGCCGACAGGAAGCCAAGAGGTTTTCCCATCCTGTATTTGTTGAACTAATTTTGAGACATAAACAGGGCTGCAGTTTGTGTCTGACTCTACAAAATTGAGACCATGCTTGATTTATAAACTTTATCAACAATACAGCGTTAGTTTCTGGAGGGATATCAACCTTTTTGGCTTTACTTCAGGGCCTAATCACATTTTGCCCTGAATCAAGTCCTGCAGACGGACCTTGTTCTCAAACTGCAGTCAAATCCCACCTCTTTTGCTGGAGTTGGCAAAAACTAAAACCATCCATGAACAAATGTTCTAGCACATGCTCTTCCACTTAAAGCATTCCACAGGTAGACTTTGTTTTGGGGAGAACAAACCCTGGGACAAATTGTGCATGAGAGGCTTAAATGGAACAATACACTGACTGGCCTCTACATTAGGTACATCTGTACAACATAACCTGATCCAATACAACTGCTCTGACATTAACTCAACTTGTACGAAGCTTATGATTTTTCACTTTTTGTCCAAGTTTAGAAAGGTAATAATTCTGTTTGAGGTATTAGGGTGCTTTTTATTCCTACTAGAGGCCACTATGTGGAAAGTTTTGTTGATATTCTGCCCTTCTCACGTATATAAGAGGGGAGTTCAAGATATTAAGAAGACCTTTCAATGTAGTTTCATGACAGCGTATCAAAACTTTACATTATTTTGTTTGTAAAAGAGGAAATTTTAGCCTAAGCTGCTGTGTTGAACTATGTGTAGTTCTGCAGTCACATCAATGACTTTCTTTCCAAATAAAATGATTAATAAATGATAAACCAATTAGAAAAAAAGTGCAATCGTTTTGATGCTTAATGCTGGTTTCAATCATTTTGCAAGCAAAATGGCACACTTTCTCTGGGTTTGGACTGTCAAAATAAAAGGTCTTAAACTCTGTGAAACTACACAGTTTTGCTTATTTCCTGATAACGCAAATTAACTGAGAAAATAATTGGCAGATTAACCAGTCAAAAATAATCCCACTTTGCAGCCCCACTCAACACTTCAGAACAACATGTAAGTATGTAATTAGGCAGTGAAAGGTTGCTGTGTGTGACCAGGTGTAGAAGGTCACATTGCCTGCAGGAACAGCTGTGGGATATTAATGCACCTGGAGCACACCATTGGAAATATGCCTGAAGCATCTGCAGTCTGACCCAGTAAAAGACAAATGCTTATATGCAGAGACTAGAGAACAAAAGGGTGCCATGATCACAAATTATATGTTTCTGTGATGAATTCTTTCTCATTAAAGACTTGCCACTATTTATGAAACAGTATCCACATCATTATTTTATCAAAGATTAAAGAGGCTCTCAACAGGGGATTAAAGAACAGCCCTTACTACTGCAACATCAGTTGAGACTGTGTATTTGCATTCCTCTTTTCCAGAAATTATTCCCAGCTCAGGATGATCCACAGATCTTGCTGTTAAAACCTTTCAGTGAAACTACTGTTTATTCAAGAAAACAGTTCAATCGAAAACTTTAATGGTGTCACAGTGACAGTTCTGTCACAATGAGCCTCCAAGAGGCATCATCAGCCAGATGTGGCTGTGCAGACGGCTGCTGAGATCAACGCCAGCAGATGTTTTTGATTTCAAAATGCACACTGAGCAAACATGACTTTACTTTATCTTTTGTGCCAGTTAGGCACAAGCTTGACACATGTATCTTAAAAGGCTACTTTTCCAAACTGTGGGAGGAGATCACATCTTGAGAGAACAAATAAAGAGATGGAATTTCAAAACTGTACAAGGACAACAATTAAGCAAGAGGCAGAGGAGAGGAAAAATGTATAATTCTCTCCAGGTTTCTTCCACTGTTTTATCAAATGCAGCCTTTGTGGTCAAGCAGAGGGATAACATTTCTTTTCAAGCACTGGGGGCATACAAATGTCTTGCACCCTTCGAATATTAAAACATTTTGCCTGCCAGTAGCTCACAAAACTGTTAAACTGTTTGAACCATCTGCTTGCTTGTCCTCACTTATTTCTCTTTCCCCCCTCTCTTTTTTCCCCCTCTCAGCTCTTTTCTATTGGCAAACTTTTTTTTTAAGAAGCATCTCCATTCCCTCTTGGCTGTGCTGGTTTCAGTTAATGAGGGTCACCTCACGAGAGACTAGGAGGTCACATACGCATACAATTTGACAAAATTCGGCATTGCACATCATGTTCCAAGGCTAGATAACCGTTGGAAAAGTTAAAAAACAAAACCTACTCGAGATCCTCTCAGGCACAAATATCAATTACTGTATTCATTAAACGCAAACCTAATCAAAACATTTTGTGATGGATGCTGGATGCTGAAAGTGACTGAGGCAGATGGGAAACAGTCAAGCCATTTCTCTTTTTGCCAACTAAACCATAAACAATGATTCACTTTAAGGCTCGGAGCCCATCACAGTCTTGTTAGGGTCCTCTGCCAAGAGACTGTCCTGCTAGAGGGACAGCATTTTGGAACAATCTATGCAGTCCAGACAAACACATAAACAAACTATCTTCACCTCTCTCTCTCCTGATCCTCCTCAAAGACACACTCACGCATGCATGCATGCACAGACATAACAACACACACCTAAACACATGCTTGGGCATATTGCACAAACAAAGAATCCAACCCTATCCTTTAAAGTCTGAAGAAGGGATTTGCATAAAAATGAGGATCATTCAAATATCTTGTGGCTTTTATTTAAAAGAAGAAAAAAGAGGAGAGAGAGGGAAAAAAGGCATTTGGAGGCCCAGTCAGTAAGCATATCTTTTAAACAGCTGTGCGATCTGAGCCAAGACTAAGCACACACTGATCATATTTTCCCCTAGCCTTCACTCTTCCCTGTGCTTCCAGCTTTGACACCTGCTTATGTGATCTACTGCAGTATTGTAGCCATGTGCTAACAGCTCAGAGCAGTTTTAGTGTGAAAACTCACATCCAACCTCAGTAATTAAACTGTGGAATGGCTCCAAAGTTGTGAGGCTCAGACTAAGTATGCTAAACGCCCCCAATGTCCTAATCTGTCAGGTCTTGAATATTTTCTCATAGCTGTAAATCCAAAATTGTTCAGATAGCACTATAGTGGATGAGCTACGGTAAATGTTTTACATCCAGTTGGATCCATTGAAGGTACATTTAGTACAGGGAACATCAACATGGGTATTATATGAATGAATTAAATAAGTTAATACTTCGGTTAGGTTGAGAGATGATTGGGGCTGCAAAAGTTTATCTCAATTGGCTTAAACTATAGTGGAATCCATAAGAAGATGATAAAGGGTCAAAAAATACATTAGGATTTATCCTCTGGGCATCATAAATAACCAGCAAAGGTTGTAGAAATCCAGCTATTGAATTTTAAGTTACTTCATCATGGACCAAAATACTGGCAGAGGGTCAATTTTAACCTAAAAATGGTGGAAAACAAAGATAAAAGATCAACAAAATCATTGGGATCCATTCTGTGGTGACAATAAGAGGGTTACTGCTGCTTATGGGTTAGGTAAACCTAACCTTTTACTTAGAATTAAATCTGAAATATCTATAATACTCTTTTATCTGTAAGTTAAGTATGAAAGAGGAGTCAGGGCATGGTTAGCCTAGCTTAGCATAAAGCCTAGAAGTAGAGGAGAACAGCTCACGTGGTTTTCTCCGTAGGAAAAAAAAAATCACTACCAAAATACTCTGAAGCTTACTTATATACTGCAGCTCATTGTATTTTATCTAAACACAAACAGAAATGGAAGAACAACAATTTGCGATGTTGGCGTTACTCACTAAGCACTCTGCCTAAAACCACAACTTGTTGTTTATACAACTCTGTTTATGTATGGGTCAAACAAACAAGATGCAGCATGTTAAACAAGAGCTACTCCAGCAGTTTCCATGCTAAGCTAAGCTAACTGGCTCCTGGCTCAAGCCTCATACATGACTGTAGGCTGGAGTATTCTAGCTACTTGTCATCAAGATGTCTTACCCTGCACTGCTTGGGAAAAACTACAGCATTCAGCAGATCTTTATTTCCTAACACCTACACAGTGAAGCTGGATGAAATCCCAAGAACCACTATAAATTAAACATGTTAGATTTAAGACATAATTTAGGTTAATGTCTACAAGAATTAAACACCCATTTTGATACAAACTTAAAGGCCTTGGGTGATCTGGTCTCAGTATCCTATAGCAGTGTCCAACAGGTTTGCACAGACTCTAATGTACACTTACTGCAGTTTACCTATAACAACTGCAGAATGTATGCTGAAGAATAATCCCATAAGCACTAAATCACTCTCATTAGATTTTTAGTGTGCTTACAAGTAGCCAGTTTGCAATCAACAAATCAAGGCTTATTAAACTTTAAGAGGAAATAATTGCAGTCTAAAATATGACTGCATTTCTCGCTCAGCCACCACAGGATTGTTACTGTGTGATACACTGATTAAAGCCACCTTGCAATGTGAAAGAAACCTCAAATCTTGGAAGTAAAGGATTCATTTTTTCTTCTCATTGCTTTTTAAAAAGGAGAACAAAACAATTATTCTGCAATTCAGCATCATTTAGTGTAATATACGCTCAAAGACCACTCACAAAAGCCAAATAGCTGGTCATTAAAAGCAGAAAAGGCTTAGTGAGAGTGCTGGGCTACTTTTATCCTCTTCACTCAGCTCTTAATTGCCCTGATTACAATCTCAGCTCTAATCACTGCACTTTCACTATTTTCATCCTGTCCTTTGCTGTTGGAAATGTTATAAAACTAATTTACTATGGTTGTACTCAGTGTAGTTTTAGCAGTAGTAGATTACAACAATGATGCTTCAGATTGTACTGACTGTCCTTGTCGTGGCTTAAACCGTCTGGGCCTTTAACCTCTAAACTAGCTATGCCAAAACTCTGTCATTAAAGAAGAGTGGGTTCTCATTTTCTGTGGAAAGTCATCTCTGACCTGGAGGCAAACATTTTGCAGGCTGTTCTACTTAGCCAGCATTCCACATGCAGACATCAAAGAAAGGCTATTGTCTTCAGAGCTCACATTCAGCTCACATTTTCCACCCAGCTCACCTGTGCTAGACCTCAGAGCTAGCACGTCAATATCGTAATCGCTACTTCAGTAACCATAAACTGAGCTGTGAAGTATGATTCTGGGCTCTGATAGTCACAGTAATTAAAAAAATAATATGATATCACTTCGCAAATACTTATGAATGCATAAATCTAAAATAACACACTGTTCAATATGAACAACTGTAGCCTATTAGACTTCATTCTTTCTTTTATTAAGTCAACTATTCAAGCAAATAAAACCAGTGTTGAGAGGAGAAAAAAGCATTTTGAACAACATACTGCAAATAGTCTTTCCACAGACACCGCTCATGGCTCTTGCCAACAAAACCAATTTATTTCTAGCCAGTAAAATTCACCATTTACTGTATGCACAATTTAATGAAAGACAAATAAAATGTCTGGCCTGAATGCAATTGGACCTAAAGTGTTAGAAACTGAAATTGTTCCTTTTCACAATGGTAAATGAGAGTCATTGAGCATAAGATTCACAATATGCTTTCAATTCCATCCATACTTAACGAGAATGAACAAATCTCTGGCACTGGTAATCTTTCCAAACTCCCTGAAAACACAGTTTACTTTAATCTAATAGTTAACATCTGCATCATATTTGTGAAAGACACTGTGCAGATGGAAATAATGGATGAGCATCTTAAAGCAAACAAGTTTGAAATGTTGAGGTGAACTGAGTCGGGCTTAAAGTTCAACAAAATATGCCTCTGATCACCTTTAAGCTCACTAATTGTCCCATTTAATATTATACATTTAATCCATTAAAATGTTTAAAAATTGTTTTACAAGTTATTCCTTTGTGGTCATGATCAGGCTAATGTTAGCTTCTGTCTTTATGCTAACACAATCACCTCCTGACTCAAGTAACTTTAGCTTAACTAACTAACTTTTCTTAGAGCCAAAACATGACAGCTACAGCCATCTACTCATCCCCCTTTTTTACAAATTGGCACAACCACTTTTCCATAAATATCAAAACATTCCTTTAAATGAATTTAACAACACAACAGTCACAACACAGCAAGCTTTATCCAGGTGGAAAGGGATTCAACATGGCCGCCTTACCTCAAAGACTTCCTCATCCAGGATTCTTGTGCCAAAGACAGTAATGCCCTCTGTGTTGATGACGGCCTTGTCACTTCTGCCGAGAGGTCGGGTCAGCTTCTTCTTACAGTCCACAATGATGGAGACACTCTTTTTCTCCACGCTGATAGCTACACGATGCCACCTGTGCCACAAGGAAGCAAAGTAGGACGTCAAATTGAAAACTGGGATACCACTGTCTTCCCTTTTTTAAGATAACTGTCACCTTTCATTGTTATAGGAATAGTTTTACATCATGGAAAGTATTCTTATTTGCTTTCTTGCAGACAGAGGATTGATACCATGTAAGATTGATACCAATATTTTTACACTATATAAAGCTAGAGTCCATTGCTGATTAGCCTAGCTTAGCCTAGCCTAGCCTACTGTTCAGGCTGGAAGCAGGAGGAAATAGCTAGCTTCTGTCGGTCAAAAGTAATCGAACTGCCTACTAATACTGTAAACTGTTATTTGTAATGACAGTAGGCTACCTGTTTCCCTTTGTGACCAGACTTAACTTTGAATATCTACAGGTTTAATTTTTTATTTGAAATATGATGATATAGTAGCCCACACTAACTCAGCAAACTGAAAACTAAAGGAAATGTTTGATAAATTACTGGTTTGGCATGGTTCATAAATACCAAGGCAGCCTCGATAAAAAGCTAAATTTGGTATTTGGAAAGTTTATATTTGAACTGTGGCAAAAGCAGTAAAGTACACTATATATTTAGCAGAGTACTATTTTGTATTTTTACACTGTTATGTTTTTTCCTGATGTAATTTATTCCACACATACAACCATGAAGTCATTTTCAAGGCATCTCTGGTTGTATTTTTTCAAATAATTGATGACAACTTGTAAAAATGATTTGTATCAGCATTACTGGACAGCTATGGCATTTATGACAATCCCTATTATTACTGCATATCACTTTAGCACTGCTGTAAATCATCTGGAAAAATAAAGGCAATAATCAAATTGCTGTCTGTAATATATTTGCCGTTGCAGTTTGACTTGTTCCATATGGCAATAATGACTGAACAAACACAAGATGATAATAAATCCTCAGGGCTGTGATGTCAGTTTGCTATGCTACAAGAGTTAACTATGTTCCAGTGCATGAGAAAAAATGTTGAATAGATTGGTTTTGTTTATCCTTACATAAAGCCAATAAATCTATATGAGTGTTTAAGATGAGTCTAAAAATGGACTGCTTTGCTTCTGAGTCAATCACACAAGCTTCACAATCGACTGTAAATTTGACATTGAAAATAGCACATAAGAGAAGCAAGGAAAAAAAGGGCACGCAAAAATCTACCACCCACATCTGACCTCCAATGTGTTTGAGCCCTCTTGAGAAGCAGTCAGTCACTTACTTGCCATCAGCGAGGTTGATGGTGCGGAACAGGGGGTAGTCCTCCGGGGCAGGCTTGCCATGCTGGTCCTCATACAGGAAAACAGGGCCACGGCCCACCTCAACGCCGAGCTGCTGGATGCCTTGCTGGTTGTATACGGACAGCAGGAAGGACTGGAGGCTAGCCTTGGGCTTGATGGTAAACAGGATGGAGAAATCTTCTGGGAAAACTCCCCCTAAAGGTTGTACAAGCAGCAGGCATGTAGGTTGGGTTGGTTATGGGCATTTTTTTAGCTACGGATCTCTTTATGCTTAGCTAAGCAAACTGTTTGCTGGCAGTGGCTTCATATGTAGACTTGAGACACAATAAGCATGGTATCACTCTTTTCATCTAACCTTTTAAAAATGCAAAACTAACCTTATAATTTAAACATGGTTGTTTCATGCCTAATTTACAGAAATGATGAAACTATACAGCCTTAAAAAAGGGGAGCTCTGGTCTTTAAGAATAATTTGCATTTAAAAAAAATGAAAACGCAGACTCGATTTCACCTTACACACCTTTTTTTTACACACTTATCCTTTACTGATGCTGTTACAAGGGCAACAACATCGCGATGACTGAATAGTGGCGAGTTTAGTGGACTCTCTCCTTAGATTAAACCCCAATGTCTAGACAACTGGACCTGGGGCAGGGTTTATTAAGGAAGCTGAAAGAGACCTTGGCATCCTCTGAAAGGATCCAACAGTGGTGATGGAGCCACATTAATTTCACAAGGGCTGTAAATACTTAAAAAAATGTCATATTTCTAAAGCCATAATAGCTCGGTTCAATGACAAAATAACTAATCCTGAACAAATAAAAGTCCAATTACTGCGACTGAGGACATTTTGACACTTTGCTTGTAAGGCACCTCCAACACCTCACCTCTCAAGCTTCATTATATTCATTAAATTTCCGTTACTGAAGGTGTAAGGTGTGCTGGCAGTTTAGGCCAAAAATAACATAAATTTAGTTCTAAATCTTTGCACTCCTTTTTTTTTATTCTTTAAAACCAAGCCAAATTGAAAAAACCAACAAATGCTAAACAGACTGGGACAATTTATTTAACAGCACTTGGCTCCTAATAAAACTCTATACAGTTTCTTGCCAAGTTGGTTTTGACAAAGCAAGTAAATGGGGGCTCTACTGCACTTTGCCCCAGTAATAAAGAATTAACAGGCCTCAAATGAATGTGAACTTTATTGATATACATTAAAATGCATTTTGTTTGTGCTTAAACACATAGGTTTCGCATTTTAGTTGAAAAAAAGCAACTGGAGATTGGAAAATATTGAATTTGCTTTCGTCAACAGCTCATTGGCTTTTTGTAATCATCGCTAATGACATAACTCCTGTTTTCTGCAGCTCATTGTTCAATCTTCAGATTAGCTGATGAGCAGCAATTAGTGTAAGAAAGTAGCAAACCAATGGTTATACAGTCTAGCGGTTTTGGTGTTCCCCTGAGTGGACTCCATCCTAATAAAATAAATATGGGTTTATTTCTCACAAACAGCCGGGCAGCAGACTTTGAGTCAGACAACGTGTATTTGATATGAAAACTCTACTGGATTTCACCACTCGAGCCAAATTCAGCACACGAGAGTCTGCCAGCAATCAAACTAAGAGAAAGATACTTGTTGATAACATCGGTCTACCAAGCATCAGAAGAAATATTTCTCTCACAGATTTGCTGCTATGAATTGTGGATTTCTCCGCATATCAAATGACAAAAATCTGGTGTTGTTTTTCTTATTTGAGTCACTTGTTTACTTGACATTTCATATGTTTACTCAACACACTATGTCCTGACTGACTCTTGTCTCCTGTGAGCTCAGCTGGAGCCTACCGAAAAAAAACACATTCAAGGGCATCTGCTAGGAAACAACTGCTAAAGGTCTGCAGTGCATTTTGAAGGCTTTCATTACAGGTACTTTTATTTTTTTGCTATTTTGTTTTTTTGTTATTTTGTCAAAGCTGTTTGTACTTTGCTGTTAAGTGGTTCAAGACAGTAAACAAAAGCTTTGCTTTTATTTTCATATAAACAATCATTTGTTTGAATAGACATGAAATTTGTAACCATGCTAGCCGCATTATTCAGGGATTGATTTAGTTGATCTGACAGTTTATGTCCAATACTTTGGTTTACGACCAAATACCAAATGTCCCATTTACCTCAGTCAATTGTATTTTTAGCTTTGTGATATTATGTTCAAATGTTTTATGAAGATAATAAGCATGCTTTAAAATTAGCATGTCAACACTGTCATTGTGACCATGTTAGCATGCCAACATTAGCATTTAGCTGAGAGCATCACTGTGTATAAAGAGCCTTACAGGGCCGTTGGTAGGCAGCTCTTTTTACAGTGGAAGTGTTTTTGTGTAAAAGCTGTTTAATGCATGAACATACCCAAATAAAGTCAAATCCCCCTCCTCTCTCTCTCTGAGACCTCTGAGGTAATAAAATCTCCTGGACAGTAGTGTGCAAGTAAGGAAATTTGTGCACTTAGCATCATTAAAACTCAGTCTCTTTGCTTATCTTTACATCTAAAGCTTAATGAGCAGACAAACGCTATGTGCAGTGAACTTACATCTGAACTTATTGTTGAGTTCTCAATTTGTGAGATCAACTTTGTTCAATTTTTATGCAAAGCTGCCTGAAGTATATATATTCAGCATAAATGCTGGTAATCTGTGGTGAGAGGTGAGGTTACCTGGGAAGAGCTCTTTGGTTGGAGCGCTGAGCTGAGCCTGTTTTCCGACTCGGTAAGCTACATCAGGTTTGGATCCTCTCCGGACTGTGCAGAAGCCTGTTGTTTTCCGTACTCCTTCAGGAGAGCTCTGGAAGTCTAGAACCTTCAGTACATCTACTGGATCAGCTGTGGAAGCAGAACATAGAACTGATTAATTAGCCAGCAGCATAATTTGACAACAGTTCAATGCACAAAAATAAGCCATTTGGGGAAGGATTCGAGTCATTGTTTCTCATGGGTCTTGTATTTAAGAAGTTTGTGTATTTCCTGTATGTTTATATCAATTTTACTATAAAAGATACATATGAAAAAGCAGCTCAAACTGTAGACTGCCTTAAAAGAGTTCAGTGATGCTGCGTTTGTGTGCAGTTATAAGGATCCAAAAATATGACTTTTCTAATCATAAATCAGCTTGTTAAGGTGATGCTGCTGCACACTCTACTTTCAAAGTAATTTCCCAGTGCGCTGGAAACAGAATGTATAATTAGAGAACAGTTTCTGAAAACTGCATGTAATTTTACAGAACACTGTAAGCATATTTCAACAGTTAACAGAAAATGTAATGGGACCTGGCAATTTGATGATATGTCAACATTACACCCCTTTGCCTGTGCTGTTGGCCAAATCTGTCAGTTCAAGCAGTTGTTCGTTTATGAGCTACCTTGGCAAAAGGAGCAGTAAAAATGTTCGGAGCCATTCAGCAGACATAATTGGCCCCCTCCTCGCCTCCACTCTTACCTACACAGCCAAAAGCCAGAGCATCTATGGGATGATAAAACTTATTGCTGTTGATCACTGGGTCCTTGGAATAAGGAGAACGCAGAGGGGGGCAACTTTACAAGCGTCTTAACACTACCAGCCTCTTTTCTATCAATGGAACCAGGAACTCATGGGTGAAACTACCCTGCAGAGCAGCTATAAACACTCTTTCTCGTTTCTTCTGTCTGCTACAGTTGTTTCATTCCTTGGATTTTTACCCCTTAAGGGCTCAACAATTAGGATTGTCCAAGGCAAGTAAAAAGCCAGGTCCTGCAATCTAGCAACCCATTGACCCATTGTGCTAAAAATAAATAAACACTTTTTTTTTAATTTCCAATTTTCCTAATCTAGTAGTAAAATGTGCTAAGGAATTAGCTAGCTCCCCCCCTTTTATCTCTGCATACAATTGCATACTTGGAATACCTACTGGACACTCGCAAAAAAAAAGGCGTTCGGTTAAGATGTTTATGGGCTGACGCAGGTAGTTGGGTAGCATAAAAGAATGTATGCAAGACTGCCCAGTTTCCCCTCATATTTGAGGGTAAGGGAGACATTTCTGAAAGGCATGTCAAGTATTGAAAAACGTCACCACAATGCAATGACGAAACCATCTCGCTTGCTTACAAGACAGTTAAACTTAGTCTTTAAGGTTATTTGATAACCAGTAATAAATCCAACAATTTGCAATTGGGGCAAGTAATAACTGACCTGAAGCAAGAAGATTTCTGACCCATTAAACTGAGAAAAGCCATTAATGTTGAAACAAGCTCTTTACTTTATCTCTCTCCGTCACATTCTGTAACTGTTCCTTTCTTACCCATAAACCTCTGATTCCCTGAGGCATCTCCTCAGCATGTAGAAATGTGGAAGCCTAATAGGGTAAGTTTTAAGGCTAGTGCAAAAACAGGAGTATTGACGTACAGCACAGTGTCATTCATGATTTAACGCATACTTTCCTTAGGCTGCATTCGCTTCAAAATGTGCAGTAAGAGAAGAATGAATGGGGGCTGGAGTAGATAAAATGGTAAATGTCCAAACAGAGTGACTCATACTCTGACTGTAGTAGTGCAGTTTTTTAAAGAAGGTTATGACTTGTCTGCACTTGGCAGTGTCAGCCTCAGTAATCAGTATTACAACACTGCTTTCCCTCTCGATAAAATGGATGAATATGATGTGTTTATTACGGGCAGACCAATATTGAAATTTTGAGACTTTTTTTAAATAGGAAAAAGATTTTAAGCTGGATGAGTGGGATGATTCAGCTTAAAAATCCACTTATACTCAGTGCTCTCTGATGGAGAAATTATGTAGACACTTTTTAAAAAAAATTTAAATCTGGTTTGGACTTTCAGTACAGCAGTTTTCGAGTTTCTGCCAACATATACACCAATATGATATCTTAAACAAGCAAATATCTGCCAATATATATCACCTCATGAAATTCTGCCTCTGTGGCCAAAACTCACACTTACAGGCTAATAACAAAAGCCAAAAAGTAGTAAAGAAGAGATATGAAAGCATAAAAAAATCAGACTTAATAATGTCAGTAACACAGCTGTATGCTATCATAAGATGCAGGTCATCGCAGATTAACTGAGACTGCAGCAGCAAAAACGCCTGAAAGGGGCCCAGTGGTGTTTTATTGCTTTAGACTTAAACTTTTCATTTATGCAAGAGAGAATTTGTTATGTCTTCTTTCAAAATGAATATAAACTCACTTAAAGCAGTCATGAATAAAACAATGATTTGCTACCTTTTATTCATTCTGGCCAGAAGTCTCTAAATTAAACTTTTGTTTTTAATTGCTGAAAACATTCTGGCATTTACTGGAAGGAAATTCCAGATCCAACACTTTCTTCCCATAACTGTTTGCAACCTTTGTTGCCTTTGATTTTAATGACATTCACCACTTGTAATAACATCTCTGCACTGTTCTGCTGTTAATATACCGAAAGGAAAACAAAGACTTAAAGGCCACACAGTAATTCTGCAGTATGTAGCTATTGGCCTGAAGAAAAATCAGTTGCACAGCTAAGAAGGAGATATTCAAAGCTAACAGAGGTCTGATGCAGGCAGTAAAAGAAATAACAGATAAATCTGCAAGCCAAACCAAACTTGGTGCAACCCAAGTATTAAATGCCACTTGTTTAACTGGTTTAACTGTTACCAAAACCACAGCAGCAAAGACCAGCGCAATCGTGTCCAGACATCACATTACTCATTCGTCCATTCAGTGAGGCAAGAGGCAGGATGTGTCCTCTACAAAGGCCCAGAAATCATAAACAATGTCTGAATGCTCAGCTGTGAAGATAAAGCCTTTAAAGAATGACAGATAACCCCTTCCCTAGAAAAAAAAATTGAGATTCATGTGTTTGATAGTGGCTTGAATAGTTGTGGGAAAATGATTTAAAGGGATCAGACAGACGACTTTCTCAAAATTCAGATTGCAGTAAATCTCCTCATCTTTATTATGATACTCTTTAAAAACTGGAAGAGTTTGGACTAGAGATATTAATGAACCAAAATAGCAGATGATAGTGAAGAAAATATTGTTCAAAGGAACATTATGTAAGGGAAGAGTGTTTTAGCCATTTTATTACCAATCAATGGATCCACCAGATGTTCTTTCTTTTCATGCAAAGAGTCGACACTAAACTGTGTCTGTCTATTCTTTGACCATTTTTCTGCAGTGGATCTTCGCTCTTCACGTTTCAGCGCTGATCTACAGCAAAAGCTACAGGAATTTAGATATAAAAATAAAAGTCTGTTTACACTTTCTGTCATGTGGCACGTGAAGCCAGGAAGTGCTGATTGCGCAGTTCCTCTTTGCTTTTAGTTACCAGGAGGGGGTCTGATGGGTGGAGCTATAAGTCCACATGTTGAACCCATTATGGTACTGGCACCACTCCCTATACCCTCCAAACTAAAACATACATGAGACTAAACTGAGAAGGCCACATCCCTGCAGCTACTTCTCATGTGACCAGAAAAATAGCAGTCGGAGTGGTGAATCAAACCCGTCTGATTCGAGCACACGCTCAGGGATCGTGTCTCAGGTTTTAGCTCATTTGAAGTTGTGCAGATCTGCTTCTATGTGTGATGGAAAGGACTGGAGTCATTAATGCTGATATTGGTCCAGATCATCTGTAACCACAGTTCATGAATTTAAATGGTTGACATCAAGCAGGCAGCACTGCTGGGACGGAAAAGGGGAATTGATTCATTTTGATTTCTATTAAATTCAGTCCCAAAGTGACTTTTAGCAGAGATGGAGTAACAAAAGACTTAGTGACTGACACTGAACAAAAAGCAGCCCAGCAGTCAAAGAGGGTTTGTTTTGTTCTCGAAACTACTAGTTTGATTTCTGACTTCAGCTCAGACAGAACAAAAACACAAATCTTAGGCACCAAACACCAAATTTTAAAGCTCACACCAAATGCCTCATAAAAAAGAAAACAGTCTGTGGCTCTTCTGAATATTGTCCCAAGTAGAGAGCTACTGGTTTTTGAAGAAGAAAAAAAAAAACAGAAAAGCTCGGACTAAAGGTCTCTTTGTGAGTTTCAGAATGCCTTTCTGCATTACTGCATACCTCAAGGCCTCATATATTCCAGATGTGCTGAATTGGCCAGGAATCCCCCCTCCCTCCCCCTCCCCGTCCCCCTCCCCACACCCGTCCACCCTCACCCCCAGACTCTTCAGCCCCTCTCCTTCCACAAGCCGTTGCTTCACAGAAGCCCTGAAAAACAGGCAATATCCCAAAACCATTACAGACCCCAAATGAATAGGCACAGCTTTTTTAAAAGCATTTCAGCCTTTCAGGGATTTGAGCCAACATGCTATACCATCACACATCTTGAAAAAAAAAACAAAAAAAAAAACAACTCCAATCGTTATAACGTTTTAAGGGAGCAAAACCATATTCTAATGTTAAGGATGAAAACCACAAGAGAGGGAAGACAGATCTCTCATGCTAAAGGTAGCAGACTAGCCGCAGTCTTGGCTGACGGGTAATTTGTCATTCGCTTCTGATTTTTAATGACACATCTCTCAGGCTGCTGTCGGGGACTTGTGATATACTATCTGCCATGTTAACAAGCTAGTAACATGACAAAGGAGTGTGATTTTCCCCTGAGGCAGAGATGCATGTGGTGACATGAGAAAGCCGTTAAAATCATTACGGCAGTTACCCCAGCAGACCCTCACACATTTAAAATACCATTTTCAAACCGTATAGGAAATTTTTCCAGCACCCCCCGCCCCCAATCTCATAACTCATCGGAGCCATACAGCCTGATGTTTAAGAGTTATGATTAACTTTTAAGTCTGTGACATTCTGACTTAATGTGTCTGTGGCCCTGCGGCTGTGCAGCAGCATCTTTTCTGTGTCACTGCCATCTACTGAAGGTTGGCAGCATAGGCAGCAATTATAGTACATTGGAAAGCCTGTAAATGTTTGCTAACACATCATGCAATTATGGTTACTTTAAGTATCAGTCAGAGTCAAGAAAGATGGGCAATGGGCAAGTCATGCCACTATGGTATTTGCTTTCATGATCTTTTCATTTTTTGGGAGCTCACTGCAGTTTGCTCTCAGCTGAATGATTTCTTTATGTCTGATTGGACTTGTACACTAAAAATAATGGATGGTGATTGTTCAAAAGGGGTGGAACTTAAGATGGGAAATGTCTAGACAGGATGTAGTACAACACACAAAAGCCAACTATTGTATTTTAGCTTCTAATTAAAGTGTAAAAAAAAGCCATATAAAGTTTGTACTTTTTTGAATTTTATTTTTTCCTTTTTTTGAAAAGTTGCACAGTAACTGATGTGAAGGCCAAACCACAAATATTATTGCTTCCAACACAACTCTGACACACACAAAAATGTATCCTGGTTCAAAGCCACTATGGATGCCTCTATGACTTCACAGACAAAGGAAATATAAAGAAGTAGTTGATGTGATCCACATATGTGCTTTAAAGCAAAGAAAATACTCCAGATTTTTTTTTTTTTCCATCAACGCCCCTTCTTGGACTCAGTGGGAGCCTGGAAAATGTGGAAAGATGGTGATCCTTCAGGCCAGAGTACGAATTTCACTCCCAGAATTCCACTATGCTGGGCTCCAGCGCATAAACTCACAGAATAATTACCACGGAACCTTTGGGTTTAAAGTTACGCAGCTCACTGACAGTAAACTCTGCTGACAGCTCTCAGACTGTTGTATCAATAAGAGAATTGACAGCTAATTAGAGAAAACAAGAAACCAATTTTATGCCTTTGGTGAATTTTATTGAACTATTAGGCTCTTACTTCACTGATATTTGGGAAAAAACTGAATGCACTAAATGTGGGCTGCTAGTTGTGTTACCAAACCTCGTGCGTAAAAGTTATGCGTAAAAGATAAAACGTTTCCAGGAGTTTTTCCAAATAGTAAAGTGGGACACAAATACACAAAGAATGTATTTCTGTCATAACATCAGCTTCCAAAACCAAACATCTGAGTGTAAATAAAGCAGTTTATTCACCGCCATCACTGGTCACTGGTAAATTTCAGGGCACATTGTTTACACCAACCACCAGAGTATTTGTGTCAGGCAGAAATCATCACTGTCTCTCCTCGCTGGACACACCTGGATGGCAGACTTTGCCTGTTTAAACACTCAAAAGGAACTAATAAAGAGTCGCATCTCCTTCAGGTTAAAGTTTTACCTCAAATCACAATGCAACATGAATTTGGACACATTGAAAGTATGACAGCCTTAATATTTACAGTTTAAGGTATATTTTAGGGCAACAACTTGGAATACAATCGTGGTGACACAGTCGTCCTCAGTCCTTTAAAAGTTTCTGGAAAACTGGATGCAGGTGCAGTCGTGTGATTTCACTTAACTTGGTGTCACTAGACTATAAACGTGAAAAAACAACGACTTTTCTGCGTTACCATGACATAAATTGTCGGTAATATAAAAAAGAGCGCACAAATAATATCACCTGCTCTGTGGATAAAGTCTACTGAGGGAAGATGGTAAAAGTTTGTAAACTGAGTTATGGTGATTTTGCAGACCAGCGACTGTCAATCTACTAACTTTACGTTGATGTCGCTGGCCATCTAACTTATGGGCTGGTCGCCAGGCTAAAGGGCGCTCCGGCTGTCCGTGATGCCCTGGAGTTGACACCGAGACGGTGGCGTCTGATGAGATGCTGAGTCTTACCTGCTCTGACATTGGCAGCTTGCAGAATTAAAGTTAGTATGACCGCAGTGGTTATCGTTGAATCCCATAGCCACCTTTTCGTTTTCCACCTGGTGGTCCACCTTTGCATCTCCATGGTGAGCACCCGCAGCTACACAGAAAACGGGCGACTTTAAATAAAAAATTTCGCTCCTTTCCACAATCCACAAAAAAAAAGAATGTGCTTATACTACAGCGCCATGTGTGAAGGTCTGAGTATGTTTCACACAGCCAGACTGGGCCCTTCAGATCCGCTCCCCCTTAAGCCCAGCTCTCAGACTGATGGTAAAGGGCTTTCTTGAAAAAAAAAAGCACAAACCACTCTGCTCCCTCAAAGCTGCGCACCGTCAGGAGGCTGGACAAACGCCGCAACGCTGAACCTGAACAGAGCACAAGATACTGACAGTCCTCCGTTCATCAAATCACCAGCCGGGAAAGTTGTTTCGGGACCCGCCCACTGAACTGTGAAAGAGATCTGAGCAGCATCAAGCGGAGCATCACTGCAACCCTGTTCAACCTAATTACAGGACTCAGCGCAGCAGCATGCACAGATCCTCTTGATCCCCACGGATCCCCTTGAAGCTCTCCTAAACATGTTTCTTTTAATTGAGGACAAAGACTTAAAGGAATAGCCTATGAAGGAAAGCGCACCAACTTTCTCTTTGAAAAAACAAGCTTGAAAGAAAGAGGAAGGAGCAGCAGGAGAGGCACTAAACTGAATGCAACACACTAAATGCAAATAAAGTGGTGGGGTGGAGTGGTTTTGTTTTTTCAGGAGTCCTGAAGGCTGAAAAATGCAAAAAGTGCCTGAATAGCATTATGGTCCAACAGTTAATATAAAGCCACAATGGCCAAAATTAAATGCTTTCCAGACTCCAGGAGCTCCTCAAGGAGCCCTGAGATACTATTTGGACAGCAGGGCCCTTGAGGCCTGAAAATAATTAATGGTTAAAGATGACTGGAACAAAGAATGGGAGCACAGGTGGTAGCTATACAGTCCTCCCCTTGATTTGTTATTTTCTTGTGTTCTGATGAAAGACGACTTTAATAGTGCGATGGCAGTCATTCTCACACAAACCCAAACCACATTCTACAAACTCTGTCAGTGTTTATATGCTTTATCACGAGGCAGAAATTAGAACCATATAGGCTCAGCAGATATTTACCGTGCTGAGGTAAAGATTAAGTAGACCGCTGTGCAAGTGTGACTGAATGAAAGTTAATAGTTTGGGTAATGTATATTGGGTATTAGGATAGAAAATACAGACTAATGGTCACACGCCTTCTATTCAAAATAAGGTCAAATGCAGTCATGTGTGTAAGTGTGGTTTTGATTTGTTGTCGTAGACTCCACACTGGACCAAACAAGTGGGCTGATTTATAGTGGCATGCCTTTTTTAAACATTTATATACCCAGGGTAATTTGCAGAACATTTTCAGATTTAAATACATCTGGTTGCAACTCTGTAGAACCACAAGTTTCTAATCTTGAGCACTAACAAGCTCTACTAGATAGGAGAAAACATCTTGCTGATGGCAGCTTCTGGATTACATCAAGACTATCCCACCTGACTGGGGATGAGAATCAGGACAAACTAGTTTTAAAGCTTTAAACTCGCTCTGAACCTCATCGCTGATTAAATCAAATTGGAAAGTCGTGATAAAAGTGCACTTGGTTCAAAATTAAATTGATTTGTAATGGTAAACACGGCTACGATTCTGCAGTCACGGCTGCAGCTCTATGAGGCTGAAGGCTTTCTAATGCACACTGGTACTATGAGCTTAGCGCTAATGTTGGCATGCTAACATCACACTCACAATGCTAGCATACTAAGCATTCATGATTTGGACTGTACTTTTGCAAGTATTTACACCTGCATGAAAAAAAGCCTGAGAGAAATACACATTTGACCAGATGATCAACCTCCAGGAAAATTAAATTGGTTGTTACATTTGAACTCGAGGTTCATGTGAATGTTTGTGCAAAGTGTCATTCAAATTTCATGCATCCACGTCTCCAAGAGGAAAAGTCATTAGGAAACATCATCAAGGATCCAAGGATATTCATACAACTGTATGCAGAAATGCATCAACTAAATATTATAATATTTCACAAAATAAGTGAAAAAAAAAAATGGATCTGCTGGTTGCGCCAGAAGTCAGGGGCACATTGAAGTCATTAGGCTTTCATCCTCTCAGTACCAAGAGAGTCTGCACGAAATTTTATGCTAATCCATCTGATAGTCATCAAGATTTCATGGCTGAACCACAGAGGTGGAACAACTGATCGATCAATAGTTGGAGAGTGTGGCTAAAAAACACAAATTAAGATAAACAAACAGCCGCAATGAGATTAAAATTAACTGTCAGTGTTAAAAAGGTTTGGTTCTCACATTTGTGGTAAAGTGCTCACAATGGTAGATACTTTTCTCCACCATACTGATGAAGCAAATATGAGTGGAACCGGGTCGGTTTCATAAGTGTCAGGTGGGATGAAATGAGCTCTGTGATAATTTTGTGATGTTGCACAGTTATAAGTGTTTACATTATTAATCTACTGCCCAGTGGGATGACCTTGTGTTTGCTCCGCAAATGACAGACTTTCTCCAAAGCAGCCTGGATGTGCATATTACTTTCTGGCAGATGGGTTTTTGTTTTTTTTGTGTGTGTGTGTCATTTCATTTTTAAGCCATTTGGCAGAAAATGTCCGAACCTCTTGTTCATGTTGCTTCCTGGGACTGTGGCCCAAAATGTTTGGTTTAATTTGACAGGCTCTCGTGAAACCGAAACTAAAGTCTTCAAATTTTCTTTCAAACAAGACTCAGACGGAGGACAAAATGTACTGACAGGCGTCCAGCGGCTCCTTATAGATTCATGTCTCCTGAGACAGTCTACAATTTTCAAGAAGACATGCCCTCTTTGTAGTGGGAAGCATATGATTACAACTGATGCATTTACTGCCAATGTGTACCAAGATTACATTGTATAATTATTCTATAATAAGTCTCAACTACTTACAAGGCTAAGCCCAGAGCAGCTATAAAAACAAAAATGTCTTGAAAATGTTGGCCAGTGGCTGTTTTTTCAATCGAAGGCAGCTTTTAATCTGAATGCTTTCAAGTTTCAGAATTAAATTCTTCATGTTGCTTTCCAGAAACGGGAGACTGACACACCTCTCTGCAGATTTACAGTCAATTGAGTTCAGGAGTTATAGACAGTAATTCTGCATGTCTGTAGATTTACTATGATTTGTGATGCTCATGAAACACCACACAGTATCCAGGAAAAGTCCTCTAAGTACAGCGGAATTTTCTTATAACAATCATTATAAACCTTACTTATGATTCCTGTCATTTGCTTCCTCCACACAGCAGCTAACAACCCTGGAGCATATAAAAGGAGTAGGTGCTTAGAGTTACTCCATCTGTGTGACAGGGAGCCCTTGAACACATGTCACCTGTTAAATGATGGATCTCTTTATCTGTAAATCCCAAAAGAACTGCAATCAGAAGAAAGTTTCAACTGAGTCCTCTTAACGTAGGCGTCCTCCACTAGATCACAAGTAGATGAAACCTCAAGAGATCCTTGATACTATGAATTATCCTGCTAGAAGACCATGTGTGGCTGGTTGGAGGGAGTGGAGAGGGATGCATACGAGACACTGCAAACCGCATAACCACTGAGTGGAATGTATGTTTGTCTGGGCATGCTTATTATAGGTGCATGTGGTACCCAGACAGCCTCACCTAGGAGTTTGCAAAGGGTGTGGGAAGGTGTGCTTTCACTTTCAAAATTTTGTAAGATACCCTTGATTTTTACCGGAGAGTCACTAAGTACTACAAACTAGTGCAGAGAGGAGAAATTAAACAGATACACAATACCAGAGGGGAAAGCATTATTGGCACAAGTGTTAATCATATTACAGGAACAAACAAATTAATAAACAATCAGCCCAATCTGTCAACCGAGTGAGAGGTTATTCTAAAACTAAGCAATCTAGACATATTGAAAACCAATTTCTTTTGTACAAAGTGTGCACCTTTTCTTTGTTAGAGACTGTCTGTTCACAGCAAGCTGCAACCTTGTGGACTGGAAAATGAAGCCAGCACTGCAGCTGCCAAAACTGCAGTTCCTTGAAAGGCCACTCGAGGCCGATTCCAAAAGTGAGTTAATCCCCCTCCTCATCCACATTACAATGCCCAGTTGTGCAGCTAAGATACATATACTTACAGCCTGCCATAAACAAAATATTTTGTGCTTTCCATAGCTATATCCTCCCGTGAATGACAACTGTATGAAGGGGATATTTTAATATAAGTCACTCATTTAAATTGCATGTAAGTGTAAAATTATGCATAATTATGGGTGTGACTGCTACAAGTGACACCTGTCTTCTAGGTGTCAGCTCAGAGACTTTGCCTTTAGAGAAATATTTAGGCAAATATCAGACAATTAAAATGCATAAGGCTTACTCTGTGGTAAATTACACTAACAGACCACATTGCTAGCTAGCAGTGCAGAGTAGCATACAGCCTAGCTTGTTGGTCTTAGCCATGACCTTAGCTAGCTTGGTAGCTTTCAGCAGAGATGTTTGGAAACAAATCATTTAAAGCATTTTGAATAGAAAAGTCCAGAACAGACTAACGGTTTTATGACACATATCCCGCCACTTCCTGCTAAAAGCCGATGGTGATACTATTTTAGAGTGTTTTAAACACATCAAGAGAGAACAAACACTACACAGTCAGCCTGAAAAGTAAACTAGGTGTTGAAACCATAAACAATTTAAGCCCGACAAGAACAAAACTAAACTAAAAAGGTACCATTTCATGATGGCAGCACAGAAACAAGGCTGAATAGTTACAAAAAAGTGGAGATCAGATAACACAATGCTCAACTTCCAACTGTACCACACCAGTGACACAGATGAAAAGGGACCATCCTATTTTCATGTTCCTTGTCAAGCCCTGTGTGATGAATGCCTTTTCTCCCAGCAGTGAACTGAGTGTTATGGCGAGTTAAGTGGAGAGGTCTGAGATAATCCAAACATGCCCCAAGCATCTCGTATTTCATGAGCCAAAGTCTCCCTGAGCCCTGTCTCCAGTCGTCAGCAGTAAAAAACTGTTAGCAAGGAAGACTGACTGACACTGAATGTGGAGGCTTTCAAACACAGCTTGGCACAAAGAAACACCAAAGACATGTCCTGATACTTGAGGATAGAAAACTAAGGATGTCAAATAAGGGAGTTTTCATGCTGACTTTTAAACTAGAACAACAAGTAAGTGAGAAAAAGTCTTAAAAGACACTGGAAAGACGTCACAAAAGATGAGAGAAAGAGCGAGAAACAGACAGAGCAGAAGACTTGGCAGATGCAGTTTTGCTCTCTGAAGATGCTTGAACTGGTGAACCTTATTAGATTCAGAGCACTTTGGGAGTTGCTGCTTTTATGGGCGATGACTGGTCCTCGTTACTGTTGTTTGTTGTAAAGTATTAAATCTTTTTGTGTCATCTGTTGCTGCACAACATAAATTTTTTTCATTAACTTTCTTGAATTCTGCCTCATTCTGACATTTGTTTCAATACTGAGACTATGAGACTCTTGTCACATTCTTGCATGTGCACATTATGATCAGCCTTAAAAGAGGGATGGGCTCTTGGACTTAAGCAAAAGTTTGAGGTAGTAAACACTAAATCAAAATATCTATTAAATCACCACATGTGAATGTGAATCACAACATCCAGTGTTGCCTGAATGCATTTTTCTGCTTTTTTCCCCCCACATGTTATGAAATAACAGCATTTGATATTAATTATCAACAATTACATGGCTCTGTTGAGTTTGGTAGTGTCTTTTAGTTTAGCAGCTTGGTTTTTTATGACCTGCAAAGTGTATTGTATGGATGAATCTCACACTTCTCGACAACTTCATGCAGCAGTTAGTCATTTTCAGCCAACCAGCTCTGTGGGAATGTTTTAACATTTGGGCAGTGGGTTTTTCTTTCCACTGTTTTTCTGACGACCGTCCAGATTTTTCAGTCTGGAGGTAAAAGTTTATGCTGGAGTTTAAGGCCATTGCTTACAGTTTAGTGACCAAGCAAATTTCTGTTTGCTAACTTTTTATTGCAACAGGTATATCCCGTCTGACATCTTAATGAGTGGGTATGCATGCAGGCTTTTCAGTCATAAAAACAGTCATTGGGAAGAGTGCTTTTCCAACCAGCCATCATCCGTTTAAGATAACAATTCCACACAAATGCGCATAGGCTTATTTAAACACCCCAACTCCGTGCCGAGCTACTGTACATTTCAATATTTGGATAATTTAAGCTTGTTTTTAGCAGTCCGTCTATCTGTTTTGACATGTACTGTTACGAGCCAATAACAGTTTAAGTTCCAGGTGTTTTTTTCAATAAGCCTGAAAGCCTGAAAGCCTGCCTTGGCTTGTCATTCTCATGAATAGATAGCCATAATTTCATTATATGAAGAAATAAGAGGAAAGTATGATGCAAAGGAGGCCAAGAATACAAACATAACTTTGACTGTCTGCTTACATCTGTTTACACTGAAAACCTGACTTTAGCATTAAAAAAAGCATTTTCGCTCTGTTTGTCAGTTAATCCACAAGTTTAATCCAACTACACTGCTAAAAGATTACCTTAAAACCTTGAGTACATATTTGTTGTCATCGGAGGGTGAACACTTTTGATGATACTTACGATCTCCTGACTTTTCCTCTGATGCAAAAAGCAGGGAAAAGTTCCAACTTATCCATTTATCTCAGCATCTCACAGACTTTTAGAGACAATCAGGGGTTTCAGTTGATGAACAATAGAGATCTCTTGACTTTTCTTTTAGTTGCAAGAGGTTGAAATCTGTAGTTTTCTCATTGTGTAACGTTAGCTCCTGGATAGACTGCTAGTTAGCAAGTTTTAGCATGCTAAAAATCTAAACTAAGATGCTAGACATTACAAATTTGAAAGCAAAAGCGTGTTAGCATTGTTATTGTAAGTATGCTAACATAAGCACCACTAAGTACTGCCTCACAAGGCTGCAATGTTGACATCTTTGTCAAAATTACTTGTTTTTCCACAGATTAACAAGAGGAGAAGTTGAATAAAATTTTAAAAAGTAGGTCATTATGGAAGCCAAGCATTGGAACTGGCATCTAAATAAGTCCTTAAAGAGTCACTTGAAACTTCCAAATTATACACCCTGGATTTAATGGTTTTTAGCTTAGTCACATCTGGAAAGGCAGTTAAACTCTAAATGTGTAGACGTAAGGTTGCAGATAAAAGATCAGGTTACAAAAAATAATAAGTTGTCCTATTTTATGATCCTGGTTCAAAGCTGTTTCTCTAATTTTACTGCTGCTGACTAATCTTTTGATTAGTGATTAGCTCACTTCATCTTTTCTTATCTGAATGCTCATACATGAATAAGGCTTATAAAGGATATCAAAGACACTGATAAAAATGATAAAAGGCAGCACAATCAAGGCCAATAGTTTTTAAATTTGATGCACTGGAAGAGAAATGTGGCCAAGAGAAAAACAGACAAAAAAAATGGCTAAAATACAAGCCACATTGGTTTAATTTCTTGATTACGCTTGTGTGTTCTCCCATTCAAGACCAAAGACACAAATGTGGCTGAAGATATGGAAAAACAGATGAGGTAGATTATAGAGCGCTGCACTCATATCACCCAAACACTGAGAATATGAATGGGCCATTTTGTTCCGCTTGCAGTGAAGCGCTGACTTAAGCCTCCATTGATGGCACTGCAACAATGCTTCACTTGAATAAAGTGCCATAAAATAAGGTTGATGAGTAATAACCTATTTTAGGCTGATCCCTGTCTGTGGCCGGGAGTTTTTTTTTTTTTTTTTTTTACATATATCATCCATCTTGAGGGTTACCAGTATTTAATGTGACAGTTATGGTGGAAAAGGTAAAGGCAGTAGCGGCAGTAGCTCGCTGTTTTCCATGTTCATCACCTCCAACAGTGTATGGATTGGATGATTTCCAACATGGTGGTTTTGGGTTACGGTAACCTCCAGCTGGAAGGGGCTTTGTTTCCAGGGAGCGTGTAAGCTGCGGTGCCTATGCGTCCCTCCGCAAACTTCTGCAAAAAGCCAATCAGAGGAGGTGGAAAAGAGGCTTTTTTTTTGTATCTTTTACCTTTATTTTTTCTTTGTGTTATCTGAGAATTGGGAACTTAAGTTGCAAGTAGAGACAGAGGCACCTTATTAATAGTGTAAGTCTTCTGAGAGAAAACTAAACCTGCATGAACCGATATTTTGGCCATATGTGATGGTGGATTGTTCAGTAAATACAACACTAATAAATCATCTTTAAAGCTGATATAAAACGCATCCACACAGGGAACAAAAGTCTTGTTTTTGGCCTCCTCCCAAAGTCCAAGATTCACTCTCCTCTTGGCTCTCTTTCTCGAGACTTAATATCTAATATAAATGGATTTCGTTTGCTCGTATTCTTCAAACATGTGGAGCCTTGGGGCATGTAAACAGGAAGTTTACTACAAGAAGAGGAGCTTATTTACTCACCCACAAATCATATAGTCTTCCTAGTCTGTCTGTCTCATTGGACAAAACCTTCACTCAAAATCAAAAAGACGAGCAAAAGGTGAACAAATATACTATTGTGTTTTTTGTTTTTTCTTTTATAAAAATAATTGAATTCTTTTCAAATGTTACCATGGCAAAAAAGACACAGTTATCATCTGAAAGCTGTTTGTTACATTAGTCTACACAAATCCACTGAAAAACAAATTTAAAAACCAAACAGCATAAAAATCAACACCACTGTTTACATCTGTTGTGTATTTATGCATATGCCAAAAAAGTATATGTTTGTGTGTTTGTGTGTGTTTTGTATGCATGCACAAAAGCCTAAAAATATTTTTCATCACAGCCTCAGAGAAATATATTCATGTGCTCCTTTCAACCCATCTCAGCCATTGTAACTCCTTCAGCTCTGCTCTCAATAAGAGTTCTTGGCACATCCAGAAGTCTTTTCTCTCCAACATCTGGCTGTCTCAAATGCCAAATCCTGTCTGTGGAGAAAGGTAGCTGCTGGGTGGACCTGCAACAACATAAAAGACCATTATGAACATTTTTGACTGACGTTGATCCAGTGCAGGTACGTATACTTCCCTAAATAAGACTCTGACTTAGAGGTGGCAGATCAGCTGGGTTTATATCAGTAACAGCTGTCTTTAGGTCTTAGATGCATAATCCCATAAGAAGTCACAGGGAAGTGATGCAGCAGAGAAATGTCTTGGGTGCTTTGCTGCAGAACAATTGGGCCCCAATTGTTAAAAAATCTTTAAATATTAAGTGTGACCATGAATGAATGGATCAGAGGTGGAGGAGCCAAGCAGTAACGTCCAAGGCTGAATATGAAGCCAGCACATCAAACACTGCATTTCCTTGAATTGCCACTTGTGATTGGCTCCAAATGTGAGTTGACCCCAACAGCCCTCTACACAAAAATGGCCAAATGTTCATTAGAAAGAGTTTGTTTACTGGTGCGTGGTGGTGGTGGTGGGGGACTTTTATAGCTCACTTGATTAAATTATATTGAGGCTTGAAGTTCTGCACAAATGAGAGGGTGATATGAATAACAGCTAGCTAGCTGTCTGCCAGATGTTACCCACGGACAGATCAATACATATCCTCCCCAGCTTGATCCTTAAAAAAAAAAAAAAAAAAAACGAGAGGGCAACAGCCAAAATACCAAACTCAAGGATTTAAAACAGTAGTCCACAAATCAAGGAGTGACTTCACAGTTGCTTCATCCACTCCTCACCATACAGTGTGTGTGGGGGGAGGTGGGAGTGTGTGTGCTCATGTATGCTCCTGCATGCTTGTTGCCTGTGCACCCGTGTAAAGCCGATAGGGAGACCAGCGTGTCTGGAATCATTTAAACACATTCCTGCACGTGGAATCATTCCTCCCAATAGGAGTGTCATTGTTTCCAACAAAAACTTTGCTTTCACTATGATTCAGGTAGCATTTTTTCCTATATATTTCATCTGTTCCTGTCAGTTATATAGTTCTTTAAGAAAATGCCGGGAGTGAATCCAGGAGAAAGTTATAACTGTTCTCAGATAGGAATTGTGATTGATTACCCAGTTTGAGGAGCCTGTGAAAGAGAAACAAAAAAATGTTGAGCTTTTGTAAATTATATCGAAGGATGTTTAGATGACACTTTGTGAAGAACATGCAGAGTGGGGAGCACAGTGGAAACAACAGCACTGTAATAAAATCAAAAACACTCGGATTAATAAATGCAGATTCAAAAAAAAGGTGTAATTTTAGAAAGTTCTCTCTGTCAACAAATCCTATAAAACACTTAATCCAAAAATCTGTCAGTGTGTTTCTGTCTGTGACATCAAACACATTGGTCCCTATTGAGTCTTTATAAGCAGGTTAAAAATATATTATTTTATTTTAGTGCATTTGTTGGGGACTATTTTCAGCTGAGGAAGAATACATTTGGTGCTTTACACCAGTATTTATAGCTGCAGAACAATGAGAAATGCGGATCAATAGTGTATATGCAGCTTTGGATACACAGAAATCACTGATAGGACCATCCATAGTTGGTCCTTTTATGGGATGTGCCAACAATATGAAATGAATATAATTTATTGTCACATTTATCCATTAATATGTGGATTTTTACAAGCGATTGTTCCGTTTAACACCAGAGCAGTGCTGCAGAAATGTTTATTTTAACAAATTTGAGGCTAACATTATTTAGATGATGGTTGTTTTCAAGTATGTCAAAATGTGCCAATATCATAATCACAGATAATTATCATTTACTTTACAACATACATAACACTTTGCTTCACCTTTCAAGTCTCTATTTTGTAACATAAAAAAAAGAACAGTCTATTTGTTAATGACTAAAGCTTTATCTTACAGTTTTTTTAAGAGTTAAAATGCAAAATCAATAAAATTGCTTCCATATGTGGGCCAGTTTAAGATAAAGCCCGACTGTTTTTTAGGACACCACAGTGTACACAAGCCTGTCCACAGGGAAACAGAGAATCCCACACCGTTCATCATGTGCAATCAGTCAGGAACATTATATTCACATATTTAAGTTTTAAAAATGCAGATTTTTTTTACCAAAAAACACCCCCCTTATAAGTCAAAGCTGTTTTGAAACCTGACAGCTCGGTGCTCCACTTTGCGGCCCCGTGTCTGAGAGCTGTATAAGAAGTGACTCATACCAGTCAAATGTATAGCTCTCCTTGTGGTGGCACAGTCGGCCAGCCACATAGTTGCCTGCGGTGAAGACCACTGCACAGGCAGCACTGGAATAGAAGTTTATTACTGGCCACCAAGTCAAGCCCTGCTCACCAAATTGATACCTTGGAACAAATATAACGTAGAAAATCACATGTACGCATAAACTGTGAAGCAAACGCACACCCATTCACGACTGCTCATGTGGATGGAGATGCACACACAACAACACGGGATATGCACACACAAAGTTAAAGGCTATACTTTGAAAGTTCCTGTTTAGATGTAAGTGGGTGAGAAATGTGGGCACATTGTTCAGTCTAAGAAAAGTTTTTCAAAAGTTCAGTGAGGAGAGAGGCCTAAAATAAGTGTGAGATTCAGGGTTGGAATAAAGGAAAGGGTCCTTTGTACACACAACAAAGTAAACAGAGGCGATACACGTGTGAAGGAGTATTCCGCTTTTATATTTAGCATATATGACATTATCCGCCCTGGAGGAACTAGTTTCTGTTGGGCAGTGAATCCCAGAGTCTCATTGAGAGCTCTTACTCTGTAGACAAATGTGACAAAAGTGTCCCCTGCAGTGTAAATGACATGTCACATCAAAATCTTATAGCTGCAGCTACATGACAGAAACCACTGTTACCCACATTTGGTTTTGTTAGACAAGTTCCAGATAAATACACACACACACACTTATTAATGATCTTGGCTCCACACATTTGGCTAAATCTCAGTCACACTCAATAAATAAACAAATACAACTGAATAAAAAGACCACTTTCATTGCACCAATCTGCGCTTCAAACGACACAAAAGTTCTGTTAAGCTGAATTTGATTTGTGATTGAGAGTTTGTGAAATTTTATGCAACTCAACTGCTCAAAGCGACTCAAAACTGCAAAAGCTGGGCGATGATTGGACTCATAAAAAAGTCTCAATAAAGTTGTGTTCTGGCTTGACGCATTGTAGTGTTGATGAGGTTACAACCCTGCCAGCAACATCTATTTTCTGCATCTGTGCTGTGAAGGCTGCAGTGGTGAGAAGAGAAACTGGTATTTAAAAATGTACTTATTCCTTGAATCCAAAATGTTGCTAAAAGGTCCAGTGTGTAGGATTTAGGCAGATCTATTTGTAGAATATGGCAGAAAAATTGTTGTGGCTACTGTAGGTTCTCCTGCATGGAGGTTAAGGTGAGGCAAGTTGGCTGCAATCTGCACTTTCACCAGTAGATGTCACTAAATCCCACAGACTAAACCTTTACAAAGGAAAAACAACAAAGCAAAATGAGAAAGGAGCATTTATGACAACAGTTGTTTGATGGAAAGAATGACAAAAGCTACGAGCTTCTCAGAGGGACAAAGTATAGATAAAATATTACAGATCTTTGTTATTATTACTATTATTGGTATAGATAAATGATTGAATAAACAAACTATGGTCCTTTAGATGGTTTATTCTAAAAGTGAACACCATTTATAACCTTATCTAGATATTTCTTTATATATAATATTGTTCCAGGAAAATAAAAATACAATATTTTCCACCAAAAAGTGATGAATTGGAAGTTTAAAATAACACAAAACAGAATTACACTGGAAAAAGTTACAGTAGTATACTTTTTTTTTATTTTACTGCTAAAAAACTGTGCATTAAGTTGTTGACCTTCAGTAAGTGGAAAAATTGCTCTGCATAGATAGAGAAAGATAGAAACCATCACTTTATTTATCTACCTTTCTATACGAGCACCATTTTTTTCTTTTTTTATTCCCTGTATTTCTTAACTATGTGTTTTGGCAGCATATTTCTATTTTCTTTTATCAGAGCAAAATGAAATTGAAACTGAAACTGAAATTGAGAGAAGAGAGAGAGAGAGAGAAATAGAGAAATCTCAGGCAGAATCTCTCTCCTCTGCAAGCTTTTATAGTCAGTAAACCTACTGCCCACTTCCAGGCTGCACTAATGGACCCACTGGGCACGAGATGACTTACTTTCCCTTCCCCCGCCTCACAGAGTGAGCTTAATTTGGATCTAAGGAGTTTTCTAATTGTTGGTTTGTTTGCAGAACAATTTGGATTTCATACAGCAAGTCCTTAGAGAGACCCCTAGTGCCGTAAACTTACAAGTGCACTCACAGGCCCTAAAGCGTGGTGTTAATGGTCTGTGACGGTCCTCTGTGACTCTGGTGTGTTCAGGGATGAGCAGATAATGGACAGAAAATAGACACTTAGGGACAGGTTGGACGGGGTGAATCTCATTCAGCTGCAAACTCTCACAGCTCTGGAGGCTCTAATTTGATTTGGCTGGAAGTGGATTTTTCCAGAATGCATCATGGAAGTCCTCCAAAATTAACTTCCTGGATATTCTTCAGGGCCTCTATGTCTACATCCATTCTAATACCCGAATGATACTCTGGCCAGCTTTATGGTGGAGGAGTGCATTTGTCAGGGCATTAGGCTTTTAGTAATATGGAAATCCATATAGGAAAAGAAGAGCAGCAGTGAAATGTTAAAGGAAATACAAGGAAGGAGAAACAGAAGTCTCATTTCCGAAAGCTAGAAATGGCCAGAATATTCTTGAGTCGGGGTTTTAATTGACATTTTTTAAATTTCAGCAGTGATTCTTAGCGTCTGATCTGTGACCTGAATCCAGCCTGCACAGATTTTCTTCTGCAGAGCCACAAAGATGTTATCTGACAAGAAAAGATGATCCATCCAGCCCTGCTGCTTTTAGCAGGAACGGCGGTGAGTCTAAAGGTACATTTAGTTCAGTGTCTTTTCAAATTGCATCAAATTGAATGTGTCCACTAGAGAAACCTCACTGCTCCTCATGATTCTGTTTCTTTTTTCTTTTTTTTTTGCCGTGTGAGAGACAAAATATTTTCATTGAATAAAGGCTGCTGATATAGATCATTTACAAAGTTCAGCCCTTATCAAGTGGTTATTTTTATGTTTAATGATGTGTTAATAAACTTGAGTGTCAGCTTCCCACTTTTCTCCTCCCTTCTTCCTCCCTCTGTTTATCTCTCAGAGTCTGTCTCCTCTTTGTGTTACATTCATCAAGACCAGTGTAAAGTCCCAAAGACACAGAGCAAACAAATTAATTAAGTTAACTTTGACTTTGAATGAACACATATTTTTTTTATCTCTTCATGTTCAAAAAAACCTTTTCTTGACCATAATGCACCTGCTCCCACAATATATTTTTGTAATATTTGAGCATCCCTGTGCAAAATGACACAATATGTGCAGAATTTTTTTCTGAATGTTCATCTGATAAAGGTTGAAAGCTACTCAGCGCTTATCTCAAGCCAAAGTCCACATGGGCAGTCCGTAACATGAGTTCCCTGCATGCTGGATTACGTTGTCCAATCAGAAGCCTGAACAAAAGCAATGACTGGTCGTCTACCTGCAGCTGGAGGTCCGACAGGGTTTGGCTGGGACTGTTTGTGGGAGTATCACTGTGCCTTGTTTGCAGACGCACTGATACAGCTTCAGTTTTTTTAAATGAAAAACTGGGTTAAACGTCTTACAATATGGAAACTGGATGTGCTTTATTACTCCCCCTTGTCTCTCTTTCGTCAGCTGTCTATCCCCCCCTCTTCCTCCCCCTCTCTGTCTGAGACAGGGGACACTGTTTTTTAATTAATACACCACATGTTTGGAGCACACAGGACCGAAGGATGAGCAATGCTGAGAAGATTGATGGCTGAAGATTCATGCCACATAGGGTGTCAATTACGACTTACAAGCATTAACACTTTGAAAACTTCCTGTGGTGCTCAGTGTGAAATAAATCATAACATGTAATATTCAACTTCTGCAGTTAAATGCTCAGATTTTGGGATTAAAAAGAGGGATTTAAGAGGAAAATAATCAAAACAAGGCAAATCTCTGGTGCTAATTTTAAGGCTTTATACATTATAAATAAGACCAAGTGTATCTGTTGACCCATTTTCTCCCAGTCCACCACATGCGTGTGTGTGTGTGTGTGTCTCTGCTTATGCCAGTGCCTTACGCACAGATAGTTCTTGGCTACTGTTATGGCAGCAAATTCAGAGAAGCAGCCAGTTGAAGACAGGAACTTGGACAGATCCGGAGAAATCCTGGACAACGGAGTTTACGACCGAATGAAGTCTGCAGAAAACAAACGACGGGTGCTCGGCGTGTTTATGCAAAAGCTCATTAGCGTGAGATCAGGTCGAGGTTTACAGCCAACCTCTCTCCCCCCCCGAGCCAACTATACAACCTGTGATTATTCCTCTTTAAGTAGAAGCCTGAGACCTACAGCACTGCGTCTTCGCCTTTAAAGACTTGTTGCTATTTTTTTCTTGAGGTAGAGGAGTGTTTTAAGGGATGATTTCAGTGCTCTAATGCTACCTCCTGTGCCACAGACAGACATCTGTCTCGCACATTGCCGCAGTTTAAGGAGGATGTTCATCACCATCATCATCATCATCATCATCATCTGGTGAGCGTTTTGCCGCGCTGCTTGTTTGTCTCTCACCGTTTACCGAGACGTTTGATGCACAAACAGCAGGTGTCCCCTCACGCTCACTGCATGTTTTGGTGAGATCTGGTGTCTGTAAACAAAAACCCTGAGATAACCAGCAGAGCGAGACCGTGGCGATGTTGGAGGATGTGTTTTGGAGACGATGTGAGTCGAGGCGGGGCCGCAGCACATGACAAAAGAGATGGCTGATATTGTGTTACTTGAAAGACGCCTGTCTGCTCTGCCCCATCAGCAAAACCTCCTCTTCTGTTCCTCCCCTCCTTGTTCTGGAGGAGCAGAGCTCTGCCAAACAAAAGAAACTCTCTGTATCTCAAAGGTGAAATCCTGGAGAAGGCTGACAGTCAGTCTGGTTGGAAGACAGTCAAAAGGATCTCTGCTGCTCTCTCAAAATTCACAGATATATTTTTTTTCTCAGTAAAAATGATTTATCCCAAGCTCGCATTTTTTTGGAATTCATTCCTCTCTTAAATGTTACATAAGCAGTTCATAAAATCAGCAATGTGCTTTTACCAGAACTTTTTGCCCAGCGATTGCACTTCTTAGAACATATTAGTTGAAGGAAATCACAGAAAACGAGGGTCAGAAGTTGTATTCAGGACATTATTAAAAATCATTCAGCTTCATCCATTCACTTCTCTGTTGTTGTATAAAAAAAGGCAACAAATGTCGAAAGAGGAAAAACTACAAACATCTCAGAAGTCTAAAGGAGCTCGGGAATTTTCCTCACAGTAAAACTGTTGCACAGCTTCTGACCATGAAAGCGAAGCTCTCATTTCCCGCTGACTACTGTGAAAGAGGATCATAAAATTGACTCCATCTGTAATTTTATGGTGAACTTTCCACTCACCAGCAGCACGACGGCATTCCCTCTATGTGCTCCTTTTCAAATTCACTTGCAGGCATGTTGCACAGCATGTCTTTGGGGTAAATTTAGCTTTTTTTGTGTCTCACATACATGTTTCTTTTAAAGCCTTGAATCCGGTTTGGCTGTAATTGACAGTGAAGACAGACTGTATGCAAAATCATTGGGTAGTTTAAATGGATATGTGTGTCATAACTTTTTGTATCCTTTTAACGATAATACTGATTAATATGGTAACTTATTAATTCAACCATAGACGAGTTCAATCCAGGCACTGATTAATTGTTCTACAAATGCAGATGTTTGCTCTTCTCAGCTGACTGTGGAAAGTGGATCCGACTGTCATGACTTGGACACGAGTCTCAGTCGAGTCACAAGTTGGATGACTTCAAACTCAACTTGAAACAATTTACAAAGAGACGAAAAAGACAAATGGATTTTTTATTTAACACAATGGCTTGTGGCTTAACTTGGACTTGAGCCTTTTCAACTGAAAATATTTAATCCCTTCTCCCTCAAAGCTAAAAAATGAAAAAGTATGTTTTGAAGACCAAGTTCTCACTTCAGGCTCCAGATCCACTTTGTACTGAATCGATGCAGCAGCGTCCAATCAAGTCGCAGAAGAGAAACGAGAGGAAGTAACGTTACATTACTGAGTTGCAGCTGTAAATAAAAACCGTGCAGTGGTCACCAAAATCAAATTGCTGTTTGCCAAACATGCGGCTCTAAAATAACAGTTGGAAGGGTGCAACAACTTCTGACTTAGTTGCACAACCAACTGTAATTTGAGGCTTTTTTGTTAACTAGTAATATATGGTGAAGAGTGCATGATGACTTATTTAAGACTTGGAGCTCAAAACATCAAACTTGGGACTCTGGACTCGCCTCTTTTGATTTGGGACTCGAGCGTAAAGACTTGAGATTTTGGTCCCACCTCGGCCTCGGGGTTATCTGGGGCTTGAGATGACAAATTTATAACAGAATGCATTTTCAGCTGTGGGTGTGGTGTTTAAAAGATGTGGGTTTACACGAGGCAGGGAGGGGAACACAAAGACGCCATTGGTTATATTACAGTAAATCTAAGGTCCATTGTGTTTAGACTTTGGCTCACACGGCAGATTGAAACTCAGTAAATCTCAGTCTCTGCTACTTTTAACATTTTCTTATCATTTATCTCTCACAAGTCCAGTTTCCTTATGGAAGAACCATAATATCTAACAAGTTTACCCCTTAAAAGCAGCTACAATCGATAATTTTTACACGTGATTTAAGACTCACATTGTTGAACCGACACAGAACAAACATCAGTTTTAAGCTCAGTGTTTCGGTTTCACCACGTCGCCCTCTTTGTTCTCATTAGTCTAACTTTCAGCTTTTTCCAGTGAAAAGCTGTAAAAAAAAAAAAAAAAACCCACGGTACATTACCCGCTCAGCACCGGAGAGCAGACAGAAAAGCTTGGTTATCAGCTGGTGATCAAAGCGGAGAGTTTAGCAGCTGAAGCGCCAGATGTTTCTTATAACATTTGAAGATCAAAACAGAGCAAAAAAGAAAAAGTGAATATTTGACCTCCATTCATCATGTAGATACAGCAGGAATGATAATGTCGCTCTATGAACGCAGAATATGTAAATAGGCAACTATTCACCAACAAGTATGCTGGAATAACTTCATTAAAAGAAGGGTGAGTGACGTATTAGCTTGTTTTTGCTGCATCCAATAGGTAAAATGTATATATATTTATCATAGTTTTTAAAAACTGGATGCTTGGAACGTTTAATGATCAACTATTTCCATATTCTGACATCTTAAGTGATACAGAAGTAATGAAAAATAAATCAATATCAATAACAGTTTAATTCCAGACTTCTGTTGTCGTGCTTATAGTTGTAAGACTCGCTGTCAGGAAGCATCACTGAACCACTGAAACCTAAACAGCCGAGATTATTATCTACATGTGTCTCTTTAATGTCTTAATATAAGAAGCATGTGTCTCTACTTGCATATATGTGTGTGTTTATGTGTGCGAGTGTCTGACTTATCTTCAAATGTAAAGGTGTTTGAGTTCATGCGTGCAAGCGCTCGTGTATGTGTGTGTGCACGCCTGTGTGTGTGTGTGTGTGTGTGTGTGTGTGTATGTGTGTTATTAGCCGGTTTCGGAGCGTGAACCTCTCCTGGGGGACTTCCGCTGCTGCTGTTATTCTTTGCAGTGAGATGGAAAGCTTTTCTCAACATCTGCACAACATATCATCAGGGTTAAAAAAAAAAAAGAAAATGAAGGAAAGAAGGAAACTGGCCTGAAGCTTTTACTTTGGAAGAGCCAGTGAATTTTCACTTTATGTGACTTTTTTCCTCCCTGATAGGCCTAGTTTGGTTAAGGATATCTGAAAAGTTCCCAGAAAGTGATTCATTTATTGAAAATTTGAAAACTGTAAAGGGAAAAATGCGATGACACACTCCCTGTCAGAGCAAGAAACACTTGTTATTGGACTTGATGGCATTACTGGGATCATTAAAAAGCCATGCAGAGTTAGGGAGCAATAAATTTTTTTTTTTTGCAGTACCCAGTGAAGCGACAAATGCTTTACATCAGACTATTACCGGGACCATAAATGTGGTCAGAGTTTTTATTTGACACCTCTTCATCTAATACAAAGTGGATTTTTATTTTTCTGTAACCAGTGAGTGATGCAGCTTTGTGTGTTAAATAAAACCCTGCTTGCTTTGTGTCTGCAATATATTTTCTCCTACTAAGACAATGTGAACTCTGCACACTGCATCGCTTTTATCCGGCATTCCATGTGTTTTCTGTTCGCCAACAGCTCTTAAAGGGGGAGCCGTCTGGCTGAAAAAGCGACCTGAGGTGTAAGAAGACGAGGTACATACAGTTTCTTATCCTTCCATCAGCTGCCTTCCTTTTTTTTCCCCTTCAGGGTTTTTTTTTTTTACTCCCCCTTCTCTTTTTCCACTCACTCCCTCTGTGTTTTTCCTCATTTGCCCTGAAATTCAGCAGCGCCCCCTTTTTTTTTATTTTTATTTTTTTAAACCATCTCACTCACTCTCTCTTCTCTTCTTTTTCCTCATTTGTCTTCAGCTAAAACACCAAACACCCATCTCTCTCTTTCGGTTTCTTCTTCTTCTTCCTCCTCCTCCTCCTCTCTCTTAACCTGCTGACCCCCTTCTCTTTTTATCTCTCCCACTTTTGTCCTCACTTTCTCATCCTCCTCCCTCCCCCCGTCTCCAGTCGACCTTCCAGCCTCCCCCCATCTTTGCTATGACTCTTTCCCATGACAGAACCAGAGGCGGGAATCAAATGACTAGCTTCTCTCCCTTTCACCTGGTCTCAGAGCTCAGGCTGTGAAAGAAAGCTTTGTCTCCCCCCAAAAACCCTTCATCGCCTCTGGAGGTATGTCCTGTGTTGTCCGTACAGGAAAGTGCTTTGGTCTGACTGGAATTTTTTGGGGCCCATGGGAAAATGTGAGTGAGTTAGGGCCCTCAGTCTCTTCCTGAAAGCTCCGCCCACAGAGCATGCTGCGTCATCAGGATGAAAACCTCATTCTAGTGACTGAAAAAAACCTTCAAGTGGACAAAATCAGTATGTTTATAACAACTATGTATCAAATCTTCGCCCTTGTTCCACTCTTAGGGGGCGCCACGGCTGATCATCTGTTTTTAGCTTGCTGGCAAACGTGACCCAACCCAACCCATCATGGAAATCTGAGTCTGTGATCCACATATTTCATCAAACCTTCACATTTATCCAGGCAATCAGGACTGAAGTGGTTTTGTGTGTTACCAGTATCTGAGGAGCAAACCAGTGTTCTCTGTTTTTGACCGAGGACACCTCGATGTGTGGTCAGGAAGAGGTGGGGAATCAACCAGCAGGCCTGTGATCAGCAGACAACCAGCTCCACCTCCCAAACCATGAACACACACAATAACAATGTGAGAGGAGTCGCTGGCAGTGATGAACCAGCAGATTTATCATCCAAATCTGCTGCTCCTTCATGCTTTATGAGCCATCTATTAAATTTCAGCTCTTTGTTTTTCATCAGGCTCGTAGCTTTACTGTTTTTTTTCACTTGCAATCATCTTACAGTGCAGTTTTCAGTGACAACTGCATCTGCTCAACACCAGCTGACAGTCACAGTTTTTCTTGGGAGTTGGTTACGATCATAAACAGAGGAATGATGATGTTATTCTGTGTTTACTGGATGTGAAAATGAACAACCGTTCACTAAAAAGTTCACTGTATCAGCTTGAAAGATAAGGATATGTCAGTGTTGTTGTTTTAGCATTTCTGCTGCCCTCATGTGGCCAAAAAATGCTATTGTTCATTTAACATTTTGTTCCAGTTTTGACCCTAAAAGTACCAATCAATCAATCAATCAATCAATCAATCAATCAATCAATCAATCAATCAATCAATCAATCAATCAATCAAACAAACAATAAATGAATAAATAAAAAAGCTTCTAATATCTTGTTTTGACTGAAAATGGAACACAGTGCACAAATATATTGAGTGAATTCAGATTGAATAATTAACCCAGCTTTTGATTTCAGCGTTGGATTCCAAAATAAAGAAATGCCTGATGCCTCTGAGTGTTTGTGTGTGTGTGTGTGTTGATCTGCTTTTGTCTGGACTGTTACAACAGGCTTAAAAAACACCAGAGAGCAGACCTGCTGCTGCTGCTGCTGCTGTGAACAGGGGCATCACAACCTTAGAACAAAACCGGTGCTGTAAAATTAGATCTTTATCCTTTTAGTCCTTATGTGTCAGCACTCGCAGTCTGCACAGAGATGAGTTATTAGTGAGTGTTTCCACTGCAAAACGTGTCAGGGCCCCCTTCACTTTTACATGCCTGTTACCCACAGACTCGCTTGGGGGGAGCGACCCGGAACGAAACCCAGTAAGGCAGGTCAGATGTCTGTTTGACACACTCTCCGGGGGTGGGGAGCAGGAGGGGCAGCCACTGGGTCAGATAGTAAGCAGGTGGGATGAAGCACACCACGCCTTATTTACTAAAGCTTTGAACACACACAAACACACGTTAACTGCCCTTTCTTATGCAATGCACCCACAGTGACACAGGCACAGAAGTTCTCATGATTTTAATTGATGATGTTGAACCTCCTTAATGCTGCTTTGCTGCAGCAGCTTAATACAGCTTATAGATTTTGTTCACAGAACTTGTGTTTTAGTGTGATTTCCCTCTAATGTCTTTGATATATCAATACATGAATTTCATATTATAAACAAAGAACCCATGTTTGCATACCCCTATACACATATTTTATAACATTTCTTTAAAAGAAACATGTCAATATAGGACATGAAGTTAACAAAAAAATGATATACAGTATGCATACACTGTTTCAAAAGAAGCAGTTTCTCTCAAGAACCATTGGGGGAGCTGTTGTTTTATGAAAGTAGATCCCAACACTGATTATAACAAGCTGCCCTAAGATTAACAGATGTTGACATCAGACTGGCAGTTACAGTTAAATGTAGCAGAGCCATGTGCTGCTTTCTGGACAGGTAACATGACTTCACATTTGTACTTATTTTGATTTATTCTACTCTTATTTGCAGTCTGGGACACACAGCAAATACTAATAATGCAAGCATTTTTTTCATTTTTTCTGACTGTATTTAAAGTAGAGATAGACCAATATAGTTTTTTCAGGGCCGATACCGATACCGATTATTAGTAGTCAAGGAGGCCGATAACCGATATTTGGAGCTGATATTCATATCTGCTCTCCGGAGCTTCTTCAGTTGGAAAAACTTTTTCTCCTCTCTGCTTTGTGTGAGCACTGTGCATGCACAGCTTTCACTGCTGATTGACTGTGCCGTGGCTCTGCATGTAACCAATCAGATGGTGCTGTGGGTGGGACAATGCTGGAGACAGAGTAGTGACTGCAGACAGAGAGGAGAGGCTGTGTCAGAGCCATAATACCTCAGTTTTAAATTCATCTCTTATCGGCTGTCGGATAAAAAGAAAGGTGGATGCTGATATGCGTTAAAATGCTGAATATCAGCCCGGCCGATAATCGGTCTATCCCTATTGTTGAAGAAACGTCTTCCAATGGATTTATGGAAAGAACTGGTGAGAGCCATGGGACTTATGTGTGCCAGAAAAAAAGGCCAAAAAGGCTAAAGGCAATACAAAACTGAAGCACTGTGTTTTATATTGTATCTCTATGGTGCAACCAGTACCCTTGCAAAAAAGAAAAAAGGAATGCAATTCAGTAATTTGGATGTAAACTTTAAATCAATTGAGCATTAACCATATCAATATCATTATGTATATTGTCAAGAACTCATAGGCAGGCGGACATAATAATGCAGCAGCACACAGGAATTGGCAGTCTCAGGATCTTTTAATGCAGTCCAAATTCGTTACCAGGTAAACAAAAGCTCAAGGCGAAAGCACAGAATCGCTAGACAAACTCAGAAACCAGGAAACTAGGAACAATGCTCACACACAAGGAAACTATCAGACTAAGATTGCTGGACCGCTGTTCACTAGGAAGACAAGATGAACTGGTAACAGAGGGAAGGGAAGCATGGCTTAAATACATATGAGGGCAGGGAGACAACAAGACATAGGTGGAACAGATTAGGGTAATCACTAAAGGCGGGAAAAGAACAAAGGGAGGAAGTAAAAAGAGACAATACAAGGGGAGACGAGACTATCACAATAAAACAGGAAGTGAACGAGACAACCAACAACATGACAAACTCAATCCCTTACAGTATATATGACCTGCACCCAGTTAACATTAGATTTTAATTGGACTTGCAACCACCAAAGTCTTGGCTTGAATGAATGCAGAAATTGATTACATCTAGGTTCTAGTATGTGCCATGTGTTTTGGGGACAAATCACAAAGTGAGAGATACTGTAGGACAATAATAATTTCTATTTTGAATGAAGTCTCCTCTAAAACCATTATTTTAATGATTTTAGGTATTTCTTATAATTATTTTCTTTGTTTTTGTTTAAGCAATAAGCTGGTATTATCTCTTTATTCTAAACTTCTGCCAATCTTGTTGACAAAACACTTTTAAGACACAATAAAGGACGAGCTTAATGGACCCCTGTGGATCAATTAATTAATGCAGTTCACAAATCTCAATAAATTAACAAGGCTTGTAGGATGTTGTTGCTGAGTGTGGGTTTTTTTCAGCTTTTTGTTTTTTTGCTTTTTTTTAAAGTTTCTTTTTGTCTCCTTTGCATTCTGACAGGAGTTGTGCCAATGCTCTCTTTTTGGAATACTTTTCTTTATAAGGAGAGAGCAGTCTAGCTCACAAGACTGAGGAGGAGGGGAGTTATCATGCCTTCTTATCGTGGCTTAATAGTTTAATGAAAATAAAAATTGTAGACTACCAGTCCTAAGTGGCATGTGTCAAAATGATAAACAACACTTTGCGGGTTTAGATCTAGCAGAGAGTAGCATTCCAGGCTTCCTTGGCTGTCACACTAACAATGGACACCGCAACATTTACTGGAATGCAAAATGGAGAAATGCATCAAGAAAAAAAGAACAAAATACAAAACATTAGCATAATTATTTTCATTCCCATTTCCATCTTTCATGTACTGGCATGTGGGTAGCAGAAGAATGACAGTGGGTGTCAGTCAGGTTCAATCAGTGGAGCAAAATGCCGCTTTGATATGAGCATTTAGAGCAACAAAACTGCTGTCGTTGTTGACCTATTAAAGATTTGCTGTGTCCTTGTAATCACAGATTGTTTCTTATTTGAATAATCACAAGATGTTTTCAGCTTTCTCAATAATGCATATCAATGACAGTGTCGTCATGTCTTACGCCTACAACACACGAATGCTGACCATCTTTAGAACATTTTACAGCTTTTTTGTGGTAATTAGACATCAAGAATTATTAGAACATATACCCACAAGACAGAATGAAAATGTTGAGAATGCAGCAACTCATTAACAGTATTCTTCAGGGGGAACAAGCTTTGATTAGATTGTTCATTCCTTCAAGGCAGATCCAGTTGAACAAAGGCTTTCTGGTACATCTATGAAGCTGTGGATTTCACACTCATATTTTCCACATTAAAACGCATGGATACAGCTTGCTCTTCTTTTGATGCACAATTACCGTGGAACCAACAGTCGGATTTCATATCTTAGTGCCTTACTGTTCTTATAATATCTATATTTGATAGCAAGTAATGCAAATAATGTTAAGACAATAATTTGGTTATAATTCTCCAGATAAAGCACACAGGTTCACTGAGATCATGTAATTTTTGCAAATTAAATGCAAATTCGATGTGAATGGACTAAAAATAATGTTACATTCTGTTTGCAGAGAATAACTGGGATTAGCAGATGACCGAGCAATGAGCCAATTATAAGAGTCAGTTGTTTCAACAATGTAAATGAACAAATTTAACTTCATAATTAAAAACTTGATGGATGCATAGCCAGTCAAAGATTAATAGCTCTGGGGAGTTTTAGATAGTACAGGATTCAGCTCTCCCCTGTGCAATTATGTTTAGAATCATTGTTAATTGATGTCATGTAGAGAAAAACAATACTGTGAATACAAGGCACCACTGCCAGATTTAATAAGAAATGCATTCCTCACAATAGGCAGAGTGAAGCCTTATTGTGACCTATTTAAAAACTTTTCAGATATCATATCAAGTCAGCTTCATTGTCATTCATCAGCCGAACCTCCTCTTGTCTTGCCTGTCCAGGCAAATCTTTCATTTTCTTCACCCCTTTCTTCTTGGGCAGGGTAATTCCATTTGGGAAGTGCATATTGTTGAGGAAAATCCTCATCCTTCAGCCAGTGAGCAATGAGCAAAGTGGTGATGAATACCTGAGCCATGAATACTAAATGATAGGTAATTAAAGGATACCTGAGGAATATTACCTTGGCTGGCATGCATGTGGTGAGACCCAGGCTACTATCCATTAGATTGGGGAGGGAGACAGATAGAGAGAGAGAGAGAGATGGACAGAGAGAGAGAGAGAGAGAGAGAGAGAGAGAGAGAGAGAGAGTCTGAGTCTGAGAGCAAGCCATAAGGAGCCACGCGTGAGTGATGGCTGCTCTCTGAATCAGTCATTTGGGTTGAGAATCTGACGTTTGATTAAGTCTGACCTAGATATCACAGACAAGAAGTCATGGCCTCTTACATGCACTTCAGTGAAGAGGCAGACTTTTGATGAGTTTGAAGAGATTCACACTGAATAAGGTATTTGTCCAAGTTTAAGACTGTCTGTCTGCTATGTCTGTCTAGGTGATATTATAATCATTATGTCACTGCAGGGACAGGAAATTTCACCCAAATAAGATTAACCCATAAAACTTAGCTCTATGAACACATCAATACACAAAGATCAGAATCAAAATTAGTGTAGAACAGATCAAAATCTTTTAAACTGGCAAAACAAAAATTGTCCTTTTAAATAATCTTGACTTTGTCAAGATTCATCTTGACTTTGTCCACATTCCAGGGTGGTGCAAAATTATGCAGTCACCTATCGGCAAACGTTTCTGAGTTTGTACCTGCTGGCTCTCTTGGGTCATTCTGGATGGATGCTATTTGACTTTGGTCCTGTGCCTCATCTGTTAAGTATTTTAGAAGCCATTTTAATGGAGGTATTTACATAGTCAGTACACATTACATACTTAGATTAATAGTACATACCCTTTAACCATGGTGCAAATGACTTCCTCAGCATTTCAGTAAAAAATAAGTTTACATCCACCAGAAATAACTATTCTTTTTAATTTTATAACATATTTCTGATTTTAAATACTTAAAAATGAATTTAAACAATGCTAATTGAATTAATGTTTGATCAAATTACAAATAGTCATAACTAAAAAGACCAGATGGTTTCACATCTAAACTGATATATAAATAAACTGCAGATCAATTGAGTTACATCTAAATCATACATATTGACTATGTAGCTTTTGTATAAGCTCGGCAGGCCTTCCTCTTTGTCTCCATTCTCTGTAAGGTAGCGCTGTCTGAAAAGTCCAGGTAACAAATCACTAAGGGCCTCTTGGGAGAACGCCCATTGACTTTTTGAGGCATCTCACTGATATAACCTTGACATTAATGGGAGGTTTTCACATTCTCAATTCTTATGGGGCTCACCATAATCTGTTATAGAGGGGGCTGACTTCCCTCCTGGGTCCTTCTGAAGTTTGAACCACAGCAATAACCTTGTCTGGTTGGGTTATAAGGATGTAGCATAGTCCATCCTTCTCGCTATCATCCGGATGTTTACCAAACCCTCTCCACCCTTCACAGAGCCCACATTCGCCAGCCCTCCAGAGAGCAACACACCAATTACTTTATGTGTATCTTGATTGAATAATAGGACTTTTAATTGTCTTGTCTTTCACAATTACGTCAAGGCCATAACCTTTAATTAAGTGTCTGCCAATTATTTTATTCCCTTTTTTGTTTGAGTAGATGAAAGTAATTACTGTCACCTTGCAAAGTATGAGAAGTAATTAATCCTTTTTGATTTTACCAAATCCCATTTTTTTGGTCATTAGTTGGCCTTTTAATCCTCAGACGATTATGAAGTCAGTTAATTATAGAAAATGGAAGTACCTTCTTGTTGTTTATGCAGCATGAGCACAAGTTTTATTTATCTTTTAAAAAAAAAACATAACGCTTCTAATAGATAAATTCCTCTAAGCTGTGCTGATATTGGCACAATGCTGCAGTATTTGACTCTTATCAGCCTCAGTCATACAGCTGTTCTGGAAGAGAGAAAGCACAGTCATATTACAAACTTGTCCTACTTGCCAAGATGAAATTCTAAAGACATCATCTGAATTGAGGAGCTGAAACTTAAAGGGATACACCACAGGAAGTTTACTCTCCATGAGGAGGACTACTAAGCTAATGAAACTGTTGTATAATGTCTTTAGTGGCTCCCAGAGAACTTTCTGGGAAAGTGGTTGTAATATAATAAATGAAGGTCTCATTGTTTTTGAGGCTTGACTCATACTACAGGCTACAAGTCAAGATAGCTTGACCGAAGTTGCTTTAATTTTTATCATTTGTTTGTTTGTTTTGACTTTATCTCTTGTAAATTCTTTAACTTTACACAAGTATGAAATTTACAGCAATTTTGTGAAGCTGTAACCCCCTCCGTGCGTGTAAGGTTGTCAAAGACATCAACATGCAAGTGATTCATCAAAAAAGCTGGAGTCAAGTGTTCATAGTATCTTAGAAAACTGCTGGAAAAATCACCCCCACAGAGGCAGAGATAAAATGTAGCGATGGACAGTAAAGTGTTTGGGCACATGGACTATATGCTGGACTAGGTGCAGTGTGTGTCCTCTTTCAAAACCATTTATCAGACAAGGCCAGGTGGGTTGCAGACCCAGAATGTGGGCCATTGTTGTGTGCCACAGAAAACCTTGGATGTCTGGGGGATCCCACCCCCCAGCCCAGGAGCTCTGTGTGGATGCTGTGTGAAGGCTCCAGCCCAGACCCAAACATGCATATTGTGCAGGTCTGAAAGGACACTATAATCCATCCCCCTTACGTGCCAACACCCCCCTCCAACCTCTATTCATCCCTCACTGTGTTTGCATCTCTCCAGAGTGCCTTTAACACTGTCCAGTGCCATGCTGCTTCACCCAAGTTAAAACATGATGGAGAGCTGTCATTGTCCTTCTCTGTGGCAAAAAAATGTGCTTCCCAACATGCAGCCAGTTTGTTATCTCATCCAGCGAGTGTACAGACCACTCTAAATCAGTCTCTTTTTCTGTGTCTGAACAGAGGACGCCGCTTTTTATCATTTCAGACGCATACCGTCTGTAAAAATAGAATACAAGCAGGGAAGATCAGAGTTGCCAATAAGACTGCTGTCTGGGTCTAAATAAATACAGTCACTGACATTGAGATTCAGGACCTGCCACCCAACCAACAGTTGGCTGTTCCCCCATAAAATGGAACTAGTATTTATGTTATGTTTTTAGCCTCCCCCCCTCTTTTTTTCCCTCTTTCACTCCCCTCCCTGTCACTTCAGCTGCCTGGCTTTCTCTGTGATGAATCTCAATTATGCCAAGGTCACCTTTCATTGTGGTGATCTCTCCGCTGCTTTATTGGAACTGGCAGTCCTTCCACACTATCATGGCCATGCTTATTGACAGCCACTTCTTCCTCCAAAACAAAACCGGAAGAAGGAAAAAAAGAAAAAAAGAAAAAAAAAAACATTTAGAAAAGTTACATCTCCTCTAGTTAGTGAGCAGAATTGGCATGTATACTCCAGGCTCTGCCTAATGATCTGTAATCATTCTCCATTCTCTCTATCCAGAAAGTGGGTGGAGGTGTTTGGGGGCAGCTTATTCATATGCTGCTTTTTTTCACTGTAATTGCTGTCACATAAATATGATGCTAAATAGTTCTGTTTTATATACACCATGAAGAGACCCTTTTTAATCAACCCTGTTAAACAATCAGGTTATTCAGCTTCTGCAATGCTCCAATGCAGTGGGCCTCTCTTGAATTAGGAGTAAGTGACACGCTTTATTCAATGCCCAGCTCTTCTTCAGCATTCTTAGTGGAACCAGTGAGCTCTCATCAAAGTTGTCCAGATTTGTCAGTTTCCGCTGTAACCATGACTACTGTATGATGGCACTTGGTGAGGTCACATGTTCTCAATTTGAAATGGGGAAATGAATGACATGGAGAGGCACAGGCTAATTTGTTTGTGCATAAACAAGACTTGGAGTGCGTGGGGGTAGATGGCACCGCAATGACATCCACCATTCACATTTGATGAGGATGCTAGCACATGTAATTGTTGTTTCAGTGCAACATCTGTTGCCAAGGGAAAGTAGAATAGGTGGGGTGGGGGTTTGCAGGGAGATAGTTAGCCTCACAATTGACAGTGACACGTTGATAAGCACAAGAGCCGAGCGTGTTAGCCGAACCAACAGGCCTTTGATGGCTCTCTGATATAACTCGTTAAACAAGCGTTGGACCATTTACTTCTGTGATGTATCTTATTTGTCCGTTCTCCACCACCCACACATGCTCGCAAAGCTGTCTGTCTTCAAAGGCTTCAGATCTGAACGAAGCTACACATATAAAGCTGTGTTATTCCTTTCATAACTTGGCCATTCTTGACATACTTGGATCTCTCAAGAAACTCTTAAAATATGAACATTGTGATTCACTTTACATCAACTGATTTTTTTTTGAGTGAATACGACAGTTCTCAGAGCAGTGTGCTGCACTTAATTTGCTGAGTGAATAAATGATTGCTCATTTCTCGCACTAAGCTACACTTAATTCATTCTCATTGACAAAAACTGAATGCTGTGCTGATAGTGGCCATGTGATGGACACAGATGCCATCCATGGTAACCGTTAAAGATATTAAATCAGATATTTATTTGTCTTAAAGTCCTAAGTCTAAAAGTCACACAGAACAAATAGAGGTTAGGAAAGAGTAGCCAATAGCCTGACTTCAAAGATCTCTGTACTTTCTTCTATTAAGTTGTGTTCCAATATTTAAAAGAAAAAAGCCCTATGAATGACGCGCATTGATATGGGCTTCATTAAAGGAAGGTACTATAAATGATACACATTCTCACTTATGTCAATGAGGTAACTTTATTTTCATCATCTCTCCTTTATAATATCACTCCAGGATGCTGAGCTAATGTAGCTCATGTAGAAAATTTTTCACACTCATTCCCTGTCCTTATTCCAAGAGAAATGGCTGCTGCTGCACACCTAAACTTGACAGAAATGTACAACAAAGTAAATGCCACAACCAAAAGAATAAAAAAGAAATTGCCATTTGTCAGCCATTATTGTCAGACAACCGATTTCAAGTTTCATTATACAGTGCAAACCCTTGCAGGAGAAAGAGAATGAATGGACTCACCGTCAAAGATGCCAGTGACTCTCTAAATGCCAAATACGCCCAAACCTCTCATGTCTAGATGAATGGCAAGCTCTAGGCAGAGTGAGTTTGCGTCTCCTGTCTTTCCCCCATAAAAAAGTCAGATATCCCATGAGAGACAGAGTCTGCCAGACTGATCACAGAGCTTCTGCTTTATCCAGAGAAAAACTGGGCTCTAAGAAGTTTGTGACAAAGTAGTTGTGGTTTTTTATGATGTGGGCTCAGGCTGACACTGTGCAAAGAGCTGCTTGCTTCCCTGAGGACTACCTACCCTTAAGAGTGGGATATGGTTCCATATGCCAAAGCTTCTCATATGTAAGACTTTTTTGTTCTAGGTATTTTTACTATTTTTTGAGGGAAAGAGTGAAATAAGGTCACATTTAAAGACATATGTCAACACTTTTGGTTTTGTTTTGTTTTTTTCCTAGTAGTTTTTTCAAGTGGCAGGAAAACAAAAAGAAGTAACACAAATGACATTTTAAAAAATGTGCAATGTTGATTTTGTTGGATTTTATGTTATACAAACAAAGCTTTTACAGAGAGAAAATATGCTAAACAAGATATTAGTACCTGACAGGACAAGGTGTTGTCATAATGCCAGCTTAACAGACAAGCAAGTAATTGTAATCAAATGGCAGGTGACCCTGATCAAAGGACTACTGTGTTTGTGGCAGTGTGCCATCCATATTGGTGGTAAACACACAAAACATCCCGAGAAAACGAGCAAGCGGTACGAGGTTTGCTGGCAAACACTTTGATCGCCTTTCATTCATTCTCGCCTCTCATCATGGGCTTTTGGGGAAATGTGCAGTTTAATCTGCCGTATGTAGCAGAAGTTTATACAAGGTACTCCATGGAGTTTGGAGGCTCACATTAGGAGGGGGAGGTGAAAAAAGCATACATTTACACGGTTGAGTGGTGTAATCTTCATGAAATACCGGTAAATAGGGAGAGGAAGCCTAGTGGAGCCGTAGATTAATGCTGCTATCAAATGGCCTGGGACAAAGAAGGGGATGGCTAATGAGCTGGAAAAGGCAGGGCTGTTCACCGCGTTAAATGATACGGTAGCACCATCTCCCCACTGGCCGCTGCACTGCCATGTTCACACATTCTGTTGTCGCTAACAGCAATGTAGGACAAATATTGGAAAATGTCATTTAAGCGAGATCCATGACGACGTGTTTGATATTTTAAAGATGGCTTCATCAAAGGCATATTTTAGCAACACAAATACAGCTCTCTAATTTGACTCTCCCCCATATGCCTAATATCCCTCCCTGCCCAATTTCTGAGAGGTCATTTGCTTCGTTTTCATCCCAAAAAATTGCTTTCACATTTGATCTGTACTCTCTCCCTGTCTCTCTGTGTCCCTTTATCTTTCTCTCTTCTTCCCTTCAAGTCCATTTCACTTTGTTGCACTCTGTCTCTTTCCTCTCTCCATCTTTCTATTTGTCTCTTTTCCATAGTCATCATATAATGAAGGGAAGATTCTCCTCCTCGTCTATCTCTTTCCTGTGGTATCATCTCAGGTATGCTTGTAACCTCCCATGACTGTCGCCTAGGTGACAGTGAGAGCAAGATGAACTCTTGGGCTTAGATAAATTTCTTGGTCTGGCCTGCGGAGGCCATATCAATTTTTGATGTTCTACTGCCTCACAGACACTTTGCAGGCATTGTTTCATGTTTTATTTAGGTCTGTGTTAGAAGTAGGTTAAAGTTTCAGCAGACTACTGCCCCGAAAGAGTCTGGCGGCATGGAGGAATTATCGTACTCAGGGCAATAGTGGCCTTTTATCAAGGGTTAGCAAAAGAGAGGGGGACTATATAAGGTGACAAATATCTCTTGTGTTCTTTTATGTGTGTATACGGTCTAATAGTGTTGCTGTCATTTGCCAAAATGTCACACATACAACTGACATCACCAAACAGCCTCAACTGTGTCTCATAATTAGTCAAATGGCCAGAAATTTGCAACAGTTTTCCTCATAAAAAGCAGCTAAAAAAAGAATGCTGGGAAAAACAATCTCTATTCTGAATGCAGTCAAACACAAGCGTGTGCTCTAACCTCTTCAGGCATCGACATATTTATCTTACTTGAGCCAAGTGACAGTTGTCTCCGCAGCCATTTCATTTTACATGCCAGTAGGAAAAGAGGAAAAAAAATGAATTAATCAAATGTAGAGGGGTAGGCGAAGCAATGGAGGATAAGGGTGTGTGGTGGGGAGGGTGGGGGTGCTGTATATCCCCAAGTGATGCTGTGAATCAGAAGGGGTGGGTAAATAAATAAATGTGTTATGTATGACCAAGCACACAGACAGTGCTCTGGGGCTACTAGCTGGTCCAGCCGCAATGCACGCAGACAAGTGAATAAATCAGCACACAATTAGGGCTTGTGATTTCATTTATGGTACCTACGAGCACTCCAGTGGCAGATCCTGGCAGATGTCATTTCTAGCCAATTGATTTTGCTGCTGTCCCGAGGCCCGAGCAGTCATGGCCCCTCTATCTGGATTACAAATAGATGACAAACACGAGCCAAATGGCTGTCCAGGCAATTTCTGCATGGTAGGAGTAGAATAATGTAAGAGACCACACTGGCACTGGAGGAACAAAGACATGAGCAGGCACACATCAGTGGAGGCTCTGCCTGAGCTGTAAACATGCTGTAAACACGTGCATGTAAAACACAGCCACATATATTTGAAATTTATTTGATATGTATTTTTTCCCATTAAAATTCATTTTCAGTTAGACATTAGTCTTGATTCTTTGAGGCTACCTTTGTTATGGTAAATCATCCTCTCTTCAGCATCCAGTAGGTGAATGCACTTTAAAATATCCTTCAGCAAGGGCAGTAAAATTGTTCCTAAGCCACCATGAAATTTGTAAAAGTCTGAGGTTTATGCATCTGTGAGGTTTTCATTTACACTCATGTTACAAAAAATAGAAAAAAGTGCTGCAATGCAATCACAAGGTACTGAACATTTGTCATCTCAATCATCTGAAGAGAGTGTTTGACCACTTGCAATGCAAACTGACAATGTCCTTGCAGAGCAGAAGTGAATGAAGACCATACTGCTGGTCTGCAGCAGTTCATCAATCTGCCAGCTGCATCCTTTTCCTGCATGCCGGCTGCTATTGTTTTGTCCTTAAGTTTCAGATTCACCACTTCCTTCATATGGAGAATACTTCCTGCCAACAGATTTTTACTTAAAATAGTAAGGATTTGATGATAATTATTGTTGCAGTCGTATGTTGTGGGGAAGTGTAATTAATTTCACTTAACCCTCAAAGTAAGTAGTTTTCTGGGAATAGACATGCTTTAACTTGAGGATATATACGATATCAGCACAATTATGCTTTTACTACCTCTGACATTTTTACAGAAAGAAAATGAATAAATTATAAATTTTGTAACAGACTCTTTAGGGAAAACATTTCTCTGTTTTGTGTCCATCTTTCCCTAATGTTAACAAATTCAGTGTCTTTATTAACAAAAAATGCGTGATATGGTCTAAATGTTCTCTCAGAGAAGGCACTTTATTAGAAACTCATACATAAAAACCCAAATCCATTTCAGCTATTTTAGCCTGTGTCTCTCTCTCACCATGTAAGATATAACCACAAATTGCTTCAGACAATGTTCAAAAATAATTGTTACCAAAAGAGAAGGGACATGCATTATTTACAGTCATTTATGACTCAGCTTCCCTGCAACCTGCAGCCTTTGTGAACAGAACATATACTAGAGCAAATACTAATCCTGTTACTAGGAGATCTATAAGAGGAGATTGCACTATTCAGTTGTGTAGGGGTGTAACTGCCTTGAGCGAGTCAGCCTCTTCTGTCAGAGGTTCAAGAGAACTATTCTTCCATTAGACAATTAAACTCTGTTATATCTTTCAGTAATCAATTTAAACGATAAAGGATTAATACACACATGTCAGCACTGTTGCTCTCCTAGTAATCGTCTTTATGCTCTTCTTGTTTGCAATGGTGTTCCATCTGTGATGTCATGTATTTTGATATTACTGTCTTTAACAAGTGCATGTCCATTTCTTGTGTTTCCTGCTGCAGTAGAGGTCCAATCACACATTACATGGAATCAAAGAATGCTTGCAGTGATTGGCTGTGAGTAAAACTATGCAAATAGTTTTTTTTTGTTTTGTTTTGGTTTTTTTTCCTCAATATCTAAGTACCAAAATGACACTATGCAGATATTGTTTAACAAGAGAAGATACAAAAGTGCTTGTTAGAGGGTTAATTTGGTTGATAGCTTTAAGGTTTTGAAAACTGATACTCTGCTCTTTACTGGGCCAGTCAGTGCCTAAAGTGAGAGTTAATATCAAATTTTTAATTTTAGAAAGCTAAACAACTACTGGACAAAGCCCTCCTAATTCAAACATTGGAAAGGGGTTGAGTAAAAGTGTTTCCAAAGCTAATAATTCATCAGTCTTCTTACAAGAAAGTTCTCATGGAGTACACTGGCATCCTTATACTGCTGTTAGTTTAGCTGGAAGGGGCTCAACAGCTTTACCCTGACAAAGATCAATGCACTCACAGCCCATTCAGGTGAAAACAGGTCCTAGAAGCAAGCCTAGTGCTTTTTCCCCATGGTCATATAAACAGACAACAAAGGGATAGTTGGGCATGTCAACTGAATGAAATGTGAAGAAACTGCTCCAATTCCATGTCAACTTCTTCCAGGGCTCGCCCTTAGCTAAATGATGTTTGACAGAAAAGAGATGGAGCTTGAGATGGAGAGGCAATGAACAGACACCCAACTCTGCCTTCCCTATTTCAAAATGCTTAAGTGAGGGAGGAGAGGTCCCCCCATCCAAGATGTGGTTTCTCTTGAGAGTCCAAGAAGTGCAACATTCTTCAGCTTCTACCACTACTGACTTTGCTAGCAGGCACACTGAGGTACACTTGAATCTTCCAAAGTTAACAGCAAAGTTTGAGCCATTCTGTGAGAGGAAAGTGGTCCTAGCAAAAACTTCACCTTATGTTGCTTTCCCAAAGTTTCCTCAGTGTTTTACCCTTGTTACAGTCTTACCTTTTTGGAAAGCTTTTCCTTATCCTCATGCAAGGTAATAGGACAGAGGACATCATCACCATTCTATTTGTTGTGAGGGGAAAGTTAAAATTCTGAAATGGCCACTCAAACTAATTAAAACCAGACAACGTAAGAAACTGAATGTAAATAGTTTTATTAATTATATTGTATGTATTAATTGGGACAGGTTCCAATCACTCCAAATATCCAAGATGCCTGAGACTTCTTGCATTCTGAGCTAACTCAAGTGATAGACAGACATGCGCCATGGAAAATGTCTAAAGTCAAGGGTAAACACTAGATTAAGTCAGATTTAATCAGTCTTTTTCAGCAAAGAGATAAGTCATGGGCAACTTTCCATCTTACAAAGGAAAATGCTGACTGGAAAACATACAGGGAGTTTAGAAATCTATCCAAAACCATGACTCGCAATTTTAAATCAAATTATCCGTAGAAAGACTCTAATAATTCTAAAAATCCTAAAAGTGTTAGAGTAGTATGGAAACTGTTATTAATACAACTGATAAATGTCCTATCAATCAAATAAGAGATGGTAACATAATAATTTGGGAACCTTGCGCCACTGCCCAGGTGTTAAGTCAGATTTTTTCTTCTGTTTGCTCTGACCTTTTGCCTAATTATTTTTATTTGGATTGTTCTATCAATTTGTCAGTCCAACAAAATAGCTTTTCCTTCAAGAAAATATCACTACTGATGTCCTATCTGCTCTTTAGGAGCGAAATTTGAGCAGTTGTGCTGGTCTTGATGGAATTGATGCCATGTACATCAAATTAGCCTCAAATGTTCTTGTGTATCCACTAGCTGACCTTTTTAACTTCACTTTTAAATTCTCGCATTACATCTCTCTTTAAAGTTGGTGACTGCTTTGATCCTAAAAATCACACAGATATTCTAATTATTTGTTTTATTGCTAAAATTTTTGAAAAAAAAGCAACTTTGACCAGTTATCTCAGTATCTTAAGACTGATAATATATTATCACCCTTGCAAACTGGATTTAGGCCTCATCATCAACAACTACAGTTTTGTTAAGGCTTACAAATGACATTTTCTGCATTTTCTCAATGCTGATAATCTAACAAAGGCTATCTTTATTGATCTAAGGAAGGCTTTTGACTCAGTGGATCACTACTTACTTTTAGATAAGCTTCATGGCATTGGTTTATTGAGAAGTGCATTATTTTGGTTTAACTAATACTTACTTAATGGAAAACAATATATGGTCCTGCAAGATAGTAAATCTAAATTATTTGTTCAGAAGAGAGGTGTGCCCCAGGGTTTGACCCTGAGTCCTCCTCTACTGTCTATGTTAATAATAATCTTATTTGGGTTTGCCCCAACTCTTCTATTCAGTTTTATGCAGATGACACCGTTGTTTGCACTTCCAAATCTATCTACAGTAAAATCAACCTCCCTTTTAGTCTGATTTTAATTCTGTTCAAGAATGACTATAATCTAATAAACAACTCCTCAATATAACAAAATCTTATACTATATTCTTTGGTTTAAACCACTGTATTAAAATAAAATCTATTAACTTAAATATAATGTGTCAAGATTGTGTGTCTTTCTGCATAGAATTGGCAAGAGCAAGTAGGCTTATGGCCTGACTCAGAGCTCTCATTTAAACCACACATTGATTGTGTTTTACACAAGGTTAACTTTGGCCCTGGTGCTGTACATTGATTCAGGAGTTGTTTTACATTCAATTTCATGTAGAAACTTGCTTCACACTCATACTTCCACTTTTTGTTCATGCAGATATGGTTTATCAAAATGCTTCCGAAACTTATCTTTTACCTCTTAATACAGCTTATAATAAACTCTGTAGGTTTGTTCTTGGATATTTTTTTGTTATGAATCACTGTGAAATGTATAACTCTCTCACACATACACCATCACATACACCTGGCTGCTACTTTTAACAATAGCTCAACACGTTTTCTCATTTTAGCTACGGTTACTACTGCTTATACTCATACTAACAATACTACAGTGAGACTAAGTTTATAAAAACAAATCAGCTCGGTGTGACAAGCTAAAAGACTAAGTAATATAAAGTCTTCTATAAGTTATATAAATAAAGTAAGTTCATGGTATTTCATAATGTTAAAAAAAACTGATGTAGGCTAAAACAGTAAATGCAGGCATAAAATCATTTAAAATGGTTAAGATCTGTTAAGTGGTTAAGAAAAGGTTAAAAAGCTAAAAGAGTGTCTATTTCATATTATTTACTTTGTTATTTATGGTTTAATTAAGGTGTTCATCTGTGATCTGCAGAGTGGTCTCTATCTTGTGGTCTGAGAGCGATTGCTTCTGTCTCCGCTCGCTGCCTGGGGAATTTGCGGTAATTTCCTCACTCGAGTAAACGTTCTCAATGAGGAAACACCGCTCGTATTACTCTCGTAATTATTCCACCCCTTTTCCAGGGGCGCAACATTTTGGAGGCACCGCTGGGATAGAGATGTCCGGTGTCCACAGCCTGTTTGCTGAATTCTGAGCCAGCTAAATCCCCACATTAACCCAGTCCAGCTGCAGTGAGTAAAGTGTTGCTGTTGAAGGAGAACTGGAAGCTGGTTGTTGAGTATGCGTCACCTGAGGCCAGTCAGAGATCATCAGGGACAGTAAAGACCTTCCAGTTCAGGGCTGACTCCTAAAAAAATCCCTCCTGCCCTGTCAGTATCATGGAAGAACTACAGGAGGAGGTGGTAGAATTGTTGCACACCCTGAATAAAGTCAATTTGCTCTGAGTTTGTGATTTTCTCAGCAAATCAGGAGAACAAAGTGCAGAAGTTGAAGGAAAATACCGCATATCATTGATGACTCATGTTATGAAGCACATTGAAAGAGATGAGCCAGCAGAGCTAGAAGACTATGGCATGTCGGAATAGTTGTTACTAAAAGACAAAATTACAGTTGTATGTTGATGTTGTAAGTGAGTTGCTAACATGTATAAAGTGTTAAAAGAGTTATATTGTGACATACACTCGAGTAAATGTTGTCGATGAGGAAACACCGCTCGTATTACTCTCGTAGTTATTCCACCCCTTTTCCAGGGGCGCAACATTACCATAGTCATACCGCCACCTACTGGCAACCAAAATGACATATTTTCACATTTTCATGAATTTCTTTCTACCAGTGGACCAGATTTACATGAAACTGCTCACAGATGGAGTCAAGACTTTCATGATGCTTGCATGTCAGGTTTGTGAGTTTTGGACAAACGCTGTGGGCGTGGCAGTGCATCCTTCGCCATGAAACAGGAAGCTGTTTTTCAGGCACAAGGGATGCACAAAAACTTACCAAATTTGGCACAGACATCAAAAGGAGTGAGTTCTTTTAACCCATGAAACATTTGCTTTAGATCATGGCAAATTGGTATAATAGCGCCATCTAGAAGATTTCAACGGAGCAGTCCCTTTGACATAGAATCCCCAAATTTGAATGACTTATTCAGAGAGTCAAGACCTACAAAAAAGTCTCTTGGTGTCATGAGCTAAGTCAAACAGGAAGTCAGATATTTTCAGTCAAAGTTTGGGATTAGGCCAATTTCCAGGGGTCACATTTGAACTGGCAGCTCCAAGGAGTTTCACCCTATCCACCTGAAACTTGCACAGTTTATAGAAAAGACCTTGAGGATGGTAAGTTTGCAAGGGTGTGGGGGGCTTTTGAACGGTGTGATCATGGCAGGCCGTCAAATTTACATGTTTGTCCAGGAGGCAAAAAATAGCTCTAACTTCTTTATAAAAAGACCAATCTGCTTCAAAACCAGCACATTTAATAAAACTTGAAGCCTGAAGACATGTTCATGTAAGTCATCAGTCATACTCAAAGTGTTTTCTGCAGGTGAAATGAAATGTCGTGTTTTCTATGAAAATGGGCTTCTATTAGTGTCTTAAACTTAGTTAGTGTCCTATAAATAGATAGATTTTATTAATTGTCACTTAAGATTAATATATGAACAGGTTCACTTGCTTTATTGTTGACAAAACACCGTTATTTTTATTTTTTTTTGTTATTTTGTTCATTTCTGCAACTCTCTCCCTCTTTGTGTTTCACTGAGCGTCTTTGAATGCATCACCCCTCCCATCTTTAAGAGCTTGTGTGTTGTGATCGGTCAGCTGTCACAGCTCTGAGAAAATTATGGCTGCCAATACAGCTTGCAAGTGTTCAAACGCACATCATAACAAAACCCACAGCCAAAGGCCGAAACTGTAAATATAAATTAACAAACACAATAAAGTGAGAGAGAGACAGAGAGAGAGAGCGAGAGAGAAAAGCCGATGAGATCGAAGCGATGCTAGTTGTGTACCGGCACAGTGTGATTGACAGCCAGCCTGTCCCCTCGCCAAAGTTATGACCTTAACTTGCTTACTGGTGTTTGAATACACACCACAATAAAGAGACAAAACTGCTCAGAGTAAATACATAAATGGTATACAGTGAGAGAGAGAGAGGGAGAGAGAGAGGGAGAGAGAGAAAAAGCTGATGAGATCGTCACTTTGCTCGTTGTGTATAGGCAGGGCAAGGAGTGATTGACAGGTAGCTTGTCCCCTCACAATAAGGGTACTTTGATTTTTTTCCTGCCTTGTAGGGACTCATATACTTAAACACAGCCAAATGTTTTTCCATTCACGGTTTTAACAAGAATATGTAAGACAGACAGGACACGTGTTTGTTGCATTAAACTAATGAAATAAAATTAAACTTGTAGAGGAAAATTAAAAATACAGAGGGTATAAGGAGACAGAGAGAGCAAAGGAGAGAAAGTCTGCTCTTTGTCATCCAAAGAGTTTCTAACTGTGGTGGCTGACAAGATTTAAATAGTCATAGTTATTAGCTGTTTAGACAAAAAGTAATTTTTTACACCTTGATAAAAATATATTTAAGCTGCTGAGGGCTTGAAAAACTGAAGTGTAAATATTTTGCCGTCATCATGTGTGCCTGCCAACCTTTACCGATAAGGTGGGCTCTGCTGCCCCCTTGTGTGTATGCATGGCAACTGTTGTCTGGCAGACATGATGACTTAAAGCAGTGAGTGCAGTTATGTGCTGGCCTGCCTGCATGAGAGAACGAAGGCACATAATGCACTTGGGTCGCACTGTGGACTGAGCGCCAGCAGTGGAGCGTGTCTGGGGTGAGTTGCTGCCGGCTCTGACAGGTGGCGGGTTGTAAGGGCCCAGTCAATGCTGCTTGCAGCTTTGAGCGGGCAAAAGTAAGACTTTAACAATGGGCATTCACAGACACAGACTGTGTAGTGTGCGTTTGTGAAAAAGAAGATGAGATAGAGAGAGAGAGAGGCAGAGTGAATGATTGCATCAAGTGCTAATATATCATGACAGTACATGTATTCAATCTATAAAAAACTACCTTGATACTGAACACTGACCTCTTTCTAACAAATAATCTGGTGTACAGATTTCGTTACTCTTTTTATTAAGGTCCTTGTGATATATTAAAATTACTTTTCCTCCCTTTGCTCACCTCTTATCTCTCTCTCTCTGTCTTCCTCTCCAGGCTCCCATGTGACACACAAAGGTTACCTCCTTCCTCTGGCTGCATATGTGATCTCATTTGGTTTTATGGTTGTTTTTCTGAAGACAAGGTGGCATTTCAGCAGAAACATGGAGATGAGCTTTCCGAACTCTGAGTTTTATTTTCCCATCTTACTTAGCATCTTTGACAACTTTTCACATTGTGAACAACTGAGAGGAGACTCTAAAGTCTCACTGCAAATTGAAATGACTTTAGACAGACGTAGAATAAGGCAGGCTGTTTGTCACATCTGCCAGAAAAATGACATATTGCTTCTGTTTGGGGTCATCAGTCGTTTCTATGTGCTTCATATCTGTTATCATTGTTCACACCAGTTATCTCATAGCATAACCCCACAAAATCAAACATATCATTTGGATTCTTAACAGGTTTCTTAATCAGAGGTAAATCAGGGAGTTTTGAGTTCCTGAAGGACACAAGTCAAGTTACTTAAGAGGATACTTCACTTTACATTTCTGTGTCTGTAAAAAGACTTTTTCGCAAAAGTTTAAAAGAATGTAGATTATAACTCATCTATTATCTGCAGCTTTCAGCATTTAGCTGTAAAGTGTTTAAAATCTGCCCCCCCATTGTTTCACAGAGGTTGTTTTTAATGGAATAAGCAAAAGCTGTGGTTTTTGTCTGTTTGCCAGTTTCATTCTTTCTGTAAGTCTGTATAAAGGTTATGGAAGGGTCATAAAGAAAGGTCATGAATGAGCAAAACGTAACAGGATTTGTAAACAAATGTATGCTCTGAGGAACAGAATGACAGAAGACGCCCTTCCTCCCCATAGTGATGGAGAGTTAAGAGCAGCTATGATCACCACCAGCAAGTTCCTGTTTGATTTGTTTGCTGGATCCTCTTGTGGTTTACAGGAAACTGATTTCTAGGCAAGTCTGTCATTCATGAATTTGCATTTGGAATTTTGATGAAAGAAGAATTCTGAATTACCTGACAATTTAATGTTTGGCACAAAGCTTTCTCTGACTGTTTTGCATGTCAGTGAGCCTTGAATATTAGTTTAATAATAATATTGCGCATTTCTTTCATTACTGTAAATATGCACTCTGTTTCTACTGCCACTAAGCACGAGTGCTTTACAGGAACAGGATGCAGCAATGATCCAACCTAATGTTTCCAGCCATGACATCAGAGTCACTATTCTCAACTGAATAAATGTTGGTGCTATCTCGTCACTCTCTGCTGCTGCTCCACATTAAAAGCATTTCAAATGACAAAACAAGATGGCCTCTGCAGTGAAGCCATCACTGGAAATGCAATTAATGGTGTCTGGTTGGAATTCGCCCATACAGACACTTACAGAGTCCTCCATGGATCAGCTGGAAGAAAAAGAGTGGTGTTGATCTGTTCTCTTGGTTTACAAATCAGTGTGCAGGGTTTCTGATTTTAATTGACCTGCAGAGCCAAGAGTCCTTGCAGCTGTAAACACAACAGGTTCAGAGAGTTTAGGATGTTTGCATTTTTCTAATGTGTTCTCCACTTGTTCATAAGTACCTACCCACAATTCTGCGCAGTCTACTGCAAAGTGTTACCATTAAAGCTGGTGGCTTTATATTTCTAAAACAAGCCTCGGGGCAACAGTATCAAGTGAAACCCCCTTTAAACACCATTTCATCACCTTCCTTTTAAAACTAAACTTTCATCACCGCTGTCACAGGCCTAAAAAATAAAGGTCACTGCACTGATGTGACTGATAAACTGCAGTACAAAACAAAGCAATGCGAAACTAATATTGTAACATAAAGCAAAACCAAAGAAGAGCCAGAAGCCTGCTTAAAAGTCACACCTGTCATTCACAGACATCAGTTCTATCTCACATGATGGATGTGATCCCCTTCAAAAAGAGGGGCAAAGTTCTCAGACCACCCCATGATTAAGATATTAAACCAGGGCCGCGATAAAATATGGCACTCAATAACAGAACATCACAAACTTTCCCCCAGAAAGTTAACATTAAAATTAAGCCAAAAACAAAAGAAAAGCTTCTGGTAGATGAGTAAAATTACAGATAAAATTACTGGCCACATTATCCATGTTTAATGTGAAAATGAATTAAAATTATTTTAGGGTTAAAAAGAGAAAACATTTGTAAAACTGAGAGACTTTCTCCTTAAATTGCTGTGTGGAAGGAGAAGTAAAAGTGAAGCTACTGGGGGTTTGACTAAGTCATCAGAAGAGAAGTTCCTCTTTCAATCCTGACTGTACTCTGACATCCATGTGTGTGAACCCAGAAATCACATGGGTTAAATTTAAGATTTAAGAGACGGGAACACCAGAGGAACAGAAGAAGCTATGGAGGTTACCACCTTTAGTGCTGAATCTGTATCAAATCCAGTTTATACATCTGTATAATAAAGAAAGACTGGACAGAAGTATGACCTTAGTTGACAGAACTAATATTTGCATTGTTCATTTGTGCACAAACATGTTGAAATTTTACTCTTTTTTTTAACGTCTCACATTTAAATATTACATTTCCTAATTTTTTTAATTTGAAACTTAACATTTCTGTGGTTGAGATCCAGTTAGGTTCAGGCACAAAATCTATTTGGTTAAAACAAGGAAAAGTTCATAGGCTACATATCACTCCTGTTATCTTGCATAAAATGGACCGTTCGCTTTCTCCTTTATGCATCAAATTGTCATTCTGAGAGAGGGGAACATATTTTCATTGCTTCTGGGAGTGGAAGCTAATTTCTAGATTCTGGTCATTCATTTCCCAAGTGATTAGTGGGATATTTAGGAGAAAAATTAAAAAGGACCCTGGTGTTTTCCCCCTAGGCCTGCCTTCCAGGGAGTTACATCTCCCTGCATCACAGTACAAATTTCTTGAGAAGCTCTTTTTGATTGCCCCTAGGTGTGTCCTGCACAAATGAATTAAAGCTGTCACCCAGTGGTACAGAGAGATCTTCAACACCTTTCCCCATGAAAGATTACAGGCAGTTTTAAAGGAGAAAGATGAGCTGTTTATGAATGTATGGTCACCTTTCCTTGATTGCAACCAACAGACTTGAGAAATTTAATTTTAAAAGGAGACTTTCTGAGTGGCAGACACGTCACATGGCCCCAGCTGGGAGACTCCAGTGACATGGTTACTTATGACTGGTTGCTCCAAACTGTCATAAATAGAGTTTGTTTAACTGTAATTACTGTATGTACTGTACTGTAATAACTGTATGTTTTTCTGTTTTTTCGTTTGTTTTGGTTTTCTTGTTTTTTGTTTCTTGTTTTTTTTGTTTTCTTTAAGCATATAATCTATTAATATGTACTATTGTTGTTATTTAATTTTACACAAGTATGCTAATATTTCTTCTTATTATTGTCGAAGTCTTGTTTGTTTTATTCATGTCCTTAGTTATTTATTTTCCTCATTTTCCTCTGTTGATGTACTGTATGGATGTCTGGGGTGGGGACATTGTATGTTGTTGCATTGTTCTGTTTGTTTGAAATCAATAAAAAAGTTTATATAAAAAAACAAACAATGAAAAAATTCTGATTTGGCTTGAAATACCTCATTTTGTCACCACGCATGGCAGAAAAAACCTTCCTATTATATACTGAAGTGGTTGAAATTGTTGACCTTGATGTGGTCTGGAAGCCATGAGCTTCAAAGCCATTTTGTGTCACACCACCAGCATCCCCTCCTGCTTACTGACGAGGAAAGTCCACTCATATCGGCCTACATTTTATCTGAACAAAGTCTCATTGATTTGTATTGTTACTTGAGACACTGATATTTTACATGTAAGACTTTCCAACTCAACATTCCCCGATTTGCAGAAACAAATAATGACAACATGTTTTTGTGGGCTGAGGAAAAGCAACGACCAGCTTTATAATTTACTTAAAAAACCTACAAGAAAAACTGATAGAAAATTGTTGTGAAATATAAAGGAACTAGAACAGACCTCTGAGGAACTCCACTCCATTTGCTGGTTGGAGTACAAGAACACTAGTGTTACTCTGCACAGCCTGCAAATGTCTCTGCTCTGTTGTCCTTTACAACACAAAAGTAGCTACATCTGTACAATCTAATGCAGCAGATACAACAGCCTCGTCATGTATTTAACCCTTTTCAAAGTTTATGAAGATCAATATATTGGGTGAAGCTGTCTGATATGACCCCTATCTTCAATCCTAAGATAGAAGACTTGTCACACAGACACTAAAATATTTTTGACAAAAGTCTCAGGTAAATTCACAGTGTTTCACACAGACAGCACACAGAGTTCTGTCATTGTAAGGATGAAAAATTAGGAACATCCTGTCAGCTATAGAAAAACAGGAAATGTCTGTATATAATAAGTGTGGGATAGGTCCAGTCTTGAACAGGAACCAGAAAGTCTGGGACAATAGAATATAGCCACTTGACATGAAGTGTTTAGCATTTTAAATGATTCCAAAAGTATCTGTTTATATACACTCCTCGATATTCACAGTGTCTTTGTTCTCTTCTCTCTGACTGATATTGCATGCGCTGAGTTTGGAGAACCCAGATCTGTAATTAAACATTGTTACATTGTATCCCTTGTCATCTCTTCTTTTGGGACCAATACCACAATCTTCATCATATGAGTCATTATTATTTTTTGTAACTGGAAAAGTGCTTATTGCTTATACGTCCATGTTTCCAATTTTTTTAACTTCTCCATTTTCTAAAACTGATTTATTCATGAACAGGAAACAAACAAAAAACCTCCCACAAGTGAAGTAGAAGTGACGTAAATCTTTAAATTTGAGCATCATCAGCTTTCAGTCTGATCAGACGGACAGAGTGGAAGGAGTTGAATGATAGAGATCTTTCTCTTGCAGGTTAATGATTTGTTTCCATCAAGATTAAATTCAGAATGAATATCGGCAATGTTCTGTTCTTCTGCGTCTTTTCAGGTGACAAATGATTACTTGTCTGTTTCTAACATGTTCTTTTTCTACTAGTTTCTGCTGCAACTTTTTTTGTTTCTCATTTGTGCATTTGGTTTTCAGAATAATGATCATTTTAAAACAACAATGACTCACACAGCAAACACCATCTTTTCAACAGCACTTTGTGGTGGAGACAACAGACTCATCAGTGCAAAAGTGGACATTTTTGCAGGAGCTGAAGGTGGAAGTGCTTCAATGAATTGCTACATGTTTGGGTCTGGAAGCAAGAAGTTCTTCTGTAAGGACCAATGTAAAGCAGAAGATATCCTTGTT